>JAVJIF010002683.1:0-361966 GCA_038442645.1 Agave tequilana
CTCCCCCACACCTATCTCATGCATTGTCCTCAATGTATGAATTATGCATAGATGCATGAAAAAGAAGAAAGGGAAGGAAAATATTACCTTAAGGTGGTGGTTCCGGTGGTGGTCTGATTGGTCCACGAATGCGGTCCAATCGAATTTGCGTGGAGTTCGGAGGAACCCATCAGAAACCTCTCTAATAAACCTTGCGTGGAGTTCGGAGGAACCACCAGAAACCTCTCTAATATAACCACTAAAATGATGTATATATGAATGATTTAATTAAGAATTTTACCCATCTAATTTTTCTAAATTTCACAAATAATTTCGGAGTCAATTTTATCAAACACTCTGTCCCAAAATGGAGTGTGAAAAGATGGAATGATTGACTTAGACTTAGGAAGTACATGAACTATATACCGACTCAGAAAAGTGATTTAAGTCAAGTAAAGGTTCAAGAGTCGAGATTGGTTCAGGAAATGGGTCCAAATCAAGAAGTTGAAAACTCAAGTCCACGTTCATTTTCCCACAATGGAATGTTACTTTCTAAGATTGGTGATTCAAGTTCAATAATGACAGGTGTGAGAATCAAAACTGACTCTAAAATATTACTCAAGTTGGGTAACAAAACATGAGTCAATATTGATTCAGGAATTTGAACTGGATCACAAATTTAATAATCTAGGTCACATTTCTCATTAAGTTCAATTTCATAAAATTAGAACTTGCCAATTCGTCAATGGGACTTTCAAAAGTATGAAATTGGTCAAGTTCAATATGATGATCATAAAAGATAGGCGATTCAATTTCATGATGAATTGGCACAGGATCCAATGTTAACTCGGAAAAAAGATTGAAATCAGGTGAAGACACCAGAGTCATATTGAATCAGGAAGTAGAATTGAATCACCAAGTTGAGGTTCAGGATCATATTCATTCTCAAGTTCAATTTCAGGAAAGGGATAACTTGCCAAAATGTCAATGTGATTTTCAAAATTTGGAGTTGGTCAAGGTCAAATGAGTGTGCTGAAATAGAATCTTGCTTTCCAAAACAACATGATTCTTCGGCTCTAACAGAATGGTTAGCGACATCAGAAATGGTCAAACGGTGAGAATGGAGAGTTTGGACCATTATATCTATGTCATGATTACGAGCGATTTGAGCCTGAGTCATGGCTTCAAGCATCTTTTCATAGTCGATTGTTCATCGTTTTATTGCGATTGGAGTTGAAAAGATGAAGTTTTATTTTGGAATTTGTGGTGAAATTGTGAGTCCGTCAGATTTTGTGATTGTTGCTTGGACTTACGCATACTTATTTTCAAGATTGATGTTTTTCTATTTTGAACTAGTAGAACTGAGTATGAATCTGAAAATATTGTGGACAAGGTGGATAAAGAGGACAAGTTGGCTGAAAATTAGACTCGGGGGAGGTGAATCCCCATTGACTCTGTGAAGAGTTGAAATTATTTTGAAAATTATGGTCATAAGATTGGGGTGGGTATATTGATTCGGATAAGACCAATCTAGCACACTAGGTTGGTTAAAGTTATGATGTCCGGGTGGTAATATCTGAAAAAGAGGTCGGGGTGTAATATGGATTACCATAAAAATTGGAAAAATTATTATTATAAGCCATATCACACAGGAATGTCAAACACAAACAAAGAAAAATAAACAAATAAGCAAACAAATAAAAAGAAGAAAAATCTAATCTAAGTTAGGGTAAACCTTAGGCCTAGACGACTCCTAACTGGTTAGACTGTCCATGGGAGGATTGCTGAATCTGATTACAAGTTAATCGGCTAGGTAGGGGTAAGATTGGTGGGGAGGTATCCGCACAAAAGCGACGGGCCTAATTAAGCAAAAACTAGCCTTCGGGGTTTCGCCCCTCAATCCCCAACCTTAGTCACCGATTTGGTAAGAGTCAAATTCAAATCAACTTCCCCTTAGGTCAGTCTCCTATTTGAGTCCGAGATGTCCCTAGGGCAAACGTCTACTCAATTTTAGTTAGGCTTGGGTTAGTGAGTAAGGAGATTGTTTGTGGGCTAAGGGAGGGTAATGACTTCCCAACCTTATCTTGTTTTAGGACAAGCCCTTAAATCAATTTAGTGCAGAGTACAAGTATATAGAAAAAAGTAACATTCAAGCAATATTTCATACAAGAATGAACCTTATACTAAATGCTATGCACACATACCTTGGCTCCAGCACTCTTCAACAGTAAATAGAAAATGTAATGAAATAGACACGTGCCTAAATGCAAAGTCTAAATCATTTAGCATTTACAATCAACCTTTACTGTTGTGTTAGAAATATATGTACAATGAGTCAAATAAGGAAATAGATAGCTACAGATATTAAACTTTGCAATTCAGCCAACCTGCAGAAAATACAGTTAGTAGTTCACTTAGATTGCCACAGGAATGTAGCAAATCTGAGGGCTTCTGGGCTCTGCTTTCTTGAGTAGAGTCCAGGACCACTTATATGCCACTGCAGCAAAATTCATTGTTGTTAAATCTGTACACAAGAACAAATAAGAAGGTTAACTAAAAGTGTAAACTTAAAAGAGAATTACTTACGTCCCTTCCCGGTAACGGCACTAAAATTTGATTGAGATTTTACCTACACAAAAATACAGAATTTCAGAACTTTTAAAATAGTAGTGCAAGGTGCTCAATTCTATAGCAATAGCAAGTGACTATACGGGTCGTGATCCACAAGGAGGGGACTAGCGATGGAAGCTTGTTTAGCAAGTTCTCTTCTATGCTACAAAGAATAGTTAAAGTTCTTCTTTTAGTTCTTTAAAAGAAAATAAAAAAAGAAGAGTTAAAGTTAAGTTAGGAAGAAAGTGGTAGATAGAGAAGGTGGAGAAAATGAAAGTGGATATGTACAAAGAAGTTGAAAAAGAGTGAAAAACATTTGGAAGAATGTGGTATTGGTAATTACACTAAAATTAAAAGAAAAGAAACTAAAAATCTAAAAAAGTTACTTACCTCTTTAGCGCCTGCTTACCTTTTTACCTGTATCGACGATGTACCTTTGCTTGAAGGGGAGCGAAGTATGACAATAGGATCTTGGCCATTCCCGTATTACACTATGAATTGAAGGGGCAAGCTACACTACCATAGAAATGGATATCTATCACCATAAGCCATCAGCGGCATTGCAGGGCAAGGAAACTTCGAGGCTATCGGTTTCAGTTGGATCCACAAACACAGAAGAGGGAAGTAAACAAAAACAAGAGAAGAAGAAAAAGAAACTTCTGATTCGATTCGATCAAATAACAATGGAAGAAAGATCACTTACAACGGTCCTTCAGTACAAGCTTGCTCTCATTCCTCCATGAAAGTATCCTCTCCTCTCAGTTACATAAAGAATAAAAATTACATGAAAGAAAATAAAAAATCTAAGTTACAAACTATAATTAGCCTAAATTCTACTCTCTACTTGGTCATTCTCCGTGGTCTATGAAAAACCCAGTATTTATAGGCAAAACCCAACATAGGAGAGCGTACGAAGATAGGGGGAGCAACGCTCCCCCTAACTCTCTAACAAAGCCACGAAAATGCGGCTAAGGCCATATTTCTGCAGCCTTGCTATCGCCAGGTGGCCACCGCGAGGGTGGAGCTGCCTGGTTTCGTGATATGAGGTTATCTCCTTTTGGATTTGCCGTTTGGGGTTCTGAATTTGACGAAACCTCCTTTTATCTTCAGCTTTAACCAATTGATTTGTGATTATTTAATGTAATTGGTTTTCAACCGACTTTATCTTCTCT
Organism: Agave tequilana; assembly: GCA_038442645.1. Taxonomy (NCBI): domain Eukaryota; kingdom Viridiplantae; phylum Streptophyta; class Magnoliopsida; order Asparagales; family Asparagaceae; genus Agave; species Agave tequilana. Next base: position 3,762 of record JAVJIF010002683.1, read on the forward strand.
GATCGCCTTGATTTTCTGATTTCGAATTAATTCTGATTTAAATCAGAATTTTGATGGGCTTTTGGGCTTTTCTCTTCCCTCTCCTTTAGCAATGGGCCTACATATAAATTAGACAATAAATAGGATTTAAAAGAAGAGTTTATTTATAATATGTATGAGAATATGATAATAATATGCAATATCAGCGATTGATCAACCACACATGCATAATATGATGTCATCTAGACTATTACAAGTATTACAGTACATCAGTCTGAATAAGTCAAGACATGTTCACAAAACACAACACACCCACACCCAAACAATCACACCGACTTATACAAGATACAATGTAATACAAAATCCAATACAATCCCAATAATATGAGGAAAACCACTCGCCCAGAAAACAAATCCCAAAACTTCGCAGCCGAGCTTTTGAGCGAGGAAAACCACGAAGCGAGAGAAGGAGAGGGGGCTTAGCCCTTGGTCGCCACCAGCCCTAGGGAGGTGCACCAACATCCTAGGGAGGCTAAGAAGGTGGCCGAACTAGGGGAGAAAGGAGAGGGAGAGTGGAAGAGAGTGGTAATGGAGATGGTGTTTATAGTTGGTGGTGTTGGAGGAATTGAATTTTGAAGGAGAAATGAAAAGAAAGTTGAAGGAGGTGATGATGATGGTGATGTTGGAGATTGAAATAGAGTGATAGAGGTGGTGTTGTAGTGGTGAAAGTGGAGATGGTGGTGATAGGGAGGGAAATAGAAGAGGTGGTGGTGAAGATGGAGGATTTGTAGTGGTGGTGGTGATATTGTTGAAGATGGTGAAGTTCTTACGGAATGGTCGTCGGAGTGGAGGGGGCCATCCCAGCTTAGGGTGGTGGCCAGCCTAGTGAAGATGGAGTGGAGGTGGTTTGGTGGAAGGGTTTGTTGGTGGTGGTTGTTTTGGAGAAGGTAAAGGAGTGAAAATTTGGTGTGTTTTGGAGTTTATGGTGAAATAAATGGAGATGAAGAGGAAAAAGATGATGGCGAAGTGTTGTAGGTGTTGTTGTTGTTGTTATGGTTGTATTGAAGATGGAGGGGTGGTTAGTGGTGATTAGGGTTTTGATGGAGAAATGAAGGTGAAAAGAGAAGGTAATGGAGTTGTTTTAGAGTTGGAGTTTAAAGGAGAAGAGAAAGGATTAAGTTAGGATTTTTTGTGAATTGTAAAGGGAAGGAAGGTGCTTGGCCAGCCTTGGTGATGGGAGAGAGTGATGAGGGATTGGATTATTTGGAGGAGATATTTTGTGGAATGTAGTAAAGTATGTAGAAGTGTTTAGAAGTTGTTGGAAGGAAAAGGAAGGAAGGAAGGAAAAAAAAAAGGAAAAGAAAAGGGAAAAAGGAAAAAAAGAATTAGATAAAAAAGTAGAAATAATTTGAATGGTGAAATCCTCGCGTTTAGTAGCAGATGCGGAAAATTTCAGAAAAAACAGAAACGCGTGAAAATCAAGTATCTCGGAAAGCTCCCCAAAAATTCTCAAAAAAAGAATATTATACTGAGGATCATGGTAAAATAAGATTAATGAATTCAATCCATTTTCAAATTAAAAATTCTGAAATGTATCATCGATACGGTCAACACTGAACCTGGCCGGATTTTGATAAATTCAAAAAAAATCCCAAAAATGCATTACGATAGTAAATATTATTTTAAGAAAAAATGTGAAAGCGATTTTCAAAAATTTGACTCCATTTGTAATTCAAAAATTGAGAATCAATCGGCAGTACCGATCAATTCCGATTTTGGAGATTTTATTAAAATAATTAAAAAAATTCTGAAAAATCATGAAAGTTTAAAATATTAGAAAACAGTGTTAAAAAAAATTAGTCAAATTTGACTATCAAAAAGACCAAATCGAGTAATACACAAAGATCGGGTCACCGGTTCAGACTAGGGCTGACTTCGAGTTCACGAATCTGGATACAATGCAAAACGATCGCATAAATAATCAATAAATAAAAACAATTGCGGAAAGTAAATAAAAAAAATTACGATGAAAAAATCTTAATACGTATTCCGGGAACAGGGTGTTACATTTGTCATCATCAAAAGGGGAGATTGTTGGCCCAAAGGTACAATCATCACTCATGTTTTGGTAATTTTAATGTAGTTATGAGGTACTAATCAAGTTTAAGTGTTTATGAGTTTAGTTCAAAAATTAAGGTCTCGTTTGATTCTTTCTCAAAAGAAAAGTATTGAAATTCAAGATAATTCAAGCATGAGATTCAAGCTTAGAAGATGCATGGACTTTTGATGAAGCCCACTTGATGAAGAATTGAAAACATGTGCAATCCTTATAAGAAAATAGAATATTTTAATTTAGAGTGGTTTATTGATGCTCAACATAGTTGATCGGGCATATATATTGCATATATATTGTTACATTACCATGTTTATTATCTAATAAATCTTATAAATCAGTCTTATTTTTCTTTATAAAATGCAGGCCCATTGCTAAATGAAAGGGAAGAGAAAAGAGCCCAAAAGCCTATCAAAATTCTGACTTAATTCAGAATTAATTTAAAATCAGAAGATCAGGGCAGATCAGGGCAAATCAGAGAGGTTGAAAACTGGTTAAAATGAATCTTCTCAAATCAAGTAGTTAAAGCCAAAGATCAAAGGTCGTTTCATTAAATCCTAGAGCTGAAAAGGGAAAACCAGCAGGAGATAAAGGGGAATCACCAAGCGAGGAAGCACCACCAACAAGGTGTGGCCATCTGGTCACACCATGGCCGCGAAAATGTGGCCAAAGCCGTGTTTTCACAGCTTGGTTGAAGTTGTTGGGGGAGCGTTTGCTTCCCCTATCTTCGTACGCCCTCCCCTGTTTGTTTTCTCCTATAAATGCTATATTTTCAGAGAAAAAGGGACTGGAAGTTAGTTTAAGTTTTTCTCTTTGTTTTTAGAGTTTAGATTCTTTGTTAGATAGTAATGAGAAGTTGTATCTCTATTTTCTAATTTGTAGTTCATTCTAAATAAAAGTGAGAGAGAGATAGAGTGATTGTAATCCGAAGATTGAAGTAACATCAATAAAGGATCAAGCTTTCTCTTCTTCTACTCCAATTCACGGGTATGGCTTATTTTATTTACATATCTTATTTTACATATTCCATGAGTAGCTAAACTTGTTTTCTGGGCTCACTATCATCCCTTTCTTCGATCCCACTTGTTTTGAACGGTTTTGATGTAAAGAACCCAAAAGAATCATATGTATGCCTTAAACTAAGCCTTTCTTCTTTGAAAGTGTTTTTGAAGGCACATGAGGATGGGTTTGGATTTTTAAACTTTTATTTCTTTTAAAATATCACTTGAACTCGCTTTTTTTTATACTTGAAAGAAAACTTGATGATTTAACATTCAGCTCAAGAGGATTTCTTAAGAAAAAGAGTTAAACTTTTCCAAACAATCTTATTTGCTTTGCTTAAGACTTTCGAAACTAAATCTTAAGTTTTCGCCTATGATCAAGTTGAGGTACTAAGAATTTCAAGAGAAGAACACATCATTGGGTAGTAATATAGTGAGCCCATATCTTTTTCCTATATTAAAAACCACCAAACAATCTTCAACATTTCTTAAAGATCATCTTTCAAATCCTTCTCTAAGTTTTCCATTTTTATTTTAATCATTTCCTTACTCTCCATTCTCTGTTTCAATTATAAAAAAAAGGAAAACACCACCTTTCTTTGTTATTTAACAATTCATCAAAAAAGTTTCATCGCATTCCTCCTCGTGGACACGACCCGTTAGCCCAAAGCTAGATGGTAATTCTCATTGCTTTCATTTTTCAATCAATTTTGGCGTCGTTGCCGTAGAGGGAACGGTGTAATTATTTTCTAACAAGATTGGTGTCTTGTTTCAGTGACGTTAAGATTCAGATTAGCACTCAAGCTTTACAGAGAAGACTTGCTATTCTATGCCCCTACTCTCGAAAGTAGGAAACAAAATTTCAAGAAATTGCAGTACAAAAAGTTGAAATTTTTGTTGGACTACTAAAAAACTTTTTTGCAGAACATATTGCTTGCAAAATTAAAGGTTTTGTATGTTTTTCTTTGCTATATCTCATATTAACACTCCCTATTTTTAATCCAATAGTAATCTTATTGATTGCTAATTGCTAAAAAACATTTAGACTTGCATTATAGGCATTGTGTCTAATTACGTTCTTTTACGATTACTGTTGAAGATAGCTGGAGACAAGGTACGTATGCATAGCATATAGTTTAGAAAACATTCTTGGGTGATATTTACTTGTGAATGTTACTTTTCTATATCTTGCACACTTTGCACAATAAATCTTAAGGGCAAAACCTAAATCAAGATAAGGTGGGGAAGTTATTACATTTCCTTAGCCACAAAACCATCTCCAAGTACGCACAACCTAAGCCTAATTTAAAATCAGATAGATGTTGGCCTTAGGGACATCTCGAACTCATTAGGATATTATCCTAAGGGGGAAGGTGTTAGAATTTGACTCTTATCAAATCAGTGTCTAACGATAGGGATTGAGGGGCAAAACCCCGAAGGCTGGTGGTTTACCTTAATTAGGCCTGTCGCTTTGGCATGGATACCTCCCACCAATCTTTCCCTGACCTGGCTGATTAGCTTGTGGTCAAAGTCTGCATTATACCTCCTGTGAACAATCAACCAGTTAGGAGTTGTCTAGGTCAAGGTTACCTTAAACTAGGCTTGGTTGTTTCCTCTTGTTGACTACTGGTGAACTTGTTTGTGAGTGTTTATGTATGCAAGTGTGGTTAAGAGACTCTAATTCATCTAGGTTGACTAGAAACAAAACCATCACCACCAAGTTTGAACCAAGACCAGATCCGGTTATGACTCAACCGACATCTTTGCATGATAGGTTCTATCCTATTAGAACCTCACTTCCATCTTGCATCCAACTTCCATCGGTTGGTAAACACAATTTTGAGCTCAAACCTCAGTTCATCAACACAGTCCCCAAGTTTCATGGCTTAGAGTCTGAAGATTCTTATTTCTTCATAAGAGAATTTAAGGAAGTATGCTTAATGATGAAAATCTTATACTTTGTAAATGATGCTATTAGGTTGAGATTTGTTTCATTCACTCTTAAGGACTTAGTCAAGAAATGGCTCTACAGCTTAGCGGCCGGCTCTATCACATCCTGAGATGGTTTTATCAAGGTCTTCTTGAAGAAATTCTATCTAATTCATAAGACCGCTCTCGTTAGGTAGAACATCATGCAATTCAAGAAAAAACCTAGTGAACCAATTTGGAGGTACTTTGAATGCTTTAAAGACCTCCTTATCCAATATCCTCAATGCCAAATTCTTTGTGACAGTTTAGACCACTCAACCAAGACCCTCTTAGAAAGCATGTGCCAAGGGGGATTCTTGCAGAAGGATGAGAATGAAGGATGGGATTTATATGAGAATCTAGCTGAAAAAACCATCCAATGGGAACCAACTAGTGAAAACTCGAGGAATTCAATCTCCATCTCTTCAAAAGGAGGTCTCCATTCTATTGAATCATCCATAGCTAACGAGGCTAAGTTAGCTAACCTAGCGAGAAAACTGGAAGCTTTAGAAACTAAAGATCCAAGTCTAGTCAATCAAGTCAGCCCAAACCAAATTCCAACTCCGGGTTGTACTTACTGTCAAGTCATGAATCATGTGTTTGAGAGTGTCCTGTGTTTCAAGCTCAACAACACTTTTCCGAACCGATGAATTGAAATCACCTAGAGGAGGGGTGAATAGGTGATAATGCTAATCTAATGAACTAAATGCGGAATTTAAAAACTAATTGCAATTACACAAGATGTAAGCAACAAGTGATGCACACACAACCAAGCCAAGCGTATAAGTATGAATGATCAAAGTGAAATGATGCAAGGCACAAAGTAAAGAGAGAGAGAGAGAGAGAGTAAGAGTCAAGGGATCAATCGCAAACAACAAGATATGTTTCGAGGTTCGAGCACCCAGCTCTACATCCCCGCCTTCACACAGAAGGATTTCAAGTCCACTAGCTTGTCCACAAAGGACTCCCATAAAGGAAACCTCCACCGAGGATTTGGGGCAATAACAATTACAAGGAGTACTCAACTCCTCTCCTTACAAACACAACCTCCTCCTTGAGGCACAACTCCAAGCCAACAAACAATCACCTCACAATTTGAGGGATTAGCACAAAGCAACACAAGGATCACCTCACAACTTGAGGGATACAACCCACTTGCACAACCTCCTCAACACAATGAGGGAAAGGCACAAAGCCAAGCAAATGAAGGGTTTACAACTTGGTGGTCTAAACAACAACCACAAACAATCTCTTTTCCCACACAAAGATCCTATAGAATAAGAAAGTAGATGTAACTCAAGTGTGGAGAAAACCAAAGGATTGGAAATCAAAATCTCAAAGAAAATCTTTGGGAAAAACTAGAAACCAAGATGAAGAAGTTGAATCAAAATCTTTTCCCAAAAACCCTTTCTTGATTTTCCAAACCCTAGCAAAAACACCAAATGGATTGTTCAATAAAGCCCAAAAACTTCTTTTGATTGCTGTGAAAACACTAGAGAAAGCTCAGAAAATTCGTCTAAAAACTCTTAAAGAAAACCTCTTTCCAATGGGGTATTTATAGCCCATTTACAAAACTAGCCGTTGGCAGCAGATTCTGCCAAAATTGGCCTACCGGTCGACCGGTCGGTCGACCGGCCAACGGTCACATTTGACCGCTGGCAGCTACGGTCGACCGGGCAGTCGACCGGCCCCAGAACCAGAGAGCAACGGCTCTCTGGCCGGTCGACCGCTCGGTCGACCGGGAGCAAACAGAGAGCAACCTGCTCTCAGTCGGTCGACCGTGCGGTCGACCGGCTCAAGTGGCAGCCAGCGTGCACGTATCCGTGTACGTCGGTCGACCTCTACGGTCGACCGGCTACTTGGTCCGGTCGACCGACCTAACCTGGCAGAGCCAGTTCAGGCACAGAAAAACATGTAATTTAATATACAATAAATTCTCATAAAATCTCTAAAATTACACAAAAATAGTTTTATCATTGTACATTGAAATATAAACTTGTGTTAAAAATTTCAACACAAATTTCAAACATTATGAACTATTTTTGTGTTATAGAAATTTTGCCAAAAATCAAAACTTGTATTTTTCCAAACTTGAATTTTCCAAATGAAAATCCGATTTTTTCATAACTCAACCAAATACAAAAACATGATATTTAAACATTTTGAAGCATGTTGCATATGGATATAATCCAATATACAAGAAACATATATATATATATATCCATGTTTTTGACTTTAATTCCAAAAAATATGTTTGTTAAAAATACCAAAACATAAAACACATGAAATAGACTATCAAGCTAAGTTTGTTTAAATAGTTGAAGCATGCATGTATATAGAACAAATCTAATATACATTAAACCATGTAAACTTGTTTCGATATAATATCTATTCATGAAAACTAAAACATGAAACGTGTGTGTTGTGAACTTGAGCATATCATACTATTCTGATCTTTACAATTTGGATCTAAAAATAAAACTAAACTATGGTACCGATGTCTTCTTGTAGATCGCCGTCTCCAAGCCGACTCGATCCAAAACTTCGTGATCCACCGAGCTTGACTCCAATGAGTGCTATATATGATCTTGTCGCTCGGGCTCTTGAATCACCATGTGAGTAGCTTCCAAATCATCTTGTTGAAGCTAATCACCAACTAATATCTTGATTAATGATCTGAAACTAAAATCACAAGATTATTAGTACACATAACTACATGAGTTAATCATCATCAAAACTAGAGTGGAAGGCCTCTGGGCCAACATGAATGTGGTCTTTTCAAGGCCAAACAATAATCCTTACGCATCAACGTACAATCCTGGCTGGAGAAATCACCTGAATTTCTCATGGAGCCAAAATAATAATGACCACTCACGGTCAAATCATGCAAGCCACTTCCATCATTCCAATAATTCTTCCAATCATCAACCCAACTTTCCTAATTACCATCATAATTCTCCCAATCATCGACCCAAATTTTCAAACTATCTACAAACTTTTCCAACCAAGCTCTACAATCTTCCTTCCAGAATCCTCAACTAGAAAGGAGAATGACTGATTTTGAGAGAAATATGGAAAGGTACATGAAGAATCAAGATTCTCTCATGCAAACTATACAAAGGCTAGAGTTTCAAATGAGCCAATTAGCCAATCCACAGAATGAGAGGCAAAAAGGTACCTTGCCCAGTCAGCTAATAATGAATCCTAGGAATTCTCAACAAGCTCATTTGGCTGAGGATCAATCACTGAATTAATGTAATATTGTTCATGTTTTCCATTGATTTTGCAAAGGGGAAAACTTACAAAAAAGAATAGTCGAGTAGCTAAATTACAAGTATTCTTAAAAGATTACAAGTAAATCTCCTCTGAGATTCTGGAGAAGTGTGCCGATAGGAGTCTGGTCAGCACGCGACCACTTTGTCCTTTGACGATACGATCGATGGGATTCCCTTCTCGCCTGGTTCGGGGAATCGGAGAACAGATGGTTGGTAGAACCCTCTTGTTACTTCTCAAACCGCCTCCACTTGGGGAATTCCTTCTCGCCTGGTTCCGAAAATTTCTTGAGAGGTAGGAAGGTATTAGGGTATCAGCACCATGATTAGAGAAGCAGTTCTCTGAATTCTCTGAATTCTTGGAAGCAAGAGAATAAATCTTTGTTTGGCCGTCTCCCTCTGTGCGTTGCCTCTCTCCTTTTTTTTGCGTGTGCGCCTGTTTGTACGTGTGCTTTCATATGCCTCTGGTGGGCTATTTATAGGGAGAGCAGGGGTATAATCGTCCCTTAAAAATCTGGAAATAGATTGAGTCAATATGTTTAAATCTAGAAAGTAGCCTTGCTGTGAGGCTAGAATCAGCTTCTGCGAAGCTAGGAATAGCAGGTAGCGTCGATCTCCTAATCTGTTTTGATTCTTTCCAAATAATTAAAAGATCTCCCCTGATCTTCTTACTTGTTCTAGGAGAGTCAAGTGATTATGGCAAGCAGCTGCCAAATTTGATCTCAGATTTGATCTTGAAGATTTGATCTCATCTGGAGATTTAATTGGTCAAAGGTTGACCATAACAGACCCGCAGCGGAGCTGCCGCATTGAGTTCGCAGCGGAGCTGGAAGGAGCATCTGGCGAAGTCAGAAGAAAGCTCTTCAGTGGAGCTGGATAAACATCTATGGCGAAGCTACCATCCCTCTGCGCGGTTGCGTATGACTTCGAGCAAAGCTAACTCTCTGCGGAGTTAATTGAGCGCTTCAGGCGAAGCTATAAGTTAGTTCCCGATAGAGCTTTGAAGGCTTCAAGGTGAAGTTGGACAAACTTAGCCTCTCAGGTGAGCCTATCCCTTTGGGCTCATGTGATGCTAAGTGTTGAGCTAACCTAGCATCTTAGACCTGCTTAGGTCTCTTCAAAGACAATTTGAGCTCACTGTCTACTTCACTGGATCAGTAAAGTCCAAGTCGCTGATTTATCCCTCGGGGATGGGTACAGAACTGATCGTCAGCTTGTCTGTCACTTATTTTTTATAAATGCCAACAAGTTTAGATATTGTTCAGGCCAGTCAGGAATCTTATCTTTTTTAGAGTGTCAACAAGACCCCCTTCAAAGTTTTCGAAAGTCTGCAATGGAATGGTTCATGCTTCGAAATACTTTGAATTGCTTTGATTGATGGTATGTGAAGTACGAACGTCTCCATGGTGGTTGAGTTCAGCTTCGCTTTCAATCTTGCTTCCGGATTAAGATAAGTTCGCCGAGGAATCGTGTAGATTCGCGACTCTGAGTAGCTTCGCATCTGGATGGCTCCGCGTTCGAGCCTCCCGGAGTAGATTCGCTTCAAATTGGTCTTGGAACGTCGTTCCTTTCCCGAGGCCAACTGCCTTTTGGCTAGTTTCGAGAAGGATTGCTCCTTTTTCGAGGTTAGAATGACCTCTCTTGCATTAACGATGAAGATCATTGCTTCCTCGTGCAATTTCAAGGGAGACTATTCCTTTCTCAAGGCTCAATAAATGCCTTAAATTCGCTCGCGCTTCTAAGCTTGGCGGTGCGATCAGGCCATGAGGCCTATAAATAGGACACTTGAAGTCCTCTGTAGAGAAGTAGTCTGTTCATGACTTCTCTTGGTTGTCTAGAGAAAGATACTCAGATCTCTGAACTGGTGAGCTTTGGTCATTTAGAGACTTTTACCAACTTTAGGGAGCTTACTTCCCTTAATTTAGCTTTACCAGCTACTTCAGGGATTGATTTCCCTTGTTCTTCATTTTGTATCTGACTGATTTACAGAGCAGGGCTTCAGCCCTATTTTCCAGTTTCCCGGCGAAGCTATCATTTCACTTGATCAAAGAAAGATCATTACATGCTTGCATGCTAAGTTCGCCACATAGGCAAGAATTGGGACTTAGTCTCTTCAAGTTTGAGCCAGTCTTGCCATATAGGTGGGGCTAAGACTGCGTCCCTCTGGATCAGTCTGGCTTAGCCATATAGGCGAGGCTAGGACTTGGCTTATGCGGAGCTAGCCCATCATCACCGTGCAAGCGAGGCTATCCTCTGCTTAACTGAAATCCATCCTTAAAGCGCAACTGGATCGGATATAAATTGATTCGCCTAAAGAATTTGACTTAGCGTATCATGCTTGCATTTTTTCTTTACTTTACTGCTAACATGTTTTCCATCTTGCGTTGCAGTGAACTATGCTCACCCATCTTTCATCTTAATGAAAGAAACCAGAAACTTGTCTCTTGAAACTTTAATCCTAAGCAGGAGGAACCAACTGGGGCAGCTGATGCATGTTCCCAGAAGAGGTTGGCAGTCGCTTATCCAAGATGATCCACTTCGAGAAGGGGCTAGTAGTCGCTTATCCGAGATGATCCACTTCGGGAAAGCTGACGTCACCTGTAAGGTCTCGGATCCTTCCTTTACCAATTTTGATCAAAGAAGATCCGACTTTTGGTGGCAACGGTCCTTTGCCAATTTTCATCAAAGAAGATCCAGCTTCTTGATGGCAAAATCTGCCATTATGCGAAGGAGTACGGCCTTGTGCAGGAGGAAGGCCTTTCGTATCCAGTTGGTTTAACTTATCACCTTGGAAGTAGATAGGAAAACTTGTGTGCCTTTGGAGTAAATGATTCTGTTGCATGAAAGACAACCTTGATGTAGTAGTATCAATATATCTTCCCTTTTGAATCAATAAAATTCATTTTCCACTGTTTATCTGCTTTGTTTTTCTCCTTTTTGATTCGAGAACACTTGAAGTGGACCGACTTAGGCAAGTCTTTTCCTTAGGAGGAATTAGAAGCTCTCAGCGGAGCTAAACTTCCAGCGAAGTTGGAGACAGATTTTCAAATAAGTCAGGAGCCAGTTTCTGGCAAAGCTAGCACGGAATTTCCGCGAAGCTAGAGATGTGCTTTTAGCGGAGCTAAGGTATATTTCTCAGCGAAGTTATTCAAGCATCGTGCTAAGTCAACACTGGACTCACGGCGGAGTTAGCCCTTAGCGGGGCTGAAGCAGCGCTTCTCGGGAAGGCGCTTAGGAGCCGTTTCAAATTAATTTAAAACGACTGCCTGCGCTCTTTTCGAGGAGGCAAAGTCTTAGGCAATCATTAGACTATAAAATTCTGATCGGGCTGAAAAAGAAGGCACCACTTCTCTTTGAATTTTCAGAGCACTCTTGACTCTTTTCTTCTTCTTCCTCCTTCGTTTGAAATTTCAAGAACTTCTTCAGTTCTCCAATGGCTCCCAAAAGACGAGAAGGAAAGGAGGTAGCAACCTCTACGATGGAGGGACCCTCTCCTCCTCCTGTCACCGAACGATCTATCGCCGGTAGGGATCTTTCCCTTTTGATCAGAGATTTTCATCTCTCTTTAAAGCCAATTTCTGACTATCTTCCGATGAATCCAGAGCGATCAATCATGATCTGGTGATCTTAGGGAGTTCAATTCCCTGAATTTTCCTTGATTTCTTGATTGGGAATTTTAAGAACCGAAGGGTTTCTTCTCCAAGCTTCTATGTGAAGCTATCCCTTAGGCGGTTCACATCCTGTTGCATGATAGGATGCGAAGCTGACCTTTGGAGCGCAACCGAAAAAGACCTTAATGCCTTTAAAACGAATTTTAGGCAATAGTATCCTTTTGACGAAGTTAGCCCCTGGGGCTGTGTCGCGTTCCGTTGTTCGAGGTCAAGCTTCCAGAGCGAAGCTAACACTTGGATATTTTCCTGCATTCTGCCTTCGTGTGGAGTGCAAAGTTAAGCTGCAGCTGTGAAGCTAAGTTTCGGAGCGAAGCTATTGTTAGGCCAGCTTTGCTCGGAGAGGGAAGCTATGCCTTAACAAAAATTGCATTCTTATTTTAGCTCTCGTTTGGTTGATGAACTAATCATAGTTTCTCCTTATTTTTGCAGTGCACTATACTCCTGGTCCTCTGAACAGTCTCTTGGCACAGCCAGGGGGTTAGATGGCAACGTCAGCCTGTAGTTTCAAGGGCAGGCCTCACTATTCAGCGAGCGAAGCTCTCTTGCTCGGGATGCACTTATTTATACTGGAGATCAGCGCACCATGAGGAGCATCTTAACTACTGCTCCCCTTGAAGATTCCGACCGAAGAATCTATCGAAAGCCCGACTTCATGTTCGGAGATGCAGCGCCAGACAGCGATCACAAGCTGCTAGCCGGAGAGGGGCAGTGGATTTTCAAATTGGATGGTGAGAAGTATTATCTCCCATCTAGCAAGCGGCATTTTCCTTATCCTTTTTCAATGTGTGACGAGGGCTCGAAAGATGAAGTGGCATGTGACTCGGACTACTGACTCCGTTCACGTAGGGAAGTTGATAATTTCGTCCCCTGGTTACACAAGGACAGGTCCTCCTCGCTGCATATTGGGTCTCCACCCTGGGAATGTACTTCCAGACATCCCAGTGGGAGAAAATCCCGCAGTGGCTCAGACCTTTGGAAATCAGTTCTTTAAGGTTTGTGGCAATTATTCGACCACTGATTTCAGGACTCCTGGGTGGATTCACCCTCCCAAGGCATGGTGGAGGGACTTGACTCTATATGTCCTTGCTCATTTTGAGGAGGATCTGGAGAGGCTGGGACTCTACGAGGCCGTCAGGGCGACCTGTTATGGCATTCAGATGAGCGTAGCGAACTTCTACGCCATCTTTGAGTTGTATTTCCCGGCCACAGGGACCTTCTTCACCCCTGTTGGCGAATTGGGTATGGCTATGCACGAGATGTGGGAAGTCTCTGCTCTGCCTTTGGGGTCTTTCCCATATGAAGAATATTTCCCGTGCGAGGCGAAATTGGCACTTCTGGAGAAGCAGGAGCCCGCTTTGTTTGAGACCTACTGGGAATTGATGTGCCACCTCTATATTTGCTCGAGTATGCATGGGAGCCATAAGGGAGCTTCATGCAGTTTGAAGAGTTGGGAAAATTATTTGTTCCCTAACCTGGAAGGTACTTCTGAAGCAGCTCATTGTGGAGTTGCAGATGAAGACATCTTTCGCTGGATACAAGAGCACTCTCAAGGGGATCTAATTCTGGAAGAAGATGATGGACCCTATGAGAAAGGCGATATTCTTCGGAGTTTCCACCACCAGGCTCGTCGACCGACGTCCCGGAAGGCACTTCTGGCTGGTTTTCTAACGGTCTGGTTGAAGAGATGTGTGGTGCCATCCTCGTCCGGCGATGTCATTCATCCATGGTCGTTCTCTTGGACTTCTTCCAGCCATGGTGTGCTGTATTCAAAGAGGCCTTCGTGGATTGATGGAGGCTTTCTGTAGGCCACCAACAACGAAGCGGGGAAAAGGGACTATCTTGCCTCGCTACGGGCTAAACCCCAGAATAGGTCTGCCATATACTTATTTGATGGCGTGGTTCGCCCTTCACTGCCCTTCCATTATCCAAGCCGGAGAGGAGCCCCCAGAAGGTGTTCGCATGGCGCTTCTCTGTCGGTTCGAGGGGTGTTCGTGGTTAAAGACTTATGTGGCTGCGGTCCGTAAACTGCTGTGCCGTCATGACATTTATAGCCTTTTTCGATACTTCCCCTACATTCGCGATGCAGGCTATGGTGAAGAATTCAAGGATGTAGGGGAAGGGCAGACGTCATTGAGTCGAGGAGTCTTCGAGTGGATGGTTAGCATCCGACCATCACACTTGTTGTATAGAAGTGGGGACAGCTGTTACCTGGAGCCCTATGTTCCGAGTCGGTTTGCCCGTCAGTTCGGGTATGACCAACTGTATGTAGGCAATCCAAATAGCAGTCTGGCCTTCTTGGGGAGTCTTATCGATGGAGTTCTTCATTGCTGGCTGTACTGAGGCGCACGCCGCTAAAGACTCCGAACCTTCTGATGACCCTAGGATTCTGCCAGTGGTATAGAACCTCAAACTCCACACCCACTAAATTTTTTGTTAATTCCTTGGTGTGAGTTAATCTCTCAGTGGCTGAAGCGGAAGGTCACTGAGAAGAGCGAGGGTAAGAGGGTCCGCGTTCCAGGCCTCAGGGAATTCATCGCCGTTAATGATAGCGAAGCCTCGGATGCAGGAAGTCCTCACTTTAAAGCGGATACAGGTGCTGAGGCTCGGGCAGCTGCTTCTGGTGGGTAGGTACGGCCCCCATGGAACATGTTGATGTGGAAGAAGTGGAGGAAGAAGATGCTGATGTCCACTTCAAGCGAAAGCGGGAAGGTGGATCTCGTAGGAAGAGGGTAGTGAAGAAGCCTCGTCGCTACGCTCCTACGGTTATTGCAGAGGGCGAATCATCTACAGTGCCTCCTCCTCCTGCTCTATTAGTCATCAAGTTGTCAGCTGCTAGGTAGACTGCTGGTAAAGCTGCTCCGGATCCGGGTAAGATTAACTCCGTTCTTGTAATATACTTCTTATGTGTTCCATATAGCTCATTATTTACTTTATGATTCAGGAACTGAGACGGTGAGAAGCTCGAGAGCTGAGGCTACCGGAGAACAAGGGGAGCATTATGATCCCTTGTTTACTTATAGAGAAGGCGATGAAGCTGGCTATTTCGCCATCTCGGAAGAGTCTGGAGGTGATGCAGCTGATGTAGGTCCTTCGGGTGCTGGGACTTCAAAAGAAAGTCCCGTAGCCTCTAGCTCTTTTGGGTGGACTACGGAGAGTTCGGCAAGTGAAGGTGGACCAGCCATTCATGTCGATTCTACCAAAGATTTTCCAATGGAGCCTGCAGGGACTGATGCAGCCGTCAAGACGATTGAGGCGACATCATTTTTTGGTAGTGTTTTGGCCTTTTGACTCCTGCTATTTGTTATGCCTTGCTTAAACAATGTCTTTGCTGTAGGTGTTCCGCCTCTGGGCGCATCGACTTCAAGAGAGCCAACAATCTTCCTGAGAAAACCAGGGGTGAAGTAAGTACTTCGACCGCGGCAGATGCTGCCGAGTTGGATGCTTTGTATCACGGATTGCCCTCTTATCAGCCTGAACCAGCCAGAGGAGATGAAATTAAGGGAACGGTAGTCATGGAACCAACCTCACTTCCAGCTATATCAGTGAGTGAGATGCCATTGGTTTCGCCAGTGCCACCTATCTTGCCAGGCGCGGAGCTGAAGGTGTTACCAGTCTTAATTCTCCAACATTGGTGGTTGAGCCAGCTCTCCCAGAAATAATCACTAGTCCTACCTCGGTTGTGGCTAGTGTACTGGTTTCGATGAGGACTCCTCTGAGATCACCGACGACCTCTCATGTTGTTGCAGCGAGTGCTTCTATCAATTCCTCCACAGTTACGCTAGTGAAACTAGTGGAAACTCTATCTTCAGGGGCTGCTCGTTTGCCAGGAGTAGTTGAGGCCGAGAACAAATTCGTGGCTGAGTTAATCGACAGCTTTTATAAGAGCTTGAAGCGATCCATTGCTTTGGTCTTGAAGGGCTCGACTACCTCATTCTCTGCTTTAAAGGTGGTCCTCTCCTGAAGCATTGACAGTATCCGAGACTTTGGAGGGGATGACCAGTCCGCCACATTGGAGCTTCTGGTAGACAAACTCGAGAGGGATGTGGACGAATGGCGCTGTCTTAGCCATTCAGATCTGGAGTCTTCAGTTAATGAACAGCTTGCGCATCTTGTTGCTCAGATGCATGAAGCTCATCTCGCCGCTCAAGAAGCTGCTAAGGCCATTTCTTCTGATTTGAAATCCTTGGAAACAAGGAAAGTAGAGCTCGGGGATGCCATAGACGCTTCTAGTAGTGCTCTTCTTGATGCTGAGGATAAAACTGAAAAGGCCAAGGAAATGATCAGGAAGGCTAATCTTCTTTTGTCCAAGGCTGAACCAATGCGTCTTGAAGAGACTGCCCGGCTCGAGCAGCTTAAGGCCCAGAATGACGAAGTCTTGCGGCAGGAGCTAGCACAAAGGGCAACCTTGGTTGAAATTGAAGCTCGCTTGGCCCAGACGGCGAGCTTTAATGAGGCCGAGTTGAGGTCGAAGGCGCTTATCAGGGCTGCTGAAGAGAGGAAGACAAGGCTGGCCACTATTGAAGAATAGATCAAGTCCTATGAAGCGTCGTTGTAGCTTGTAATCTGTGTATTGATGTATCCCTCTTTTAGAATCAATAAAAAGTGATTTTATTTGACCCCTGTTACATTTCCAACTTGTTCTATCTTCTGAATTCTTGCTTTCAAGTTGTATTGCAGCCCTTTAATCAGCGATGATAAGTCGGGAGAATTAGTCACACATTTGAGAGAATAGTCCTTACTGGACTAAAGATGAGACTTGGCTATCTGCCGGTTCAGAGGTCGCAGTGACATAACCGATTGAGAAGCCACCAAGCTTTAAATTTCGTCATATGATAACAAAGAAATAGTCCTTACCGGACTGAAGGATGAGACTTGGCTATCTGCTGGTTGATTGAGATTTTCCCTGCACACAAAATATAGAATATCATATTGAGAAGTAAGGTGTGTGCGGTGCTCAATACTATTCGCTGTAGCAAAGGCTATGCGGGTGTAGGCTGTCTAAAAATCACTAAAAGACAAGCCATTGAAAAGCAGAATTTTAGCCGCGTCTCGACATCAAGGCGCGAGGGTTCGAACCCGCGTCTCAGCATCAAGGCGCGAGGGTTCGAACCGCGTCTCAGCACGAAGGCGCGAGGGTCGAAAC
Organism: Agave tequilana; assembly: GCA_038442645.1. Taxonomy (NCBI): domain Eukaryota; kingdom Viridiplantae; phylum Streptophyta; class Magnoliopsida; order Asparagales; family Asparagaceae; genus Agave; species Agave tequilana. Next base: position 20,908 of record JAVJIF010002683.1, read on the forward strand.
CTGCGTCTCATCAGCACTATGACGCGAGGGTCGAAAGTCGCGTCTCAGCAGCTCCAAGGCGCGTGGGTTGACACCCGCGTCTCAGTTGTAACCGTCCCAGTTTCGGGCCAATCACGACCCACATAACGGGAAAAGTTAGCACCCATTATGGAGTGTTTTTAGGAGGCACGTACGCCCCTGAAAACCCTATAAATAGCCCCGTCGCTATGAAGACACGGTCGGATGATTTTTGGGAGAAAAGAGCTCTGAGAGAAAAGAGAGAGTTCAACCCTTCAGAGAACATGCTGTGTTCAAGTTAGCCTTTGCCGACAATCTCTTTAAGAGTTTTGGTCGACAGAGCTGTGTTACTCCGTCAACCACCCGAAGAGAAAAGCCCCGGAAGATCTCAACGTTCACCCGGTCAACGGAGAATAAGATTCACTCTCCACCGCCACTTGAAGAACCCATCCTTAAACAAAGGGAGGATTCAAGACTCAACATCCTTCCTCCCTTGTAATCGGAAGACTGATATGTTGTAATTTTCTATCCAATCAAAAGAATTTTACAATCGAATCCTCCTTTTCCGACGCATACAAGAGATGGCGACTCCGCTGGGGAACACGTTTGTTACCGATGAACAAATCGTGGCGCAAGGTGACGTCCTCCATAAAGAAAAGATGGTCGAATCGCTCGTTGTCGAGTTCGATCAGGCAAAGTATGAAGAGTTTCTCTCTTCCGGCTCCAAGAGCCCAAGGACCCGCGTCTGCCGCAGGTTCTCGACTGGGAATGGCCCCGAAGTCCGATCTGAGGATCTCTCGGGCGCTGCTGCTGCAAAGGGTGTCGAAGCCAACTGTGCCAAGCAGGATACACGCGCCAACGTCTCTTAGGAGGCCCGCGTGGTCTCAGGCACAACTGCCGTTGCGACCAACCGCGCCATGCGGAACACACGCGTCAGCGTCTCTCAGGAGACCCGCGTGGTCAAAATCTCTGGCGTCCAGCCAGTCCACCCTCTCCCTCAGCACCAAGTCGTCGTTGGTTTCTCTCCACCTCCACGACGCAACCGAATTGCTGAGCGTCGACAGAGGAGGCGTGCGCGTCAACTGCAAGTTGGAACTTCTGATTGTCCAACTGAGGCAGGACGCAAAGTTCAATCCGGCGCCTTGGCCGCGCCACGTCCAGCACGCGAAGTCCGCGTTTGGCGGCCCAAACGCGAGACTCCCCAAATTAGGTCCTCTGAAGTCCAACTCACCAAACGCCAAGGCGAAACCTGCGCGCCTCGTCAAGTGCAAGAGGCACGCGCCCTTAGGCGTGAGGCCCAGCAGCCCACTCACTCTCAAGCGTCTTTGCCCCGACGCACCAAGCAGCAACGCGACAGTCGCGTCTCACCTCAACAGAGACGCCAGACACGCGTCGTACAACTGCGGCGCGAGAACCGCGTCTCTGAATCCTGCGTCCAGGCTGTACAGCACAAAGATGCCTTGCGCCCTCGAAGTTGCGAGGCTAATCTCTTCGATCCTCTTTCCATGGATCTAAGGGATTACTTGACGAAGAAAAGAAGTGCTAATCAAATCACTTCATCATGCTGCTGCCAATGGCTCCTCTCTATGCTCTCTGAGTGTCGTTGCAATTCAGGTGCAAACCAGCAGTCTCTAGTTAGACAGCTGACCCTGATTCCCCCATCAGCCAAAAGAAGACGCTCTCACAGGCGGAGGATCTTCTCTGACACTGAGTATCCAGAGCTCACTGCTAACATGGCGAGCAGGAGCAGGGGAAAATAGCCTGTAGTCAGCTCCGACGAGTCTGACTCTGAACCGGAAGGAGTGTACTGACACACTCGCACCCGGACCGGGGCCATTCCCCCGATTAACTACAATGCCCTAGCCCGGGGTATTGAGATTAATGACTCGCACTCTGCCATTGCAGAGTCGCAGGCCTCAAACTCTTATATAGAGAAAGAGGCCTTCACATACATGACGAGCACTCCTGAGGAGACCGCTAAGCGCTTGGAGCTGCAAGCCCAGGTCCAGAAGGAACAACTCGAGATGATTCGTGCTCAGCAAGAATCCATCGACTCTCTCAAGCAGATGCTCGCACAGTTGCTCGAAGACAGGAGGAAATCTCCCCCTAGAAAGTCTAAGGGCAAACGAAAAGAGGGAGAAAGCTCATCTTCTGAACACTCCGAGAAGAAAGAGCAACCCACCTCTGGTTCGTCTAAATCCTCGTCGCAGGAAAAGAACGATCAAGACCAGGGAAAGGTTCATTCTAAAAGAATGAATCAGTTGGAGCAGCGCCTTGAAGCCCTTACCAATCGGAAAGGTCTCCAAGAAGCAGGAGTGGTCCGCCCATATCCAGCCGAATGGGACCTGGTTCCATACCCGCCCAAGTTCAAGGCTCCAACCCTCCAAGCATTTGATGGGAAAAGTTCACCGAACCAACACATCTACTATTTCAAGTCCCAAACTGGGAATGTGATAGATAATGACGCCATCCTGGGGCGTTTATTTATCGGCACCCTAAAAGGGCTGGCCTTTGAATGGTTCATGAAGCTCCCAGAAGGTTCCATCAAGAACTGGGGCGATTTGGAGAAGCTTTTTTTAACACGCTTCTTTGAAGTTGACTCGGAGGAGGTCAACATGCCTACCCTTTTAGCCACCAAGCAGCGAAAGGGAGAGTCTATTAAGTCTTTCGTGGAAAGATTTCGGAACGTGGCACTCTGATGTCCGAGCGGTATGACCCAGGTTACCCTGGTGGAAACATGCCACCACAATCTCCAAACCTCACTCCTTGCTTAAATAGGAGTTGTTGAAAGCCGCACCTGGAAGCAATTAGTCCAACAAGGTGAACAGGCTGAGGAGATTGTCACCCGCGTCAGAGCGGAAGAAAACAAACCCAGGCCTAAAAGGTCAACGAGGCATGCGCCAGACACATCCCTCCAAGCCAAAAGGAAGGATAACTTGGCAGCGGAGACCAAGTCCCCTGTCAAACCTCAACTGGTCAAGGGAAGTGGCTCTTCAAGCCAACCACGGGCCAACAAGCAGTATTCCTTCAAGGATGAACATGTCGACTCGCTCTTCAAATTACTCAACAAGAGTAATCAACTGAAGCTTCCTGAAGCTAGGTGCCCCGAGGAGGTCGGTAAAACCGATAATCCCAGCTACTGCATGTACCACAGGATGTTGAGACACCCTACCAAGAGCTGTTATGTCTTCAAGGACATCCTTCAGGCCTTGATTGACCCGGAGGTATTGAAACTCCGACCAGAGCAGAAGAAGGTGACGGCTAATATGACGTCAGTTCTCCAGTTTGGGAGACAACCCCCAACACCCTCTGGAGTAGTCCCTATCCCAAGAGGAGAGCTGAGAATGGTCAACACAGACCCTCACCAGCAGCAAGAAAAGGGCTTGGTACCTGTTCCCACACCTCGGGGAGAAGTCATGTGGGTTCATCCCGACCTTATTGATGGCCAGCAATGGACTACTGTCACCAGCAGGAAGTCTAAAGGCAAAGCAAAGGCTTCATCCTGCAACGTGGTGTGTGCCTCTTCTCGAGAAGTGGAAACTGATATTCCCTCGCTAACCGACTCAGAAGAGGAGACAATAGTTCTGGCCGCAGAACCTAGTCAGCTGGTGGCAGAAACCCGTTCGGGGCAGCCATATTTGAAAAAGTATGGCGAAGTGGCGGTAACTCCTCCAAGACTCGCTGCAGAGCCAGCCAAGCCATCCACGAAGCAACCCGAGGAGAAATAGAAAGAACTTCGTTTTCTCGAGCTCTTTTGAAGGACGTAGCGGAAGGATCCACAGCACCTTACCGCTTTGATGTCCTGGCTCAACTAGCCAACATCCCGGCGCGGATTATGCTTTATGAGCTTCTTAGACTATCAAAGTCGACCAGAGAAGCTCTGCAAGAAGCTCTGGCTAATGCTGAAGTCTTCATGACCCAGCTACCAAAGGAGGAAGATGTAGAGGATTGCCTCCACGCCTCCCAAAATATTCCCCACATCACCTTCACGGCAGATGATATGCAAGTCAAAGGGAAACATGATCGACCCCTTTACTTCGCAGGGTATATTGGATCATCTGAGGTGAACCGCATCCAGGTAGATCCCGGGTCTGCATTGAGCATCATGCCTCGTCGGGTCATGCAACATCTCGGGATTCCTACTCACCGTTTGAGCCCTACCCAGACAACCATTTATGGGTTCAATGCCAATAGTACCCGTCTAATGGGGAAGGTCAAGCTCAAATGCCAGATCGGAGATCTGAAGTCGGAAGTGACATGCTACATCATCGACGCTGACACTTCCTACAATCCATTGCTGGGAAGACCCTGGATTCATCGCAATTCTATCGTTCCCTCTACCCTCCACCAGGTCATGAAATACATTGACGGGAGTGGAAAGGTGCGAACGTTGATTGCCGAGAGGCATCCGTTCAAGGGAGTGGAGAATTATTTCACAGATTCCCTCCTATATCAGGAATCTGTGGAAACAGATGAAGTCCCGCAACCAGAGGAGCCCGACTCTGGTAATGAAGCCGACACCGAGCCTGAAAAAGAAGAATGCTTGTGGGAATTGGAACCACTTGTAAAGAGCATTAATAAGCTCGATGTTGATAATACCACCGACGATGTAGGAGGTTGGTACATTAATGAAGAATTAGATTTAGCGTATTTTCCTGTATTTGCTTCTGATTCCGTACCGTCAGACACTAGCACCGAAGTAGATGATGATCTCTGGTCGGCAATGGATGCTTTGACATCATTGCATGTACCAGTGAAATCGTCCTTCGAGACATACCAAGATAATGGTAACGCGCAAGAATCTATATTTATGGTTCCAGCAAGACGGAAAGGCCAAAAACCAATTCTTTTTGGGCGAATCTCATCTGAACCAATGCCCCATGAAGAATCAGAAGGCGAGGAGGAATCCCCTCAGTTCGGTCATTATGAACCAAAAGCACTCAGAATGATGAAATGCATGGGGTATGACCTAACAAGCAGACTTGGGTTGAACTTCGGCAAAGGAAGGAGAACGCTACTTCGCTCCTTTGTGCCGAAAGGGAAAGCCCCCGATTATTACCATCGGACGCGCATGGGTTAGGCTATGTATCAACTCCGGTCCCATCAGCCTCTGATTCTCGAGAATCATCAAGGACGATTACTCTTCAGGCACGTCATCATGGGAGTCAGATGTCAGTGTCGGCAACATCTTCGCGGAACTTTCAGTGAACATGGCTTCAACAAGCCACCTGGAAGACGAAGATGAAGAAATGATCCAATCCGACGCAGATCCTTGGATCAGACATTTAAATACTCTTTGGGACACCCGCTTTGAACAGCGAGAGCCACCCACAGAAGACAAGGTTGTTCAGAGATCAATCTAGGAGATGAGGCTAACCCTAAGCCCATCTTCATAAGCGACGGCCTGTCACCGTCGGAGAAAAAGGATCTAATATCTCTTGTTCAAGAGTATAAAGATGTCTTCGCTTGGAATTACGAAGACATGCCTGGACTTGATCTTCAAGTGGCTATGCACCGCCTCAACATCAATCCGGACGTAAAGCCTGTAAACAACAACAGTGACGGTTCCGTCAAGAAATAATGGAGGCAATTCAATCAGAAGTCAGAAAGCTCATAGATTCTGGCTTCATCAGGGAAGAGCAACATCCCATTGGGTAGCCAACATCGTCCCCGTTGCTAAGAAAAACGGAAAGATCCGGATCTGCATCGACTTCCGTGATCTAAACGAGGCTTGTCCCAAAGATGAATTCCCACTGCCAATCACAGACGTCATGATTGACAATACTTGTGGATTTGAACGAATGTCCTTCATGGACGGGTTCTCAGGATACAATCAAATCAAAATGTATCCTGACGACGAAAAGCACACCTCCTTCAGGACACCATTGGGGGTCTACTGCTATACCGTCATGCCCTTCGGACTGAAGAATGCGGGGGCAACATATCAAAGGGCTATGAACGCCATTTTCCAGCAGCAAATGCGCAAAACGGTGGAATGTTATGTTGATGATATTGCGGTGAAAAGTCGCGCTAAGGGTGATCACATAGCTGACCTGAAGGTGGTCTTTGACATCTTGCGAGCTCATCAATTGAAGATGAATCCCACCAAGTCCTTCCTGGGGGTGGCCGGTGGTAAATTCTTAGGATTCATTGTAACCTCCACCGGAATCCATTTGGACCCGGAAAAGGTTCGCGCTATCCAGGAGATGCAACCTCCGAGAAATCTCAAGGAACTCAGGGGATTGCAAGGACGATTGGCGTACATCCGCAGGTTCATCTCAAACCTCTCCGGAAGATGCCAACCCTTCGCTAAGTTAATGAAGAAGGGTGTCTCGTTCATTTGGGACGACGCTTGCCAACAAGCATTTGAGAAAATCAAGCAATACCTCACACAACCACCAATCCTTGCAGCTCCGATATCCGGAAAACCTTTCCTGGTATACATCCGAGCAATGGATCATTCTTTGGGAGCTCTACTAGCTCAGAATGATGATCAAGGACAAGAGCAAGCGATCTACTATCTGAGTAGAACAATGATCGGAGCCGAACATCGGTACAACCCGATCGAGAAGGAATGTTTGACACTGGTGTTCGCCATTCAGAAAATGCGACACTATCTGGCAGGCCAAACCATAAATGTCATATCAAAAGTCAACCCCTTGAGGTTACTCATGACAAAGCCTTCATAGCTAAATGGCCGACTGGCAAAATGGGCCATATTGTTATCTCAATATGAATGCACTTTTTACCACAGAAGGCCATTAAAGGACAAGCGGTGGCGGATTTCCTGGCTGAGCATCCAGATCCGAGGGCAACCAAACTTTACGACGATCTCCCAGACGAGGTCGCTGAAGCCTGCCAGACCCAGACATCCTTTGAAAGACAGGTGTGGCAACTTTTCTTTGATGGTGCATCAAGAACAAGCCCAAAAGGACACATAGTCGCAGGAGTAGGAGTAGTACTCGTCTCCCGCAGAACTATGTGATTCCTCGAGCTGTCTCATTAACCGAACCTTGTTCCAACAATGTGGCGGAGTACAATGCTCTTTTGATTGGGATGCAACTCACTGATGAGATTGGCGTTAAAAATCTCGAGGCATATGGTGACTCCAAACTCATCGTCAACCAAGTTCGCGGGGAGTACGAAGTCAGACATGAAGACCTAGTACCCTATTACAATGCAACTGTCCACATGGCTGGGAAGTTTACAAACTTCTACATCGACCATGTACCGCGCAGGCAAAATGCGCATGCAGATGTACTGGCATCCCTCGCTGCCTCTTTAGCTCTTCCGGCTGGAACAGTGGAGAAGATATTTGTCCACAGCCACGACCTGTATTGCCCGAGAATTGCTCCTGAGGATTACCAGGAGCCAATAGGAGATTCTCAAAGCAAAGAAGCGCTGGAATTGTCAACCGGTCCAGAGCCTAGAGACTGGCGATTCCCATACATTGATTATGTCCTGTATGGCATCCTGCCTGAAGACACCAAAGAAGCGGCTGCCATTCGAAGGAAAGCCCCCAAATACTACTATAATGCGATTACGCGAACACTGTATCGTCGATCGCATTACGGGATCTTGCTTCGCTGCCTTTCACAAAAGGAGGCACATGAGGTATTGAAAGAAGCCCATGACGGCATGTGTGGAGCCCATCAACCTGGCCCAAAACTTGCATACCGACTCCAAAGGTTGGGATATTACTGGCCCAAGATGATTGCTGACGCCGTCACTTATGCCAAAAGATGTCACGCCTGTCAAGTACATGGGGATTTCATCCATCAAGCACCAGGCTACCTTCACTCCACGGCTTCTACTTGGCCATTTGAAATGTGGGGGATGGATGTGGTTGGCCCTATCAGCCCACCATCATCAAAAGGACATCAGTTTATTTTGGCAATAACCGATTACTTCTCTAAATGGGCCGAGGCCATTCCTTTGAAGGAGGTAAAATCGTCTAACGTGATCAAGTTTGTGAAACATCACGTTATTTACCGTTTCGGCATACCTCGGCGAATTGTCCATGACAAAGGACCCCAGTTCATCAGCCAGGCTTTCCAGAAATTCTGCCATAAGTTCGGAATCCAGAGTGTGTCCTCAACGGCATACTATCCTGCCGCTAACGGCCTCGCAGAAGCTTTCAACAAGACCATTGGCAAGCTTCTCAAGAAATTTGTCGAAAAGTCAACGTGATTGGGACGACAAGCTGGGTGAATGCTTATAAGCCTACCGCACAACTGTACGAATCCCAACTAAAGCTACGCCATTTTCTTTAGTCTATGGGTGTGAAGCCGTGCTTCCACTCGAAATCCAAATTCCATCTTTACGCGTCGCCCTGACAGCGGAGATGACAACAGAGGAGAAGCATCGACAGTGACTCCAGGAATTGGAAGCCTTAGACGGTAAGCGTCTGCAGGCCCAACAGCAAATCGAGCTTTACCAAGCTCGAATTACCAGAGCCTTCAACAAGAAAGTTAAAATGCGAACTTTCAAGAAAGGCGATCTTGTCTTAGCTGTCAGAAGACCCATGGTAATGACGCACAAGACAAAAGGAAAATTCCAGCCCAAATGGGAAGGGCCATTTGTAGTAGAGTCAGTCTACTCAAATGGGTCATATCGTCTCATAACGTCAAATGGCGATACACTCATGATGCCGATCAATGGCAGATTCCTAAAGAAATACTATACTTAGATAGTGTTCTTCCACCGATCAAGTTAAAAGTACACCTCTGATCAAATCAAGAAGAGCTTCTTCATTAATATCTGACGCCTCCGACGGCTAAGGATAGAGGAAAATGTTGGCCTTTAAGCCCAACATAAGTCTTCGACAACTCATCTTGCTGAGGGGAATAGCATGGCTAGCCCAACTCAAACGGTAGTTGGTAAAGGCACCTCAAACCCGTTGACAGCTGAGGATTTGCTAAAAATCCTAAGGACATGTTCCCATTTGATCCAACGCCTCCGACGGCTAAGGATAGAAGAAAATGTTGGCTTTTAAGCCTAACATAAGTCTTCCACAACTCATCATGCTGAGGGGAATAGCATGGCTAGCCCAACTCAAACGGTAGTTGGTAAAGGCACCTGAAATCCGTTGACAGCTGAGGATTTGCTAAAAATCCTAAGTGGACTTGACTCCACTCTCCCTCCAAAATCCCTTACCAATTCTCATCCACAGAATGGTAGGTCTACAAAATACAGTCGTTGCCAAGTTAACACTATACCTCTGGCACTTCAAATTCCACTTGCCAATTCTCATTAATAGAATGGCAAGTCTTCAAAATTGCTCATATCGCAAATCTAAATTTGTCAAGTTAACACTATACCTCTGACATTTTTAAACTCCACTTGCCAATTCTCATCAATAGAATGACAGGTCCTCAAATTGCTCATATCGCAAATCAATTTCTGTCAAGTTAATACCACACCTCTGACAAATTACTGTTAAGTTAACATTATACTTCTAAACAGTACATCAAGTTTATGTCAAGTTAACATCACACCTTTGACAGTCACCTTCCTTCAGACTTCCATATCGAAGCTGAAATGAACGATGCTAAGTTTAACACTACACCTCTAGCATCCAGGTTATCGCCAAGTTCAACAATACACTTACGGCCATGACTTTTCCTCGGACTTCCTCGCTGAAGTCGAGATGACTAATGCCAAGTTCAAAATTACACCTCTAGCATTACCCTCATTGTCAAGTTAAACATTACACCTATGACAGTGACACTTTTAGTTTTCCCAATAAAACTAAAAGGCTTTTGAGTCAAGTTAATATCACACCCCTGACTTACATTCTTGTCAAGTTAACATTGCACTTCTGACAAGACTACATTCAACCTATTAAGTTAATATCACACCTCTAACGGTAAAGACTTTCCTAGACTCCCCGCGAGCCTAGTCTCACTTGTTATTCTCCTCAACAGAACAACAAGTCTACCTAAAAACATTGTTAGGTTAACATTACACCATTAACAGTATTTTCATCAACTCTCCAGTTGAGCTTAAACCTTTGATAAAAGCTCACCTTCCCTGGGGGTACTGTAAGTTCACCTAGAGGGGGGGTGAATAGGTGATGGCTAATCTAATAGTCACTTAATGCCTAATAATGCGGAAGCTAAAACAATTATGACCTAATTAAATCTTTTACACTAAACACCACGTATAACATAAGAGTGTTGCCGAATTCCCCGTGAAGGGCTCTGGACAAACTCCTCTAGATTCCCCTTGAATGGGTTGAGGTGCCGCGTTGGCTCTCTTGGTTGAATACAAGTGTTAGTCACAATCCCACGCAAGAATATATATCAATTATGCACACAAGATATATCAAGCATGTAACTGTAAAGACAATATAAGCTATGCAAGATATAAAGGAGATAGAGAGAGAGAGAGAGAGAGAGAGAGAGAGATGGCAATCGCAAACACAAGTGTATGTTTCGAGGTTCGAGCACACTTGCTCTACATCCCCGCCTTCGACACACGAAGGATTTCCACTATGCAAGATCCCAATGGATCTCTCCTCGGTGCCGCAACACCTACAAGCCCTCGGACTCCCTAGTCCCTTACACACCGCAAGCCCCACAAGCTTGCCAAGGCCGCACCTCGAACCAAAGAGTTCACAACCGAACTCCAACCCACCGCGAGCACACTTGCCCGTCTCCTCAAAGTACAAGATTGAAATCTTGGTGATCCAACACTTTGATCACCAATAAAAGCTCTCACTACAACACTCCTATAAGATGAATAGCAATGGATAGCTCAAGTGTGGTGTGAGAAAAGCAAGGAAAGAACTATGGTGAAAAACTCAAGAAATCACTTTAAACACTCTTTATAAAATCTTCCCTTAGATAGGAAATATTTGCTCACTATTTTGTGGAGAAAACTCTTCTGAAAGTATGGGAAAAACTGGCTCTAAAGGTCTCCAAAATCTTGGCTCAAAACAATTACAAGACCCCCCAATTTATAGGCCAGAAAAATATAGCCGTTGGGGTCTGTCAGAGCTGCCGGTCGACCGGTCCGGTCGACCGCCAACGGTCAAAAATCTGACCGTTACAGCCTCCGGTCGACGGCCCGGTCGACCCAGAAGAACAGAGAGCACTGCTCTCAATTCTGGTCGACCCGCCCGGTCGACCCGCCAAACGTGCACGTTTTGTGCACGTCGGTCGACCGTTGCGGTCGACCGCACTTGGTTCCGGTCGACCCGCCCGGTCGACCGACCTCTGTGCAATAGGTTAACTTGGAGCACAGTTTTGAGGTCTAAAACGTTTGAATTTGGGAATAGGTATATAGGATGAATTTGTAGATATTGAAGTCTTCTTTCTAATGCAACAAATCAAATCACTATCAATTCGGAATTAAAGTTATCAATAAATTACTAAAAGGTATCAAATCAGAAACTGTAAACTATTTTTCAGACTTCAAACCAATATTTGACATTCTTAACATTTAAATCAGAAAATAATTATTGAATATTAAATGTATCTCTGAAAGTCATCTTTAAATGCAATTTAAATCATGTTAATTGAATATAGGAATCAAAAGTTATGACTAGAAAACTAAAAGGATGTCGAGCAGATCAGCAGAACAGTCGACGAGAAAACCGAGAGTTCTAAAATGGTTTTGGTTAAAAACACATGTATATTTGAAACACCAAAAATCAAAACGGTATTTTTCTAGAACTAAAAATCTTTTATGAAAACACATATAAATCAAGAGTGTGTGTGTGATATGAACTTGAGCAATCCACCAACTATTCTATCCTTTACATTTTATCTAAAAATAAAAACTAAATCTTATACCTAGACAGAAGTCTTCATCTTCTTGAAGTCTTCTCTTGAAGGCTTCTCATCTTCTTGACTTGGTCCAAGCTTGATCCAAAAGCTCCTTGGATCACACCGTGTTAGCTCCAAATCTTGACATTTTATCCTGTGAGCTATGCACCTACTACTACTACTAAGATCTTGATAATGAATCTGTCACTAATTAAACACAAGATCATTAGTAACATAACTTCATGAGTTGATCATCATCAAAACTAAGGTGATAGGCCTTTGGGCCAACAATCTCCCCCTTTTTGATGATGACAAAACTCATGGAGTTATATATGCATGGATTAAAGTAAAGCTTCAAAGAAGCTCCTGATTGGTCACTAATGTTGCATATTTAATGTCACATTTCCATACTCATTTTAGAATAAAAGCTTGCATTGTCCTAATTATTTGTTTATTTATTTGCAGGCCCATTCTTTAAGGAGATGAAGAAAAATGAGCCCAAAGCCCACAAAAATTCTGAATTAAATCAGAGTTAATTCACACACTCAGTAAATCAGGGAAAAATCAAGAGGTTGAAAACTGGTTGAGAAGAATCCTCTCAGAATCGATCGGTTGAAGCAAAGATCAAGCAAGTTTGATTCAGATTCTGACTGGATACATTTTAGTATTCGAATCATAACTTTTGCTACAGAATCTCAATTCTGATGATTCAGATGATCCAGAAAGCAGACTGACAGAGCTATAACTCTTATGTTGATCATTATTTCTAATTCTGTCAGTTGTTAAGTGATATTCAGCAATCAACAAGCCAACAAACAGCAGATCAGAACTGAATATCCACCTCTACCCCCTCCATTTCTCCTATAAATACCTGCACTCAAAGGCAAAAGGGAGGGCCAATGCAGAGTTAGGATTTAGCTTAGTTTTCATTTCTTAGTTTAGATTTTTAGTCTTTCTTTTTATGTAATTTTAGTTTTCATCTATGTAATTCAGAGGAGATCGACTTGCATCGAAGAACAAGACTGAAGCTTGAGCTGGAGTGACACCGGTGTAAGACTTATTTCTTTTCTTTGATTGTAATGAAATCGAATCGGTGTTCTTTTTGTGTATGCACTTCTATTTAGTCTTCTTTTTCTTCTTCGTTTCTATTTTACTTTTCTTTTTCGTACAATCGTCTTCCAAGTGAGTCTAAAAGCATCGAAAGAGCCTTGCAATTGCGAGTGCCACCGATAGCTCATGACGATGGAATAGAGTCTCTCTCTGTATCATTTCATTCTTGAAGTAGTCTTGATGATGTAATGTGGACGAAGACCAATACTCGAATCTTATGGGCTATGCGCTGAATGCCTCCACTTCAAGGTAAAATCGTTGCTGAAAACTCGAGGTAAGCTTTTGACGAAAAGAAGGTAAGCAATTGTTTTTATTTCTTTTCTTTTATTTCTGTAAACTAAATCACAAACACCACTTCCTCCAAATCGTTTTCATTCTTCTTGTCGCTTTCTTTCGCCGTTTTCTGATTTTTTCCACCCTCTTCATCTTTCATATTCTTCTAACTTTAACTATAACTTTCATTTTCTTTTTCTTAACTTTAAAAACAGAGAAGAACTTTCGCTTATATTCATAACGATTTCAATAAAAACTGTAAAGCTTCCATCGCAAACCCTCCTTATGGATCACGACCCGCATAGCCACTTGCTATAGCGGAAGAATTGAGCACTTGCACATCTCCTTTCTTAAATTCTATAATCTCGTATTTTTTGTGCAGGTTTAGCATCAATCAAAATTTTGGCGCCGTTGCCGGGGACATATAAGTGGAACTTTGCATTGCAGTGACATATAAGTGGACCTGGGCCTCTGCTCTCGAAAGCAGAGACCAGGATCCCTCCAAATTGCCGCAAAATCCTGGCTTTTGCCGCAAATTTGCGGCAATAAGGAGTGCACTACTGATCATTTTTCTGCAGGGTCTCTGATTCTGCAAAATACTTCTGCTGCATTACTTAATTCCCTGTAATATTCACCCTATACCTGCTTAATAAAGTCAACAGTAAAAAATTGGTTGTAATCGTTAAAAGTTGATTAGACATTTGCATTTCTAGGCACGTGTCTTTTCAATTCATTTACTTTTACTGTTGAAGAGTGCTGGAGGCAAGGTACGTTTTGCATTGCATGTAGACTAGGAATCAACTCTTGCTTGATTTTCATGCTTTGAGTGTATCCTAGTTATATTTCTTGTACACTTGGACAATTCAATTTTAAGGGCATACCCGTAAATAAGATAAGGTGGGGATTTTATCACCCTTTCCTTAGCCCGCAAATCATTTTCCCAAGCACTCACTAACCCAAGCCTAATTTAATAAAAAATAGACGTTGGCCCTAGGGACATCTCGGACTCATTAGGAGATTATCCTAAGGGGGAAAAATGTTGGAATCTAACTCCTGCAAAATCAGTGTCTAGGAAAGGGATTGAGGGCCGAAAGCCCGAAGGTTGGTGGTTATTTAATTAAGGAACGTCTTTGACGGAAAACCTCCCACCAACCTTGCCCTGACCTGGCTGATTAGCTTGTGGTTAAAATCTACATTAGACCTCCCGTGGACAGTCTAACCAGTTAGGAGTCGTCTAGGTCCTAAGTCTACTCTAACTTAGGCTAGAATTTTTTTTCTTTTTTGTTTGTTTATTTGTTTGTTTTTCTTTATTTGTATTCTATTGTGTGATATGGACTATAATAATAATTTTTTCAACTACAATAATAATCCATATTACACACCGACTTCATTTTCGGATATTACCAACCCGGCATATCATAACTTTGACCAACCTAGTGTGCCGGATTGGTCTTATCCGAATCAATATGACCCATACCCCCCATCTAATAACTATAATTTCCATAATGATTTCAACTCTTCACCGAGTCAGTGGGGATTCACCTCCCCCGAGCATAATTTCCAACCACCTTGTCCTCCTTCTCCACCCAGTCCACATTATGTTCAAGATTCATACTCAGTTCCACCCATCCAAAATAGGAAACCATCAATTTTGGAACGGAGTATGCGTGAGTCCAAACACAAATCCCAAAATCTGATGGACTCACAATTTCAATACCACTGCCAAGACAACTCTTCATCTTTTCATCAAAACAATGAACCCATCAATTATGAAAAGATGCTAGAAGCCATGACTCATGCTCAAAATGCTAGAAATCGTGACATAGATATGATGGTCGAATCTCTACGTTCCCACCGTCCTGATGTCACTTACCATTCTGTTAGAGCCAAAGAGTCATGTTGTTTTGGAAATCAAGATTCTATTTCAGAACAACCATGTGAACTTACCCAAACTCCACATGATATTGATAGTTTGGCTAGTTTTCCTTTCCCTGAAATAGAACTTGAAAATGATTATGATCCTGAACCCCAACTTAGTGATTCAATTCCATTTCCTGATTCGATTATGACTCCGGTACCTTCACCTGACTTCGATCTTTTCCCGAGTCAACATTGGATCCTGTACCAATTCATAAAGAAATTGAATCACCCATCTTTGAGGATCATGTTGAACTTGACCAACTTTACAATTTTGAAAATTCCATGGATAAATTGGCAAGTTCTCCATTTTTTGATATTGAACTCAATGAAATATGTGACCTAGATTCTCACATATGTGATCCAGTTTAACTTTCTGAATCAACATTGACTCCTGTTTTATTACCAAACTTGAATAATATTCTAGAGTCAGTTTTGATTCCTCCACCAATCATTTCTGAACTGGAATCACCCACATTAGGTCACATTCCATTGTTGGAAAATACATGTGGACTGGAGTTTCAATTTCTTGACTTGGACCCAATTTCTGAACCTATTTCGACTCTTGAACCTTTACTTGACTTAAGTCACCTTCCTGAGTCGGTATTAGTTCCTGTCCTTCCTGAGTCCAAGTCAACTGTTCTATCATTTCATACTCCATTCTGGGACGAGGTGGTTGACAAATTTGACTCCGAAATCAATTATGGAATTTGGAAATTAGATGGGGTTAAATTTTTAATAAAAATTCTTAATGGATTTATCTTTTTAGTGGGTCATATTAAAGATAGTGCTGGTGGGTTCCTTCGAGACCCAAGAAAAGTTGATTGGGCCATGTTTCGTGGACCAATCAGACCACCACCGGAACCACCACCTTAAGGTAACCTTTTCCTTCCCTGCCGTCCTTTTCATGCATCTATGCATTAATTCATACATTGAGGACAATGCATGAGATAGGTGTGGGGGAGGGTCTAACATAACTTTTCTTTTTCTTTAAAAAAATAAAATAAAAAAAATTGACATTTTTCTTTACTTTTAAAAAACTTTTTGAAAAATAGAAACAATATTTTGACTTATTTTTGTAAGAAATTAAGTTAATTTTAAGGAATAGGAAAATCCAAATTAGGATTTCTTATACTTGGTCAAAATAAGATTATTTGTTTGATTTTTAGGGTTAGGAAGATAATTTGTCAAAGTAATTTAGTCTTGATATTTACCTTGATGAAATATGCATACTTCATACACTTACACACTTAGGGTTCAAAAACAAAGATTCTTATGCCTTATAAAATATATATATATATATATATATATATATATATATAAATAAATAAGTCTAATTATTGATTAGCTAGGTGCTTTGGCCTAAGCAAGCCTTAGTATTTATGCGAAAGATAATTAGATAAGTTTGAAAAAAAATGAATAAGTCTAATTATTGATTAGCTAGGTGCTTTGGCCTAAGCAAGCCTTAGTATTTATGCGAAAGATGATTAGATCCTCTGATTAAGCTGGGTATCTGTGCCTAATAAAGCATGAGTATTCACGCCTAAAAGAGGTTCATATAATAAAATCCTTAGTTTTGTGGCCTTGTCTGCTCGAGTCCTTAAGTCCTAGGGGTGTCTTCTCACCTGGTGCCCTAAGACCGTTTGGTTTGGGAGTCATCGATTAGAGGCTCGTTACATGGGCAGATTAGAAAGCCTAATAGAACTAAGGAATAATACCACAAAAAAAAGTATATATATAAATAAATAAGGCATAAGAGTTAGAGTTAATGAACCCTTAGTCAAAATTTTCACAGTCACAAGGTGCATATGACTTAGGGTAAAGTAATAGACTAGATGAGAAATACAATTTGACTCCTTACTTTGATTGATAACAAATTTTTGAATAGAGACTAAGTTTAGGAATGAAAAATTCGGTTTTCCTATAACTTATAGATTGCTTAGATCTTACAATCATATTTCAAATATTTTTCTCTTTCAAAATGCTTTTCGAAAATACTAACTCTTTATTTCCCTTTCTTTATGGATTTTGTGGGTGCAATCCGCTGAAAACCCTCACGAGACAAAACTCGTCCTCTAGGGGGAACCTAGAGGTTTAACGGCTTGTTGCACATGCTCAGTGCAATCGCGCGACCTGCGAAAGTGGTCTAATAATCTCTAGTATAGTTTAGTTGTTTTGCTCGAGGACGAGCAAAAGATAGGTATGGGGGTGTGATTGGTCACTAATGTTGCATATTTAATGTCACATTTCCATACTCATTTTAGAATAAAAGCTTGCATTGTCCTAATTATTTGTTTATTTATTTGCAGGCCCATTCTTTAAGGAGATGAAGAAAAATGAGCCAAAGCCCACAAAAATTCTGAATTAAATCAGAGTTAATTCACACACTCAGTAAATCAGGGAAAAATCAAGAGGTTGAAAACTGGTTGAGAAGAATCCTCTCAGAATCGATCGGTTGAAGCAAAGATCAAGCAAGTTTGATTCAGATTCTGACTGGATACATTTTAGTATTCGAATCATAACTTTTGCTACAGAATCTCAATTCTGATGATTCAAGATGATCCAGAAAGCAGACTGACAGAGCTATAACTCTTATGTTGATCATTATTTCTAATTCTGTCAGTTGTTAAGTGATATTCAGCAATCAACAAGCCAACAAACAGCAGATCAGAACTGAATATCCACCTCTACCCCCTCCATTTCTCCTATAAATACCTGCACTCAAAGGCAAAAGGGAGGGCCAATGCAGAGTTAGGATTTAGCTTAGTTTTCATTTCTTAGTTTAGGTTTTTAGTCTTTCTTTTTATGTAATTTTAGTTTTCATCTATGTAATTCAGAGGAGATCGACTTGCATCGAAGAACAAGACTGAAGCTTGAGCTGGAGTGACACCGGTGTAAGACTTATTTCTTTTCTTTGATTGTAATGAAATCGAATCGGTGTTCTTTTTGTGTATGCACTTCTATTTAGTCTTCTTTTTCTTCTTCGTTTCTATTTTACTTTTCTTTTTCGTACAATCGTCTTCCAAGTGAGTCTAAAAGCATCGAAAGAGCCTTGCAATTGCGAGTGCCACCGATAGCTCATGACGATGGAATAGAGTCTCTCTCTGTATCATTTCATTCTTGAAGTAGTCTTGATGATGTAATGTGGACGAAGATCAATACTCGAATCTTATGGGCTATGCGCTGAATGCCTCCACTTCAAGGTAAAATCGTTGCTGAAAACTCGAGGTAAGCTTTTGACGAAAAGAAGGTAAGCAATTGTTTTTATTTCTTTTCTTTTATTTCTGTAAACTAAATCACAAACACCACTTCCTCCAAATCGTTTTCATTCTTCTTGTCGCTTTCTTTCGCCGTTTTCTGATTTTTTCCACCCTCTTCATCTTTCATATTCTTCTAACTTTAACTATAACTTTCATTTTCTTTTTCTTAACTTTAAAAACAGAGAAGAACTTTCGCTTATATTCATAACGATTTCAATAAAAACTGTAAAGCTTCCATCGCAAACCCTCCTTATGGATCACGACCCGCATAGCCACTTGCTATAGCGGAAGAATTGAGCACTTGCACATCTCCTTTCTTAAATTCTATAATCTCGTATTTTTTGTGCAGGTTTAGCATCAATCACTCCCCCTTAACTCATGCATAGACATAAATAATAATATATGACAATGAAGCTCATAAATATGTATGCAAGTATGGAGATAAAACATGCAACAAGCATAAATCAAAATCTTTTCTCCTATTTGCAATACAAAAACATATATGCATAAATAACAAGGAAGACAAATACTTCTCCCCCTTAAGCAATGAAAACATGCATATAAACTCAAATACTTCTCCCCCTTTTTGTCAATCATCAACAAAGGGTTCAAAGTAAATCAAATCAAACAAATTTTCTCCCCCTTTTTGTCAAAAACAAAGAGATCAAGAAGGGGTAATACAAATCAATCAATAAAAATTTATATGCGATATACATTCATGAAGAGGAAGACGCTAAGTTAGCTTCCCTACACATATGCATTACATGAAGAAGGGATGACAAGCCCTAACTCACATAACACATATTATGTAATGCATAAGAGGAGATGTGAAGCTCCCCCTACACACGTATATCATATAAAGAAGAGTTGTCAAGCTCCTCAATTTATAATATACTCAACATGAATCTATATGTAGAAGAGATGTTAAGCTCTCCTTGCATATAGGAAATACATATCAAAACAATTTTTTTTTAATTTTAATTTTTCTTAAACAAAAATTTTTAAAGGTATCAGAGCTCTTGTAAAACAATCAAATTTTTAAGATACCAAATCGAAAATAATCATTATTGTAAAACATATTGATACCAATTGAAATTTAACAAATATGAAGTTGAAACATATTGATACCAATAGCAAACATAATGATCAAAAATTTTTATTTTTCATCATAAACTTTGTGCTTTTAAAAATGTGAGCCAATTGTAAATTAAGCACATGAAAATCATATATATGTATGAGAAATGAGTATACCAAGTGAAATTGATACATACATATATAAGAAACAAAATATGAGTATATACAAAATAAGTTCATATTGATACCAATTGAAACGATTCAATGATACCAATTGACATAACAATAAGATCAAGTGTATAACTCATATAACTACCATCCCTTGATATGCACAAGGTAAAAGATTTGTCAATTAAGCTTACAAGGCATACACGCCCATCCATCCGCCCATAGATGGTAGGAGTTTTCAAAAATAGATTTGAAAATATTTTAGCATTGAAAATCACTACCAAATGAGGAACAATAACTAGTTAAAATAGTTTTTGAAAAACTAGTTAAAGATCCTTCAAAATCATCAAATCATATATTTTTCATGAATCAAGACTAAATACATAAAAGTTCAAACACTCATAGTCCATAAAGCTCAAAAGATGTTCATGAATCAAAGTCATGACAAAATAAATAAAGTGTGAGTGTTCAAAAGTCATGTAAGTAGCATTTTCATGAAAATGGACATTGAAGCTCAAATCATGAATAACATTTTATAAACATGAAAATTTATTTTTAAAAAAATATTACACTTCTAGGCACATGTATGATTTATCCAATCCTAACAATACACATACATATCCCAAACCTAAAAGAGTCTATTAATGATGTTTGCATGAAGGCAAGAGACTCACGGGTATACATGTATATTTATTAGATTTGAATTAAAAATACATATACATGAAGTAAAGCATAAAAATAAGGCAAAACATGTATAAAAGAGAATCATCAAAACTAGTCTATACATATGCATATAGTGGATACAAATGAGCATGAAGTTCAAATATATATGAGTCAATTGTAGTTCACTATTCATATATGTATAAATGCAAGTTTGACACATTCTACATCTAAGCATGTAAATACCACATGAAGCACATAAAATCATAAAATATGAACATGCTATGAATATTATGAATGGACAAGTATGAACATAAATAAATTGGAAGTTTAGAGATTGTTACCAACTCCAAAGCTCCAAGCATGGTGGTTGTCCCACCAAAACTCCTTGATAGTGATGCATCCCAAAAGTATGTCCATCATGTCCAAGTGCATCCACTACCAAGGCACCAATCCTCTCACGTCTTGTGAGAGCCCTCACCTACATCAAAAACATGGGGTGGGGGTTTGGTACCCATTTTTGCTTGGGTCCTTTGGGGTTAGACTTGTAAGGAACCCAAAATCTTTTATAATTAGCAAAATTTAGAGAATTAATATTATCATAACAAAACTTTGCTAAATGGCCTTTGCGGCCACAATGTGTACATATGTACACCTTAGTATGCTTATGAGTGTGATTGTGATTGTGGTGTGCAACATAAGCATATGCATGATGTGAATGTACATGAGTATGAGGAACTTGTTTCTTTTGAAACAAGGATTCCAATTTAGTGTGATTGAATGCACATTTGCTCAAATTAGAGCTCAAACTATTTATTTTATTTTCAACATATTTATCTCATTAGTGGTGGCATGTAAAACATGATGAGATATATGGTTATTTTTCTTTTTCTTTTGAGACACAAAATCTTTTTCTTTTTCAACAAATTTTCTTTTCAAAGTAATATTTTCTTGAAAAACAACTTCTTTTTGTTTTTCCACCAAAATGATTTTATCTTTCAAAATAGAGTTCCCTTCACATAAATCATTTCATTTAGACATGAGGGAAACATTTTCATTTTTCAAATCATCTTTTTCTTTTTCTAAACATGCAATCTTAGATTTAAATGAATCTTGATCTATATGCATGCAATCAATGTTCTTTTTCAAATTTTTATTTTCTTTCTTTATCATGTCATATTTTTCAAGCAATAGATGACAAAAAGTAGATAGCTCATCATATGACATGTCTACATCCTCATCCTCGGATTCGGTAGTTACCTCAAGGGGGTTATCCCCTTGGACCATATAGCACTTGTTGGAGACGTCACTTCCAACATCCGAGTCACTCCCCGCATAGTATTGATCATTTTCGCCAAGGGAGAGGAGGGTGTTCCAAACTACAAAAGCCAAATCAAGATTAGCAACCCTAGATAAATAATCATCATTTAGGGTAGATCTTAAAGCATGTAGGGCTTTTGTATTAGCCTCAATGTTCTTACCATTCAAGCAATATGCATTATTAGTTGTGGCAAGATAAACATGGATGCCTAGGGCTTTGAGGTACAAAGACATCTTAACCTTCCAAATTTGGATGTTAAGAATGTCAAAGGTGGGTGGTGACATGAAGTCCATGGTGTGTGCACAAATATTGTGATTAGCCTAAAAGTAGGATCTTTAACTCAAGGTTGTTAGACCCAAATCAGAGTACCAAGCTCTGATACCAATTGTAAGTTCACCTAGAGGGGGGGTGAATAGGTGATGGCTAATCAAATGGTCACTTAATGCCTAATAATGCGGAAGCTAAAACAATTATGACCTAATTAAATCTTTTACACTAAACACCACGTATAACACAAGAGTGTTGCCGAATTCCCCGTGAAGGGCTCTGGACAAACTCCTCTAGATTCCCCTTGAATGGTTTGAGGTGCCGCGTTGGCTCTCTTGGTTGAATACAAGTGTTAGTCACAATCCCACGCAAGAATATATATCATTATGCACACAAGATATATCAAGCATGTAAATGTAAAGACAATATAAGCTATGCAAGATATAAAGGAGATAGAGAGAGAGAGATGGCAATCGTAAACACAAGGGTATGTTTCGAGGTTCGAACACACTTGCTCTACATCCCCGCCTTCGACACACGAAGGATTTCCACTATGCAAGATCCCAATGGATCTCTCCTCGGTGCCGCAATACCTACAAGCCCTCGGACTCCCTAGTCCCTTACACACCGCAAGCCCCACAAGCTTGCCAAGGCCGCACCTCGAACCAAAGAGTTCACAACCGAACTCCAAACCACCACGAGCACACTTGCCGTCTCCTCAAAGTACAAGATTGAAATCTTGGTGATCCAACACTTTGATCACCAATAAAAGCTCTCACTACAACACTCCTATAAGATGCAATGGATAGCTCAAGTGTGGTGTGAGAAAAGCAAGGAAAGAACTATGGTGAAAAACTCAAGAAATCACTTTAAACACTCTTTATAAAATCTTCCCTTTAGATAGGAAATATTTGCTCACTATTTTGTGGAGAAAACTCTTCTGAAAGTATGGGAAAAACTGGCTCTAAAGGTCTCCAAAATCTTGGCTCAAAACAATGACAAGACCCCCTAATTTATAGGTCAGAAAAATATACCGTTGGGGTCTGTCAGAACTGCCGGTCGACCGGTCCGGTCGACCGCCAACGGTCAAAAATCCGACCGTTACAGCCTCCGGTCGACCGGCCCGGTCGACCCAGAAGAACAGAGAGCACTGCTCTCAGTTCCGGTCGACCCGCCCGGTCGACCCGCCAAACGTGCACGTCGGTCAACCGTTGCGGTCGACCGCACTTGGTTCCGGTCGACCCGCCCGGTCGACCGACCTCTGTGCAATAGGTTAACTTGGAGCACAGTTTTGAGGTCTAAACAGTTCGAATTTGGGAATAAGTATATAGGATGAATTTGTAGATATTGAATTCTTATTTCTAATGCAACTTAAATCAAATCAATATCAATTCGGAATTGAAAGTTATCAATAAATTACTAAAAGGTATTAAATCAGAAACTGTAAACTGTTTTTCAGACTTCAACCCAATATTTGACATTCTTAACATTTAAATCAGAAAATGATTATTGAATATTAAATGTAGCTCTAAAAGTCATCTTTAAAATTCAATTTAAATCATGTTAATTGAATATAGGAATCAAAAGTTATGACTAGAAAACTAAAAGGATGTCGAGCAGATCAGCAGAACAGTCGACCGAGAAAACCCGAGAGTTCTAAAATGATTTTGGTTAAAAACACATGTATATTTGAAACACCAAAAACTAAAACGGTATTTTTCTAGAACTAAAAATCTTTTATGAAAACACATATAAATCAAGAGTGTGTGTGTGATATGAACTTGAGCAATCCACCAACTATTCTATCCTTTACATTTATCTAAAAATAAAAACTAAATCTTATACCTAGACACAAGTCTTCATCTTCTTGAAGTCTTCTCTTGAAGGCTTCTCATCTTCTTGACTTGGTCCAAGCTTGATCCAAAAGCTCCTTGGTTCACACCGTGCTAGCTCCAAATCTTGACATTTTATCCTTTATTGAGCTATGCACCTACTAAGATCTTGATAATGAATCTGTCACTAATTAAACACAAGATCATTAGTAAACATAACTTCATGAGTTGATCATCATCAAAACTAGGGTGATAGGCCTTTGGGCCAACAGGTACCAATTCAACCTGTTACTTTCTTTTATAAAGTGGCAGGTCTACCAAAATCATTTTATCCTTGTCAAGTTAATATTACACCTCTGACAGCATTGCTGAGTTCCTAAAATAGGATCTCTCTCTACAAAATTTGACTCGTTAAGATTATTGTCATAATTTTGACAGGTCAAAGGTTCTTTACTTCTATTCGTCTGACTTTCAATAAAAAAAGAGGTTCAAGACAATAAAGGAGACAAAAAAAAGTGTCACTTTTATATCCAAGCATATGAAAGTGATACAAAACGCTCTCTTATACAATAAGATTGAGTGCTACAATACAGGAGTACAAAGAAGTCCCTTTCTCTCAAAGGTTGCACTCACTCCTTGAAGTAAGATTCTTTCCTCCAAATACAAGATGTTTGGAAAGGCGCCAAAGATGGGATGAGCGCTGTAATGGCGTTCGGATGCTGATTGCGTCGCCATTGAAAGAGCAATGGTGTTCTTGAGGTCTGATGGCAGCAGAATCCTCCAATTCCACCTAACCATCCGAGGTGGCGGGATACGATCATCCGTTGATGAACATCTCTTCCGCCAGAAAGTCATCCAGTGAGCATGGAGTTTCCTCGATGTCACTTCTGGGGTAAGAGAGGAGGTTTTGAGACCTCACAGGGGATGCTACCCACCACTATATCCACCGCTACCCCCGCCGCCATGCTCACTCTGACCATGCCATGCCAAGAAGCATGACTGGTGCATTGAATCCAATGAGATCTTGGCGAGGGTTAAGTCCCCGTCAGGGATCATGATTTCTTCCCTTGTGGACGACGGGGACCGTGATTTCTTCCCTTGTGGACGAACATCGAACAAGTTCGCCGGCCGAAATATTCTCCCAGGGCCCAGCGAACATGAAAAAGGATGATCAAGCCTACCTGCAAGAAGCAAATAAAGAAATTAGAAGATCCGAAGCTTAGTGTACTTCGACAGAAAACACTAAGTGACAGACGCAGCTATCGCTGAGGACTTCAGACGCGGGAATGACTCGCACAGTAAGCCGAACTTCCGCGATGGCAGAAACAGGCGCGATCAAAACTGTGATATACACAGAATTCGAACGCAGTCTCATTTTGCATCCGCGCTTAAAGTACGAGACGTGAAGAGAATCAGACGCGAAAATTGCCGTCTCCCTGTCGGACGAACAGGAGTTGCAAAATTCAGGCCTGAAACCTTCAGCCGAAGTTAAAATTCTTCCAAGTCAGCGGCCTCAAGGCCCAAGCTCTGTGTGCAAAACTGGCAGCCAGGGGCCAAGACCCACTGTATTTGCGTCCAGAGAAGTTTAAGTCGATGGCGCAAATTTCAGAAAAGGAATGCACCAACTGAGACTTCATGAGAAAATCCAGATGATAATAACTCTTTAAGAGATATCAAAATTCAAACCTGGTTGGATCAAAAATATCATGGCAAATCGGGATGGCATACCCGCAGAGGCCTCTATTAAGAGTTGAACTCTCTGCATCGAAGCACAGACATAATTCTTGCTTAAGGAGACGCTTCCTGTTATTGAAATCACTTGACAGTAGTAATCTTCTTAAAGAGACCAAACAGAAGCATGAGGGCTCTGGGTCATCTTCATCTATGGAGGCAGGTCCCTGTTAGAAACTCTGAAGAAGGCGGAATTTCTCAGGGCATTCGCTTTCAAAAAGAAAACAGTCTAAGTATAGACTGATACCGGGAGAGGGTGAGCCCTATTTATAGGCAGCCCATAATAACCATAATCAATGGTTCATCAATTAGAACCATCGGCCTTAATGACCGCACGACTGTCAAAGCCCAATGGAAGGCTGACGCGTGGAGCGTCGCTTCGGGAAGCATCGAAGACGCTGGTCTCCAACCGCCAGTGCCGGTTTGACATTAAAAGGCATTAACGCCTAAGCCAATGAAGAACCGACGCGTGGACAACCGCTTTGGGAAACAACGGATGATGCAGGTTCCCAATCGTCAACGAAGACACGACGTTTGAACATCTCACAGGATCTTTATGACAGGCTACACATAACGCCTGGGAAGTTGCACCAAACGCAGATGTGAGAGCCGCGTCCAGAGACTCGCGCCTCTTTTTCAAAAAGTGGCGTCCTCCTTCATTCCAAGTTAGAAGACCCTTCGCGTCTCTTGGATGACTCAAAGTTGCTCCGCGTCTCTCGGACGACTCAAGGTTGCGTCCATCAACAAAGGGATTTATTCTGGGGGTCTCAGTGGGAAAACACATAAAGATGCGTCCCGAAGCTTATATCTTCAGCAGAGAAGGCCTATCACCTTCACAAGTGTCTTGGAGCTGCGTCTACATGGATGATGATGGGTCTTGCACCGAGTCTCAGCGTCGCGTCCTTAACTGCGTCAATTTTAAGGGGCGTAAGACCACATTCTTAATGTATCCTGAACTCTGCGTCTGGATAAAGTTAAGGATTGCGGCCAGTGAATCACACTCAAAGCTGCGTCCTTCACGTCCACTTGAACCGCATCTTCACTGGAAGCGGGGCAATGAAGGTGGAACAAAAATTTTAACGACTTTTATTATTCAAAAATGATAAAAGTAGATACAAACACTCTTGGTAAATAGAGTGTCCTTTTCTTTACAAGAAGAAAAAAAAGAAGGCTAAAAGTCCTGGTTCGCCAAAGAACGGATTTATTCTCTAAGGCGATGTATCTCATGTTGGCGCGCCTTCTCAGCCTCCATGAGAGCTTGGGCCCGCAGATCCTTCTCGGATAAAAATCTCTTTGCTTGTACTCGGAGGGATTCCAGCTCGGAGGAATAAACAGAGAGATTTGCTTCAACTTGCACCTTGGCAGCCTCTAACTCCGCTAGCCTCTTTTCAGAAGTAGCAAGCTTCTGTTCATTAATAACAATCAAAGCCTCAGCTCTGGCTATAGCAGCCCGAGAGTCAAGGATAGCCTGCTTCGCAGCCTGCATGATCATCTCGGATTCCTTTGACTCGACCGCTAGCTTTTGATGATCAGCCTGGAAACCTTCGAGAAGACGGGTCCTTTCGGTTATCTTCTCTTCCACCTCTTCGCTCTTGCTCTTGAGCAGCAAGGAGCCTATTCAGAGTTTCCTGGGCCTCGTGAAATGAGCCAGCATTCTCCAGGGATCGAAGCTCCCTCAAGTTATGCCCCAACTGCTCCACCAGCAGCAGACACGCCTTGGCTGGTGAAGGGCCTCTGGCTAAACTGATGTTCTCGACCAGGTTTTCGAGAAACATTCGGGCGAATTCAAAGGAGCTATCCCCAGATAGGATGAAATCAATACATGATTGCATCGAGGCAAAGAACTGCTACACCATCTGGCGTGTCAGAATCCCCATGGTATCACCACCTAAAGTGCTCCTCGATCCCCTTTCTATCACGAGGTGAGGGATGTAAGCCGATTCTTCCAGTACAGGAATCGGGCTGACCACGGGTGCGGCAGGAGCAAGAGTAGCCGCCGGCGCTTCTGGGGGTACTACGTCCGTAGAAACCTCCGCAACCGATGAAATGACAGTAAGCTCAACCTCTTCAGGGTCCTTGGCTGAGGTCTGAGCTGTACGGCCTCCCGGGTAGGCACTGACCACCAAGTCTCCTACCTGAGCTTCCTCAGTACCCTCTGCAAATTACAAGAATATCAGCTACGACAGTAAAAGGAAAACATTCAAAATATCAATATTTCCTTACCTAGCTGAGGGTCCAAAGATGGCGAGTTCTTAGGCGAATCCTGCAGGGTGGAGGTCTCCCTGACTTCGATGATTGCCCTCTCTTGAGGCATCCCAGTAATAGGAGCCTCAACTCTCTCCTGCTGGGCCAGCTCCTGTATCATCTCCTCGATCTGGGAGGAAGCAGCGGCCTCGCTAACCACGACCAGCCCTGCGATATGAAGCCAAATGAAAAAGAAAACGTCAAAATCCTTTTCCTAGTTAAAAGGATGAGTTGGGCGAAAAGAGTACCTTCAGCAGCTTTAGCAGGAATAACTACCGCTGGTGGTGACGCCGTCACCGGCTCACACCCATATATTTCCTCCTCCGAGATGTGTGAGAATTTACTCGGATCAGGAGGAGCGGGTTCATCGCCAAAGTCGACCTCATCGCCTGAATCATACCCTTCTTCTTCGGATGAAGAAGACGATAGTGCAACGCGAGAAGCCTCGGCAACCGGGGCCTTGCCACCAAATACCCCAGTGGTAGGGCTGGGGTCAACTACCCGAGGACTGGGGATTAATACACTAGGGGACCCAGGCTGTTGTGCCTCATCCCTCCTCTCGTGAGCTGAGGAAGACCCGGGCTGAGTTGAGACCCCTGGAATCTCAACATCACCTCCGCTCATTATGTCGACTTCAAGTTGCTCAGCCTCGTCAGTGGCGGTGGGTTTGTCAGCGAACTCCCCTTCCTCTAAAATCCTGGGGCCCCTGCTGCGCAACCCACAGGTACGGACTAAGGGGGCGTCATTCTCATCTTCCGCTTCTTCCTCTGTTCCTCAACACCAGAAGGGATGTCTTCGGACGGAGAAACTGCGGCCGCCAAGTCTCTCCGGACCTTCTTTGGGGCAGGCTCAACAGTGGAAGTAGAGCCTTGAGGACGCTTACGCGCCACCTGTCGACCCTTTGCTGCTCGCGGCTCCTCCCTTGATACCCTTCTGGTCTCCTTCAGAGCTTTCCGATACTCCTCAACGCCTCGTGAGCGTTTGTTGGACCCCAACTTTGCTTCGTAAAATGCATTGATACTCTCGATGCATGAGTACTCCGGAGCAAAGTCAGGCGTTTGGTTGGCTTGGAAGTACCAGGTACAGAAGCTAAGGCTTGTACAGCCTTTCGGTTCCTTGGGGGGCAGACGAAAAAGCGCTTCCGTCCCTCCAGCCACGCTATAATACCAAGTCCGAGCACCTTCAAACAAGTAGGCGAGTCGAGCATTGGGGTTACCGACATATAATTGATCATAGCCGAACTGTCGGGCGAAGCGATTCGGCATGTACGGCTCGATCGTGCACGAATTCCCTTGTCGGAAAAGCACATACCCGGATCGAATATTGACCAACCACCAGAAAACTCTAGATGACAGCCTCGTGAAGTTATCTGGGCCACGAAGTCAGCAAGTTTATCCCCGAAAGATGCACCAGTAATCTCAGGGAAGCAGCGATTGAGCTGGTAGTTCGAAGCAGTTAGAATGCACCTCCGAATGAAATACATATAAGTATTACACCAGCTTGAACCCTCCAATCGCTATACGAAAGGGGTAAACCCCTCACTCCAAGACACCGGCGTCATCAGGGAGGGATAGTTCATAACGTACCAAGCCATTAGGTACGTGTAGGGAAGCTCAACCCGAGGGTTGGGACGCTTTACCGTCGGCCTCCCCTCTGAGTCAACAATCGCCTTACCCTGGGAGTCGACAGCCTTCTCTACTTTGCATAGATTCTGAGTTAAAGCCCGCAACCCGCTTTGAATACCAACCGCCATGGCCGGGAGGAGGGCTATGGGCCTACCATAAGCCAGGAGCACCGCCGGGTACACTACGTCGGCAACAATCACTTCATGAGGCAATGTCGGCACCACACAGCGCTTCAACCACAACATTAAGAAGCCCACCAACAGTGCTCGATTGGAGATAGGGGTCCTAACTTGATGATGGAAACTTTCGAAAACCGTGTCAGGTTCGAAAGTATCCTCGTTCGACTCCGTGGTGTAGGAGTCTACAGAAGCCTTGATCCTATCGGCAATCTCCTCGTCAGAGCTGGGAGCCAGTCGGGTCACTGGATGGTCTTTCTGATTGACGCCATTAAACAAGTAGCTTGCCCAAGACAGCTGCTTGACTCCCCTCGTCCTCCAAGAGGTTATCTGGCCGCAAATGTGGAAGTGACATAACACCTCCCAATAAATCTCGTACACCCGAGGAGACTCTTTCTTCAAAAGGTGAAGCTCCTCAGTGGTCGGGACTTATTCCTCATAGGGAGAGTCCCCCATTACTAGCCCCGAGACTTCGTACAACTCGTGCAGGGCAAGATCCATCTCTCCGACCGGAGTGAAGAAGGTCCCCGTCAGAGGATTGTAACGCTCCAGGATCCCAAAGAAGTTTGAGAACTTTGTGGAATACCATACTGCACGGCCCTGACCGCTTGGTACAATTCCACATGCTCCAACAGCCTCCAAGATCGGCAAGGACGAAGCTCACCATCCTACCCCACCAATACTTCTCAGTGGAATGGATCCACCCGGGCGCACGGAAGTCGACCGAAAAATCACCCCCCACTTTCATGAATGCGTTGAGAAAGGTGGTGCCGAGTTTAGGAGTTTCTCCTACTGGGTGATCGGTCCTGAACAGCCCGGGAAACAGGCCGAGAGCCTCCTTATCATGACCAGCATGATATACCTTCTTGGAGCCCAAGTTGCCGTGAGTAACCTCAGGGACGGGTCAGGAAAGCTCCCATGACATCTTTCGAGGGACGGACATGTGCTGGAGAAAAGATAGTGGGTACATCCTCTCCATGTTCGGAAGAAAGAATCTTCTATCCCCTATCTGACGGAGCCATTTATAATCTCCGTCATGCAAGGGATAGCCGCCCTCGCTAATATGGTCTCCAAAGAAGAAAGCAGGCTTCTCCATCGGAGTGCGAGCATTCGTTGTGAATGCCGCGTCAGTCATAAGCTCCCGAAAGGTTGTCGCGTCAACGTTGGAGAGCCACTCCCTTCGCTCCTTCGACTTGTCGGCAGTCACAGGAGCAGTCCTTTGCAGCACAAAGGTTAAATCACGGTTAGCACCACTTATGTGCCCGAAGTGGCGACTCTTGGAGAGTGGGTCGGAAGAGTGTCGCACTGCAGAAGAAAACGACACTTGATCAGAAATCTAATCAGAAATCTAAACGAAAACGTTAAGTGTTTTATAATTCAGACGCAGAAGAGATACTGAACGCAGAAATTGTCAAAATCAGCGTCCAGACCTGAGGCCCCACGTCCAGACCTGAGGACCATGAGGCCAGCAGGGAGTCTGCGTTTTAAAAATCAAAGACTTATGAAAAATCTCCAAGTACTTGGACTCGGTGCAAGATTCATAAAAACCAGCGTCTGATGTCACAGAACGCAAGAATCAAGTCTGCGTCCGGATCTTTCACAATTAGAAACATTCTAAGTGATGACTCCGGAACGCAAGGCTTACTGGCGCCCTATGTTCAACAAACAAGTACATCCTTAAGCGGATAAAAGCGGTAGGGTCATCAAACCCGCGCCTTGTTTGTTAACTCAAAGACCGCGTCTAAGAACCAAGCACGGTTTCGAATCCACGTTGGCGGTTCTCCTTCAAAGAAGGGATTTTTAGGGTTATAAGAACTCCATAAACCCCTCTAATGGCGAAGATCAAGCCTGATGGCGTTGTACCTGAGATAGGGGCTTCCTGCATGGAGGAACCGCCCCTTTGGGCCTCAGTGACGACCGCCTTCGACGATGAAGCAGTTCGCTTGGCCTTGGGTGCCATTGCAAATCAAGAATCTAATCTAGACGGAAGAGAAGAGAACAAAGGAAATCCTCTTTCTCAAAACCCTAGCAGATGCACCCGAAGACGAAAGAGAGACTAATGATGACTCTCTCGATGACTGTTGCCATTTATAGGCACAGTGATTCGCAAAGATATGCGACGCTTGGCTCGATTGACTCGGCATCGAATCATCTTTTGACGCGTGAACAGCGCATTTAATACAGCGTGAAGTTCGCACGCCAAAAAGTAGATGTCCCGTCGGTTCCACAGGATACGTGGCAGTGCACTCATGACATGGCACGGATTCACACCCAATAGTTGCGTTCAGAAAGTCGCGTCTTTACTCAAAAAAAGATGCGTCCCTCCGAAGTTCGCATCCTTCCAATCCGGCCTAGCATCGTGTCTGCCTTATGGAATATCGGTCGCGTTTCCATTTCCAAAAGATGCACCCTATGAAAGTCGCGTCTTTAAAGCAGTACTATCCCTGCGTCTCAAAAAGAGCTGGCGTTCAGTCCTTGCTTCTGCAAATCAGTTCAACAGTACACTGGCACAAGCAGACGACCGCCCACTCCTGGCTTTAAAGTGCACCCACGACAGACTTAAAGCAATCGGAGAGGTTTAGACTGTGTATCTAAACACTCAACACGATCAACTTTGGTGGCTTCAAAGAGTTCTACAGTACACTCACGAAGACCATACTCCAGATAAGATCAAATCCGAAGCATTGACAGTCCAGTCACAAGGGTACGCTCAGCTAGAGTCCAAAGTATTTCGAAATCCGTCCCACTTAATTGCGGATTGTCGAAAACTTTGGAGGGGGTTCTGTAGGCTGTCTAAAAATCACTAAAAGACAAGCCATTGAAAAGCAGAATTTCAGCCGTGTCTCGACATCAAGGCGCGAGGGTTCGAACCCGCGTCTCAGCATCAAGGCGCGAGGGTTCGAACCCGCATCTCAGCATCAATGCGCGAGGGTTCGAACCCGCATCTCAGCACCAAGGCGCGAGGGTCAAAACCCGCGTCTCATCAGCACTATGGCGCGAGGGTCGAAAGCCGCGTCTCAGCAGCTCCAAGGCGCGTGGGTTGACACCTGCGTCTCAGTTGTAACCGTCCCGGTTTCGGAGCCAATCACGGCTCACATAACGGGGAAAGTTAGCACCCATTATGGAGTGTTTTTAGGAGGCACGTACGCCCCTGAAACCCCTATAAATAGCCCCATCGCTATGAAGACACGGTCGGATGATTTTTTGGGAGAAAAGAGCTCTGAGAGAAAAGAGAGAGAGAGTTCAACCCTTCAGAGAACTTGCTGTGTTCAAGTTAGCCTTTACCGACAATCTCTTTGAGAGTTTTGGTTGACAGAGCTGTGTTACTCCGTCAACCACCCGAAGAGAAAAACCCCGGAAGATCTCAACGTTCACCCAGTCAACAAAGAACAAGATTCACTCTCCACCGCCACTTGAAGAACCCAGCCTTAAACAAAGGGAGGATTCAAGACTCAACATCCTCCCTCCCTTGTAATCGGAAGACTGATCTGTTGTAATTTTCTATCCAATCAAAAGAATTTTACAATCGAATCCTCCTTTTCCGACGCATACAGCGGGTCGTGATCCTCAGGGAGGGACTAGCGATGGAAGGGTTTAAGTAAGATTCTCTAAAAATTATTTTCTTTTAGTTATTAAAAGGAAAATAGAAATAATATTTAAAGTTAGGTTAGGAAGAAGGCGTAGATTAAGAAGATGAAAAAGTGATAATTACAATGAGATGGGAAAGAAAGAATTTGAAGGAGAGGTGTTGGTGACTTAATCTAAAACAAGAAAATAGAATAAACACTTACCTTCGTATGGTCGATGAATTACGTAAAACCTAACACGTTCTACCTTGCTTCGGAGGCGTTTGAACGCATAAACCATAGGATCGATCTCAGTCCCTTGTTCGCATTATATCATCAAGCTGGGCAAGAATGAAGTGATACGTACCTTAAAGAGGAGAACATCTCCATGAAGTATCGTTGGCACCACCAAGATTCGTTATACTTGTGCTTTGGAAATCACTTGTATGCTCATCAAAGACCAACAGAAATAAAATAGAAAAGGAAAAGAAAATAAAAAGGAAAATAAAGCAATGACACAAAAATAAATGTTACCTTTATTACTTGATACAATGGAAGAGAAGAGGAGCATAAATCGGTGTCACTCTCAACATAGCCCTCTCCCTCACTTACATAAAAATTAAAAAAAGCAAAGAAAACCTAAACTACAAGCCTAAGAAAACCCTAGATTTGGCCCTCTACTTTTCTGGATGCCGTTCTCGGTTGCACTGCAGGGGTATTTATAGGTGCAGAAGGAGGTAGAGTCCAGATCGAAGTCGTCCACGAAAACTGGTCCTAGGATAAGGCTGAAATGCCACGGAAACGCGGCTTGGGCCGCGTTTCCGCGGCCAAGTGATGGCGGTTGGCCACGCGCTTTGGCGTGTAGCCTCCCCTGGTCCGTCTATCTGGGCGTTTCTTTCTGGAAGCTGCATCCTGACTCTTGATCTTGGGATTTCGTGATAACTTGGGAAGCAAGTTACCTAGATCCTAAATCTCTTTTAAAATGAATTTCATCCTTGCACTCTCCTTCTTTGGCTTTTATCCTCATCCTGCAAGTATTTAGGGTTGAATAGAAGTCTATCCTTCCCTCTTCTTTTAGAATTTGCAACTTTTGCCCTTGGTATTTGCAACTTTGACATTTGATAATTTGCAACTTTTGCATTGGGCTTTAAACATGGGCTTTTGGGCTTCTTTTGAGGCTTTATTCCTTTATTTTTATTTCTCAAGGCCTGCACACAATAAATAATAAAATATTAGTAAATGTGCAGAATTATATGAATAAATATGAAAATGTGATGGTAAATGTATGTATAAAAATGCATTTTTCACTACCAATCACACCCCCACACATATCAAAAAGAAAAGAAAAAGAAAAAAAAATTAATCTATCTAACTCACTTTTGTAGGAATCACTATTGCACTTAGCATGTGCAACAAGCCGTTAAACCCCTAGGTTACCCTAAAGGACGAGTGTGGTCTCGTGAGGGTTTTCA
Organism: Agave tequilana; assembly: GCA_038442645.1. Lineage (NCBI taxonomy): Eukaryota > Viridiplantae > Streptophyta > Magnoliopsida > Asparagales > Asparagaceae > Agave > Agave tequilana. Next base: position 55,372 of record JAVJIF010002683.1, read on the forward strand.
GCGGATTACACCCACAAAATCCATAAAAAGGAAACTATTTGAAATACTTTTAAAAAGACTAAGTAGTCTATAAGTTTTAGGATTATCATTTTTATTCATTCTTAGACTTAGTCTTTATAAAGTAAATTGTTTTCATTTTTAAGTGAGGATCAAAATTGGATTTGTGTATAGTCTTTTTCGTTACCAAAAATCATATGCATCCTTATGGATTTTTACTAGGAATTCTTTAACTTGGACTCTCATGCCTCTTTATTATTATATATATATATATATATATATATTTTTTTTTCTCTTTTTTTTTAAATATGTATAACTCATCTAATTTTCTTTCGTGTAAGCATCAAGGCTTCTTGAGGCCCTCATACCTAACTAATTGACTATTAGATGTGTTAATACATACATAATATTTCTCAGTTTTCTTAGGCTTTCTAGTCCACCCATGTAGCGAACTTAAAGTCGATGACTCCCAAACTGGTCGGCTTTAGGGCTCCAGGTGAGAAAACACCCCGCGGACTCAAATTCGAGTGAACTAGGCCACAAAACTAAGGACTTTATTTATTTAGAACTTACCTTTTGGCGTGAATACTTATGCTTCTTGAGGCACATGTATCCAGCTTAATTGGTGATATATTTTTTTTTAATTTTTAAATTTTTTATGAGGCACAAGGGTCTTTGTCTTAGAATCCTAGATATGCATTAGGTATGCACGTTTCATTAAGGTAAAAATTAAGACTAACTACTTATTCAATTTCTCCTCCTATACCTAAAAATTCAACAATTTATTTATTTTGACCAAGTTTTTAGAAATCCTAATCATGATTTTCCTAATTCTTAAGATTAACTTAGATTTATTTCAAAAGATAAGTCAAAATATTGTCCTTTTTATAATTTTTTTTCATTTTTTCTTATCATTTTTTTTAATATTAGCAAATTTTTGTTAGTTTCTACCTATGTTAGTATGTTAGTAAAGCCTACCCCCATACTTATCTCATGCATTGTCCTCAATGTATGAATGAATGCATATATGCATGAAAAAGAAGAAGGGAAGGCAGAAGTTACCTCAAGGTGGTGGTTCCGGTGGTGGTCTAATTGGGCCAAGCGTTGCTACCCAATCAAGATAATGTGGTAGTTCACAGGACCTACCTTTATTGACCTCTTTTCTATTTACATGTTTACAGTCCCCAGTATGAATAGGATCATAGAAGATCCTCTCGTGAAACTTACTTCCTTTACATGACCAGTCCTGGAAAATCATCACAGAGTCATGGTCTATACCTATGTCCAATAAAAGAATGTGATTTGGTAGAATGGTTGACTTGGACTCAGGAATGATAGGTTCAGGAACGAATACCGACTCAGGAAAGAAACTTAAATCAAGTAAGGGTTCAGGAGTCGAGCTTGTTTCAAGAAGTGTGTCCAAGTCAAGAAGTTGAAACTCAAGTCCACATCATCTTCCCACAATGGAATGTGACTCAATATTGGTGATTCAAGTTCAGGAATGATAGGTGTGGCAATCAAATCTGACTCTAAAAGATTACCTAAGTCGGGTAACAAAACAGGAGTCAATATTGATTCGGGAATTTGAACTTGATCACAGATTTGAGAATCAAAGTCACATATCTCATTCGGTTCAATCTCATAAAAATGAGAACTTGCCAATTCGTCAATGGGACGTTCAAAAGTATGAAATTGGTCAAGTTCAATATGATGATCATCAAAAATGGGTGATTCAATTTCATGATCTATGGGTACGGGAATAAATGTTGGCTCAGAAAATTTGTCCAAATTGGGTAAGGATACCGGAGTCAACATAGATTCGAAAATGGAAACTGAATCGCAAAGTTGGGGATCGGGTTCACATTCACAATCTAATTCAATCTCATTGAAATTAAAACTAGCCAATTTGTCCAAGGATTGGGGTTGAGCAAGTTCATATTGATGTGATGAAATTGAATTTTGATCAAGGTCTTCTAGACAGAATGATTCTTGGTTCCTATCAACTTGCTCAAGAATATTGGAAAGTCTAGAAATTTGATCATTCATTATATCTTGCAACCGATCCACTTTTTCTTCTAACCCATCGAATAGATCAATGGTGGACTGAAACCTTGGTGATGTGGGAAGAGACGTATATGAAGATAATGGTTGAACAGGTGGTTGACCATACGGCTCAGGGGTATTGAATCCCATTGACTCTGTGAAGAGTAGTGATGATTATTCCAATCTTGTTCATAGTATTGGGACTGGGGCATGTAATGATTCGGATAAGACCAATCTGGCACACTAGGTTGGTCAAAGTTATGATATGCCGGGTTGGTAATATCCGAATAAGAGGTTGGTGTGTAATATGGATTCTCATTAAAGTTGAAAAAATTGTTGTTATAGGCCAAATCACACAAACACAAACAAAGAAAAAGAAAAAAAACAAATAAGCAAACAAAAAAGAAAAAAATTCTATCCTAAGTTAGGGTAGACTTATGACCTAGACGACTCCTAACTGGTTAGACCGTCCACAGGAGGTAGGGTGTAGACTTTGACCACAAGTTAATCAGCCAGGTCAGGGCAAGATTGGTGGGAGGTTTTCCGTCAAAGACGTTCCTTAATTAAATAACCACCAATCTTCGGGCTTTCGGCCCTCAATCCCCTTCCTAGACACTGATTTGGCAGGAGTCAACTTCCAGCACTGTTCCCCCTTAGGATAATCTCCTAATTGATTCCGAGATGTCCCTAGGGCCAACGTCTACTTAATTTTAATTAGGATTGGGTTAGTGAGTGCTTGGAATCTGATTTTTGGGCCAAGGAAGGGTGATGAAATCCCCACCTTATCTTGTTAATAGGTTATGCCCTTAGAATAAATTTGTGCAAGTGTACAAAATATGTAAATAAGATTCACTCAAAGCATGAAAATTAACCAAGAGATGAGTCCTATTCTACATGCAATGCGAACGTACCTTGCTCAGCACTCTTCAACAGTAAAAATAAAGGAATTGAAAAGACACGTGCCTAAAATGCAAACGTCTAATCAATTATTTATCTTTTTCAACAAGTATTTTACTGTTGATTAATTAGCAGTGTGCAGGTTTATCACAGAACAAAATTTAACAGAGCAGAAAACAGATATTACAATTTGTAGCAACCGGCAGAAAAATATGTTAGTAATGAACTACTAAGGCCGCGGAAACGCGGCTATTGCCGCGGATCCGCGGCACTGTAGTAGGCTCTGATGCTCTGCCTTCGAGGGCAAAGGCACAGAGTTGCTATATGTCCACTTCTGCTGTTAGTTTTCCTGTTCTCCAAACCTGCAAACAGAAAGAATAAAAGAATTAGTTAATTTTTTTTATTTAGAGAAAAACTTACCGTCCCTCCCCGGCAACGGCGCCAAAATTTTGATTGAGATTTTCTCTGCACACAAAATATAGAATATCAGATTGAGAAGTAAAGGTGTGCGAGGTGCTCAATACTATCCGCTGTAGCAAAAGCTATGCGGGTCGTGATCCTCAGGGAGGGACTAGCGATGGAAGTGTTTAAGTAAGATTCTTTAAAAATTATTTTCTTTTAGTTATTAAAAGGAAAATAGAAATAATATTTAAAGTTAGGTTAGGAAGAAGGCGTAGATTAAGAAGATGAAAAAGTGATAATTACAATGAGATGGGAAAGAAAGAATTTGAAGGAGAGGTGTTGGTGACTTAATCTAAAACAAGAAAATAGAATAAACACTTACCTTCGTATGGTCGATGAATTACGTAAAACCTAACACGTTCTACCTTGCTTCGGAGGCGTTTGAACGCATAAACCATAGGATCGATCTCAGTCCCCTGTTCGCATTATATCATCAAGCTGGGCAAGAATGAAGTGATACGTACCTTGAGGAGGAGAACATCTCCATGAAGTATCGTTGGCACCACCAAGATTCGTTATACTTGTGCTTTGGAAATCACTTGTATGCTCATCAAAGACCAACAGAAATAAAATAGAAAAGGAAAAGAAAATAAAAAGGAAAATAAAGCAATGACACAAAAATAAATGTTACCTTTATTACTTGATACAATGGAAGAGAAGAGGAGCATACATCGGTGTCACTCTCAACATAGCCCTCTCCCTCACTTACATAAAAATTACAAAAAGCAAAGAAAACCTAAACTACAAGCCTAAGAAAACCCTAGATTTGGCCCTCTACTTTTCTGGACGCCGTTCTCGATTGCACTGCAGGGGTATTTATAGGTGCAGAAGGAGGTAGAGTCCAGATCGAAGTCGTCCACGAAAATTGTTCCTAGGATAAGGCTGAAATGCCGCGGAAACGCAGCTTGGGCCACGTTTCCGCAGCCAAGTGATGGCAGTTGGCCACGCGCTTTGGCGCGTGGCCTCCCCTGGTCCGTCTATCTGGGCGTTTCTTTCTGGAAGCTGCATCCTGACTCTTGATCTTGGGATTTCGTGATAACTTGGGAAGCAAGTTACCTAGATCCCAAATCTCTTTTAAAACGAATTTCATCCTTGCACTCTCCTTCTTTGGCTTTTATCCTCATCCTGCAAGTATTTAGGGTTGAATAGAAGTCTATCCTTCCCTCTTCTTTTAGAATTTGCAACTTTTGCCCTTGGTATTTGCAACTTTGACATTTGATAATTTGCAACTTTTGCATTGGGCTTTAAACATGGGCTTTTGGGCTTCTTTTGAGGCTTTATTCCTTTATTTTTATTTCTCAAGGCCTGCACACAATAAATAATAAAATATTAGTAAATGTGCAGAATTATATGAATAAATATGAAAATGTGATGGTAAATGTATGTATAAAAATGCACTTTTCACTACCAATCACCGGTTCAGAGGTCGCAATGACATAACGATTGAGAAGCCACCAAGCTCAAAATTTTATCGTATGATGACAAAGAAATAGTCCTTGCCGGACTGAAAGATGAGACTTGCTATCTGCCGGTTCAGAGGTTGCAATGACATAACCGATTGAGAAGCCACCAAGCTCAAAATCTTATCATATGATGACAAAGAAATAGTCCTTACCGGACTGAAGGATAAGACTTGACTATCTGCCGGTTCAGAGGTCGCAATGACATAACCGATTGAGAAGTCACCAAGCTCAAAATTTTGTTGTATGATGACAAAGACATAGTCCTTGCCGGACTGAAAGATGAGACTTGGCTATCTACCGGTTCAGAGGTCGCAATGACGTAACCGGTTGAGATGCCACAAAGCTCAAAATCTTGTCATATGATGACAAAGAAATAGTCCTTACCGGACTGAAGGATGAGACTTGACTATCTACCAGTTCAGAGGTCGTAATGATATAACCGATTGAGAAGCCACCAAGCTCAAAATTTTGTCGTATGATGACAAAGAAATAGTCCTTGCCGGACTGATAGATGAGACTTGGCTATCTGCCGGTTCAAAGGTCGCAATGACGTAACCGGTTGAGATGCCACCAAGCTCAAAATTTTGGATGGGATTTGGAAGAAATTGTCAGAGGTATATTGTTAACGTGACAACAGAGAAGTCCACTAAAGATTGAGTGGGACCCAGGAACTTGCTGGGGAGCTAGGAAATGAATCCCATAAAAGATCATATGTCAGAGGTGTAATGTTAACTTGACAAAAGGGTTAATGTTAACCTAACAGCGAAATGGATGCCAGAGGTGTAGTGTTAAACATAGCATGAAAAGGTCTCGTTCTCACTGAGAAAAATAAGGAGATCACTGTCATAGGTTTAATGTTAACTTAACAGCGAGATGGATGCCTGAGGTGTAGTGTTAAACATAGCATGAAAAGGTCTCGTTCTCACTGAGAAAAATGAGGAGATCACTGTCATAGGTTTAATGTTAACTTAACAGCGAAATGGATGTCAGAGGTGTAGTGTTAAACGTAGCATGAAAAGGTCTCGTTCTCACTGAGAAAAACGAGGAGATCACTGTCATAGGTTTAATGTTAACTTAACAGCGAGATGGATGCCAGAGGTGTAGTGTTAAACATAGCATGAAAAGGTCTCGTTCTCACTGAGAAAAATGAGGAGATCACTGTCATTGGTTTAATGTTAACTTAACAGCGAAATGGATGCCAGAGGTGTAGTGCTAAACGTAGCATGAAAAGGTCTCGTTCTCACTGAGAAAAATGAGGAGATCACTGTCATAAGTTTAATGTTAACTTAACAGCGAGATGGATGCCAGAGGTGTAGTGTTAAACATAGCATAAAAAGGTCTCGTTCTCACTGAGAAAAAAGAGGAGATCACTGTCATAGGTTTAATATTAACTTAACAGCGAAATGGATGCCAGAGGTATAGTGTTAAACATAGCATGAAAAGGTCTCGTTCTCACTGAGAAAAACGAGGAGATCACTGTCATAGGTTTAATGTTAACTTAACAGCGAAATGGATGCCAGAGGTGTAGTGTTTAACATAGTATGAAAAGGTCTCGTTCTCACAGAGAAAAACGAGGAGATCACTGTCATAGGTTTAATGTTAACTTAACAGCGAAATGGATGCCAGAGGTGTAGTGTTAAACATAGCATGAAAAGGTCTCGTTCTCACTGAGAAAAATGAGGAGATCACTGTCATATGTTTAATGTTAACTTAACAGCGAAATTGATGCCAGAGGTGTAGTATTAAACATAGCATGAAAAGGTCTCGTTCTTACTAAGAAAAACGAGGAGATCACTGTCATAGGTTTAATGTTAACTTAACAGCAAAATCGATAGAAAGATCTTTATATGTGGTCTTACCATTCCATGGATGAGAATTGGTAAGTGATTTTGGAAAGGGAATCAAATGGGAACAGGTCTCTTAGGATTTTTAACAAATCCTCAGCTGTCAACGAGTTTGATATGCCTTTACCAACTACCGTTTGAGTCGGGCTAGCCATGCTATTCCCCTCAGCATGATGAGTTATCGAGGACTTATGTTGGGCTTAAAGGCTAACATTTTCCTCTATCCTTAACCGTTGAAGATGTTGGATCATTTGGTTAGTGCATGTTTAACCTTGATTCTTCTTTGAGACAACCAGTGTATGGTCAGCTTCCTACAGGTTTATGGTTGTATGATCTCGTTTGGAGGCAGAGAGAGGCGCTCTTTCTGCGTACTTCAGATTTGAAGGTCTTGATCAGAAGTGTAATGTTAACTTGATCATAAGAAGGATCCTTAATCAAGGATAATACTTCTTTAAGAACTTTTCATTGATCGGCATCATGAGTAAATCGCCATCTGAAGTCATAAGGTGATATGCCCCGTTTGAATAGACTGTTTCTATTACAAACGGTCCCTCCCATTTGGGCTGAAATTTGCCTTTGGTTTTGTGCGTCATGATCATTGGTCGTCTAACGGTTAAAACCAAATCTCCTTTCTGGAAGACTCTTTGTTTGACCTTCTTATTGAAGGCTTTTGAGATCCGAGCTTGATATAACTCCATATGCTGATGAGCTCGTAACCGACTCTCATCTAGGGCTTCGAGCTCTTGAAGACGCAACTGATCATTGTCCTCTGATGTGATCTTAGTGATCAGAGCGACTCGTAATGACGGCATCTGAATTTCTAACAGTATGACTGCTTCACAACCGTATACCAGGGAAAAAGGTGTATTGCCTGTCGGGGTCCGAACCGTGGTTCGTAGGCCCAAAGACATTCACCAAGCTTCTCATTTCAATCTCGCTTATTCGAGGAGACGAACTGATTGAGGCTAAACCTGCACACAAAATACAAGATTATAGAACTTAAGAAAGAATATGTGCAAGTGCTCAATTCTTCCGCTATAGCAAGTGGCTATGCGGGTCGTGATCCACAAGGAGGGTTTGCGATGGAAGCTTTACGGTTCTTTATTGAAACCGTTATGAAAATAAGCGAAAGTTCTTCTCTGTTTTAAAGTTATAAAAATGGAAAAAGAAAGTATAGTTAAAGTTAGTAGAAAATGGAGGATGAAGAAGTTGGAAAACTCAGAAAACAAAAGAAAACGATTATGTACAAGGAAGTGGAGAGAAGAATGAAAACGATTTGGAAGAAGTGGTTGGTGATCTAAACTAAGAAAGAAAAGAAAAGAAGTAAAGAAAAGTGAAGAGATACTTACCTAGGTTGATTGATGACTTACTTGGAAACCTTTTTGCAAGTTCTACCTTTTTGCTTCGGAGGCGTTCAACGCATAGATCATAAACTCGAGCTCGGTCCCGTGCACATTATATCGTCAAGCATAAGAAGAACGAAGTGATGCGGATCTTGGAAGAGGAGAACGTCTTCATGAACTATCGCTGGCTCTCACGTAGCTTAGTTATACTTGCTTTGGAATTCACTTGTACACTCAACAAATACAACCAAGGTAAAGTAGAAGAGGAAGAGGGAAGCAAAACAAATGTAAAGTAAAGCAGAATAGAAAACAAACAAAGCATTTACCTTTATTACTTGCTGAGACAATGAAAGAAAGGAGTAGGGTACATCGTCAGTGTCACTCTCAACATCAGCCCCTCTCTCTTACTTACATGAATCTTCTTCTACCCTAAGTTACATACAAATTACAAAATAAGAAAAGAAAAACCTAAACTATAAAGAATTAAAACTAGGCTAAATCCTAATCTGCATTGGCGTCCCATTTTCAGCGCAAGTACAGGCCTTTTATAGGCAAAACCCTAACCACCAAGATCCCGGGGAGGTCGGGGGAGTTCACGCTCCCCCTAACTCCCCAAGATTGCTGCGGAAACGCGGCCCAAGCCGCGTTTTCACGGCTAGGGTGTGGCTAGATGGCCACACCCTGTTGGTGGGTCTCTCCGGGGGTTTCTTCTGGCTTTATCCTTTGTTGGTTTTGTCGTTTGAGCTCCGGATTCTGATGAAATGGCCTTGGATTCTTGGCTTTAACCGATCGATTCTGAGAGGATTATTCTCAACCGGTTTCAACCTCTTGATTTTGCCCTGATTTTATGTGTACGAATTAACTCTGATTTAATTCAGAATTCTGGTGGGCTTTTGGGCTCATTTCTCTTCATCTCCTTAAGGATTGGGCCTGCAAATAAATTAAACAAATAATTAGGACAATGCAGGCTTTTATTCTAAAATAAGTATGGAAATTTGACATTAAATATGCAACATTAGTGACCAATCACACCCCCATACCTATCTTTTGCTCGTCCTCGAGCAAAATAACTAAACTATACTAGAGATTATTAGACCACTTTCGCAGGTTGCGCGATTGCACTGAGCATGTGCAACAAGCCGTTAAACCTCTAGGTTTCCCCTAGAGGACGAGTGTTGTCTCGTGAGGGTTTTCAGCAGATTACACCCACAAAATCCATAAAGAAAGGGAAATAAAGAGTTAGTATTTTCGAAAAGCATTTTAAAAGAGAAAAATATTTGAAATATGATTGTAAGATCTAAGCAATCTATAAGTTATAGGAAAGCCAAATTTTTCATTCCTAAACTTAGTCTCTATTCAAAAATTTGTTATCAATCAAAGTAAGGAGTCAAATTGTGCTTCTCATCTAGTCTATTACTTTACCCTAAGTCATATGCACCTTGTGAATGTGAAAATTTTGACTAAGGGTTCATTAACTCTAACTCTTATGCCTTATTTATTTTTATATATATATACTTTTTTTTTTGGTATTATTCCTTAGTTTTATAAGGCTTTCTAATCTGCCCATGTAACGAGCCTTTAATCGATGACTCCCAAACCAGACGGTCTTAGGGCACCAGGTGAGAAGACACCCCTGGGACTTAAGGACTCGAGCAAACAAGGCCACAAAACTAAGGATTTTATTATATGAACCTCTTTTAGGCGTGAATACTTATGCTTTATTAGGCACAAATGCCCAGCTTAATCAGAGAATTTTTCTTTTCAAACTTATCTAATCATCTTTCACATAAATACTAAGGCTTGCTTAGGCCAAAGCACCTAGCTAATCAATAATTAGACTTTTTTTTTTCAAACTCATCTAATTATCTTTTGCATAAATACTAAGGCTTTCTTAGGCCAAAGCACCTAGCTAATCAATAATTAGATTTGTTTATATATATATATATTTTTTATAAGGCATAAGAATCTTTGTTTTTGAACCCTAAGTGTGTAAGTGTATGAAGTGTGCATATTTCATCAAGGTAAAGATTAAGACTAAATTACTTTGACAAATTATCTTCCTAACTCTATAAATCAAACAAATAATCTTATTTTGACCAAGTATAAGAAATCCTAATTTGGATTTTCCTATTCCTTAAGATTAACTTAATTTCTTACAAAAATAAGTCAAAATATTGTTTCTATTTTTCAAAAAGTTTTTAAAAGTAAAGAAAAATGTTAATTTTTTTTTTATTTTTATTTTTTTTTAAAAAAAAAAAGAAAAGTTATGTTAGACCCTCGCCCACACCTATCTCATGCATTGTCCTCAATGTATGAATTAATGCCTAGATGCATGAAAAAGAAGAAAGGGAAGGAAAATGGTTACCTTAAGGTGGTGGTTCCGGTGGTGGTCTGATTGGTCCACGAAACGCGGCCCAATCCACTTTTCTTGGGTCTCGGAGGAACCCACCAGCAATATCTTTAATATAACCCATTAAAAAGATAAATCCATGAAGGATCTTTATTAAATATGTGGCCCCATCTAATTTCCAAATTTCATAACAAATTTCGGAGTCAAATTTGTCAACCACCTCGTCCCAGAATGGAGTATGAAATGATAGAACGGTTGACTTGGACTCAGGAAGGACAGGAACTAATACCGACTCAGGAAGTTGACTTAAGTCAAGTAAAGGTTCAGGAGTCAGAATAGGTTCAGGAAGTGGGTCCAAGTCAAGAAATTGAAACTCTAGTCCATATGTATTTTCGAACAATGGAATGTGACTTAATGATGGTGAGTCAAGTTAAAAAATGATAGGTGGGGGAATCAAAACTGACTCTAACATATTACTCAAGTCCGGTAACAAAACAGAAGTCAGTATTGATTCAGAAAGTTGAACTGGATCACATATTTGAGAATCTGGGTCACATATCTCATTGAGTTCAATATCAAAAAATTGAGAACTTGACAATTTGTCAATAGGATCTTCAAAAGTGTATAATTGGTCAAGTTCAATATGATCCTCAAAGATGGGTGATTCAATTTCATTATGAATTGGTACAGGATCCAGTGTTGACTCCGGGAAAAGATCGAAATCAGGTGAAGATACCGGAGTCATAATCGAATCAGGAAGTAGAATTGAATCACTAAGTTAGGGTTCAGGATCATATTCATTTTCAAGTTCTATTTCAGGAAAAGGAAAACTTGCTAAACTGTCAATATCTTTTTCAAAATTTGGAGTTTGGGCAAGTTCAAATGGTTGTTCTAAAATAGAATTTTGATTTTCAAAACAACATGACTCTTCGGCTCTAACAGAATGGTAAGTGACATCAGGACGGTGGGAACGTAGAGATTCGACCATCATATCTATGTCACGATTTCTAGCATTTTGAGCATGAGTCATGGCTTCTAGCATCTTTTCATAGTTGATGGGTTCATTGTCTTGTTGAAAAGATGAAGAGTTGTTTTGGAAGTGGTATTGAAATTGTGAGTCCATCAGATTTTGTGATTGTTGTTTGGACTCACGCATACTCCGTTCCAAAATTGATGGTTTTCTATTTTGGACTGGTGGAACTGAGTATGACTCTTGAAAGTAGTGTGGACTAGGTGGAGAAGGAGGACACTGTGGTTGAAAATTAGACTCGGGGTAGGTGAATCCCCACTGACTCTGTGAAGAGTTGAAATCGTTATGGAAATTATAGTCATACGATGGGGACATGGGTTATATGGATTCGGATAAGACCAATCCGGCACACTAGGTTGGTTAAAGTCATGATATGCCGGGTTGGTAATATCCGAAAAAGAGTTTGATGTATAATATGGATTATTATTATAGTTGGAAAAATTATTATTATAAGCCATATCACACAATGGAATACAAACAAAAAGAAAGAAAAACACACAAATAAACAAACAAGAAAGAAAAAATTCTAATCTAAGTTAGGGTAGACCTAGACCTAGACGACTCCTAACTGGTTAGACTGTCCACAGGAGGTCTAATGTAGACTTTGACCACAAGCTAATCAGTCAGGTCAGGGAAAGGTTGGTGGGAGGTTTTCCGTCAAAAGACGTTCCTTAATTAAATAACCACCAACCTTCGGGCTTTCGGCCCTTAATCCCTTTCCTAGACACTGATTTGGCAAGAGTCAAGTTCCAACACCTTTCCCCCTTAGGATAATCTCCTAATTGAGTCCGAGATGTCCCTAGGGCCAACGTCTACTCATTTTATGTTAGGCTTGGGTTAGTGAGTGCTTGGATTCTGATTTTTGGGCTAAGGAAGGGTGATTAAATCCCCACCTTATCTTATTATTCGGTGGTGCCCTTAAGATCAGTTTTTGTGCAAGTGTACAAGATAAATAAGATGCACTCTAAGCGATATAAATCAACCAAGAGATAGTCCTATTCTAGATGCAATGCAAACATACCTTGCTCCAGCACTCTTCAACAGTAAAAAATAAAGGAATTAAAAAGACACGTGCCTAAAATGCAAATGTCTAATCAATTTTTATCTTTTCAACAAATATTTTACTGTTGATTATTAGCAGGCTTATGTTATGGCATATAAGAAAAATTAAAGTTGCAGCAAACTAGAATTTTTTAAACTAAGCAGCCCTGCAAAAAGCTGTTAGTAGTCAACTCTTCCTTGCCGCGGATCCGCGGCTTTTGCCGTGGAAACGCGGCAATTCAGAGGGCCCTTGGTCTCTGCTTTTTGGAGCAGAGGCCCAAGGCCACTTGTATGTCACTGCAATAATAATTTTCTGCTTTTCTTGCCCTGTAACCTGCAACAGGGAAGAAAATTCGTTTAGTTCTAAAAAATTTGCAATGAAAATTCAGATTTCAATAAAAACCGTTTTACCCTCCCCGGCAACGGCGCCAAAATTTGATTGAGGCTAAACCTGCACACAAAATACAAGATTATAGAACTTAAGAAAGAATATGTGCAAGTGCTCAATTTTTCCGCTATAGCAAGTGGCTATGCGGGTCGTGATCCACAAGGAGGGTTTGCGATGGAAGCTTTACGGTTCTTTATTGAAACCGTTATGAAAATAAGCGAAAGTTCTTCTCTGTTTTAAAGTTATAAAAATGGAAAAAGAAAGTATAGTTAAAGTTAGTAGAAAATGGAGGATGAAGAAGTTGGAAAACTCAAAAAACAAAAGAAAGCGATTATGTACAAGGAAGTGGAGAGAAGAATGAAAACGATTTGGAAAAAGTGGTTGGTGATCTAAACTAAGAAAGAAAAGAAAAGAAGTAAAGAAAAGTGAAGAGATACTTACCTAGGTTGATTGATGACTTACTTGGAAACCTTTTTGCAAGTTCTACCTTTTTGCTTCGGAGGCGTTCAACGCATAGATCATAAACTCGAGCTCGGTCCCGTGCACATTATATCGTCAAGCATAAGAAGAACGAAGTGATGCGGATCTTGGAAGAGGAGAACGTCTTCATGAACTATCGCTGGCTCTCACGTAGCTTAGTTATACTTGCTTTGGAATTCACTTGTACACTCAACAAATACAACTAAGGTAAAGTAGAAGAGGAAGAGGAAAGCAAAACAAATGTAAAGTAAAGCAGAATAGAAAACAAACAAAGCATTTACCTTTATTACTTGCTGAGACACTGAAAGAAAGGAGTAGGGTACATCGTCGGTGTCACTCTCAACATCAGCCCTTCTCTCTTACTTACATGAATCTTCTTCTACCCTAAGTTACATACAAATTACAAAATAAGAAAAGAAAAACCTAAACTATAAAGAATTAAAACTAGGCTAAATCCTAATCTGCATTGGCGTCCCATTTTCAGCGCAAGTACAGGCCTTTTATAGGCAAAACCCTAACCACCAAGATCCCGGGGAGGTCGAGGGAGTTCACGCTCCCCCTAACTCCCCAAGATTACCGCGGAAACGCGGCCCAAGCCGCGTTTCTGCGGCTAGGGTGTGGCCAGATGGCCACACCCTGTTGGTGGGTCTCTCCGGGGGTTTCTTCTGGCTTTATCCTTTGTTGGTTTTGTCGTTTGAGCTCCGGATTCTGACGAAATGGCCTTGGATTCTTGGCTTTAACCGATCGATTCTGAGAGGATTCTTCTCAACCGGTTTCAACCTCTTGATTTTGCCCTGATTTTATGTGTACGAATTAACTCTGATTTAATTCAGAATTCTGGTGGGCTTTTGGGCTCATTTCTCTTCATCTCCTTAAGGATTGGGCCTGCAAATAAATTAAACAAATAATTAGGACAATGCAGGCTTTTATTCTAAAATAAGTATGGAAATGTGACATTAAATATGCAACATTAGTGACCAATCACGAACTTTTTGAGTAACTTGATGATTGTCTTGTTGAATGCTTCCGCCAAGCCATTAGCGGCGGGATTATAGGCAGTTGAAGCCACATTCTGAATTCGGTATTTATCGCAGAATTGATAGAATACCTGACTTATGAATTGGGGGTCGTTATCAAGGATGATCCGCCTAGGGACACCAAACCGATGGATGACATGGTGTTTGATGAAATTAACCACGTTAGAAGTTTTGACTTCAACCAGTGGTATGGCTTCTGCCCACTTTGAAAAGTAATCGGTTATCGCCAGGATAAACCGGTGTCCTTTTGTCGAAGAAGGGTTGATTGGCCCTACGACATTGATTCCCCATGCTTCAAATGGCCATGAAGCAACAGTTGGGTGGAGCAACTCTGGAGGCTGGTGTATGAAGTCCTATGAATTTGGCATGCTTTACACCTTCGTGCATATTGGATGGCATCGGCTATCATGGTTGGCCAATAGTATCCAAGCCTATGCAATCTGTTTTTAAATTTTAGACCTGGCTGATGAGCTCCGCATATGCCATCATGTGCTTCTTTAAGCACTTCCTGCGCCTCTAAATTAGAAAGGCAACGGAGGAGGACACCGTCATATGAACGACGGTAAAGTGTCTTCAGAGTTGGATCGTAGTAAAAACGGAGAGACCTTCGTCTGATAGATGCTGCTTCTTTAGGATCTTCTGGCAACAGACCATGTAGAGCATAGTCAATGAAAGAAAATCGCCAATCTCTCGGCTCAAGATCCGTCGAGATATTATAGATCTCTCTGGTCTTTAACATATGTTTAGAGCAGACAAGGTGTCGAGTCGCCACTGTAAGGTGATATTCGGTGTCGACTGGCAAGGCTAGCGTTGCTGCTAATGCAGCAAGAGCATCCGCCTTAGTATACTGAGATCGAGATACGTGCCCGATGTAAAAGCCATCAAACAGATTAGCCATTTCGATGACTGCATGATAATAAGGTACCAAATCCTCGTGACGGACCTCATATTCGCCTTTAACCTGATTGATAATCAATTTTGAATCACCGTAAGGTTCAAGGTAGCGTACCCCCATTCCGTGGGCGAGCTGAAGACCAATAAGTAGAGCATTGTATTCTGCTACATTGTTGGAGCATGATTCCGTCAGAGAAAATGCTCTAGGAAGGACGTGATTTTATGGAGAGACAAACACAACCCCCATGCCGGCAATGATCCTGTCTTTAGGACCTATTCGTGATGCTCCATCGAAGAACATCTGCCAAACTTCATCCTCTGAAGTTACATTAGATTCGAAGACTTCATCTGGAATATCTTAATGAAGTTTAGAGTTTTTCGGAACTGGATGAGCAGCCAAGAACTCTGCAAGGGTCTGTCCTTTAACCGCCTTCTGAGGGATAAAGAGCATGTCGTATTGAGATAAAAGAAGCGCCTATTTAGCTAATCTTGAATTCAATGATCCTGGCTTCGTCATGAGAAGACGCAAAGGATTCACTCTGGAAATGACATGTATGGTTTGGCCGACCAAAAAATGTCGTGTCTTCTGATCGTACACATATTTTGCATTCTTTTCATTACACTCCTACATTTATCGTGTAATAAATCTGCTAATTTTCTTGTCTTAAATATTTATTTTGCAGAAGATAATCACGAAGAGAAAGAGGATTAAACCAAATAAATACCAGTTAAAATCAGATTTAATTGGGTCTATTTGGTTAGCTGAGGATGATCCCAGATCTAGTTAGAACAAATCAAGGATTGGGGCAAATGTTCAGCTGAAGATCAGAGTAAATCAAAAAGATAACACCAAATAGAAACCGATAAAATTCAAATTTCAATAAATCCATTTTGGTTAGCTAAAGATCAATTGAGGATAATATCAAATACAGAGAGATAAATGGATAGAGAGAAGATCAACGGATGAGATGAAGCAAGTTTGACTCAGATTTTGACTGGATACAGTTTAGTATTTGAATCATAACTTTCTCTACAGAATTGCAAATCTGATGATTCAAGATGATTCAGACAGAAGACTTACAGGGCTACAACTCTTATGTTGATCATTATTTCTAATTCTGTCATTTGATAAGTGATATTCAGAAATCAACACGCCAACAAACTGCAGATCAGAACTGAATATCCACCTCAAATCAAGTTTGGAGATAAGGGAAGGATTCAAATTCAGAAAAGCCAGCTTTCCCTATCTTCATACTCCTCTAACCTCTGTATTTCTTCTATAAATATCTGCAATCTCAAAGGCAAGGGGACGACCATGCAAAGATAGAATTTAGTCCACTTTTCCATTTTTTAGTGTAGGTTTTTATTTTTCTTTTCATGTAATTTTCAGTTTTAATTTATGTAACTGAGAGGAGAAACGAGTTTCATGGAGGAAGGAGATCAAGCTTGTACTGAGGGTGACACCGGTGTAAGTAAGTCCTTTCTTTTATTGTTATTAGAATCTAATCGAAGTTTCTTTTTCTTCTTTACTCTTGTTTTAGTTTACTCTCCTCTGATGTGTTTGTAATCCAAGTGAATCTGATAGCCTCGAGACTGATTCGCCCTTGCAAGCGCCCTTGATGGCCTATGGTGATGAATAACCATTCTTTGTTAGTTTAGCTCGCCCTTTTATTCGTAGTGTAGATCGAGAATGGGGAAGATCATATACGCCATGCTTAATTGCCTTCAAAGACAAGGTAAGTCGTCGCAACGGATCTAAGGTATATGAGCATTGAAGAGGTAAGTAATTTTTAGGTTATCTTTCTTTTCTTTTATTCTTTAGTTTCAATATCACAAGCTCCAACCATCTTTATCACTCTTTTCCATTTCTTTGTATATAATCTATTTTTCATTTTTTCATCTTCTTAATCTACCATCTTCTTCCTAATTCAACTTTAACAATTTTTATTTTCTTTTTAAGAAACTAAAGAAGAACTTTAACCATTAATGGTAGCATAAAAGAGAACTTGCTAAATAAGCTTCCATCGCTAGTCTCTCCTTGTGGATCACAACCCGCATAACCACTTGCTATTGCGGTAGAATTGAGCAACTTGCACTTTTCATTCTTAGTTCTGAAATTCTATTTTTGTGTGCAGGTTCTAACTCAATCAGAAATTTTGGCGCCGTTGCCGGGGAGGGACGGTAAGTAATTCTCTTTAAAGTTTACATTTTTGGTTAACTTTCCTCTTTATTTTTTATACAGATTTAACAATAAGGAATTCTTGCTGCAGTGGACACATAAGTGGCCTTGGACTCTGCTCAAGAAAGCAGAGCCAAGAAGCCCTCAGATTTGCTATAGTCCTATGGCAAACTGAGTGAACTACTAACATGTATTTTCTGCAGGTTGGCTGAATTGCGCAATTTAAATATCTGTAGCATTTATTTCCTTCTTTGATTCACTGTATTTACTTTCTAATCTCAACAGTAAAATGATGATTGTAAATGCTAAAATGATTTAGACTTTGCACTTAGGCACGTGTCTATTTCATTACATTTTCTATTTACTGTTGAAGAGTGCTGAAGCAAAGGTACGTGTGCATAGCATCTAGTATAAGAACACTTTTGGATTGTTTATATTGCTTAAGTGTTGTTTTCTTATACACTGCACTAACTAAATTGATCTAAGGGCTTGTCCTATAAACAAGATAAGGTGGGGAAGTCATTACCCTCTTTTAGCCCACAAATAATCTCCTCACTCACTAACCCAAACCTAACTAAAAATGAGTAGACGGTGGCCCTAGGGACATCTCGGACTCAATTAGGAGATTATCCTAAGGGGAAAAAGTGTTGGAATTTGACTCCTGCTAAATCAGTGTCTAGGAAGGGAATTAAGGGCCGAAAGCCCGAAGGTTGGTGGTTACTTAATTAAGGAACGTCTTTGACGGATAACCTCCCACCAATCTTGCCCTGACCTGGCTGATTAGCTTGTTATCAAAGTCTGTATTATACCTCCTATGGACAGTCTAACCAGTTAGGAGTCGTCTAGGTCAAAGGTCTACCCTAACTTAGGTTAGAATTTTTTCTTTTTCGTTTGCTTATTTGTTTGTTTATTTTCTTTGTTTGTGTTTTATTGTGTGATATGACTTATAACAACAATTTTTCCAATTTTAATGGTAATCCATATTACACATCAACCTCTTCTTTGGATATTACTAACCTGGCATATCATAACTTTAACCAACCTAGTGTGCCAGATTGGTCTTATTCGAATCATTACATGCCCCAGTCCCAATACTATGAACAAGACTGGAATAATCATCACTACTCTTCGCAGAGTCAATGGGGATACAACTCCCCCGAGTCATATTGTCAAATAACCTACCAACATCCAGCTTCATATACTCCTTCTCCCGAACAACCATTAGAAGAATCAATTGACTGGGAAAAGAGGATGGAAGCCTTAGATGAGCTTGAGCGACGAATTCAAATTTTTGAAGACTCAAAATCCTGTAAAAATTTTCAAGTCACAGATCCTTACTCTATTTTTCAAGGAGAATATGCCAACTTAGAAAAGAGTATGGAAACCATGATTCAATGTCAAAATGATCCACTCGATATGATAGAAGTAAGAATCAGTAGATTGGAGAACATGCGTAGGAATAAGGAAACTCTCCCTATTCAATCTTTGACTATTCTTAACACTTCTAGCCATATTGATGAAAATCAAGAATCATGGTATCTTGAAGACTTTGTGCAAGATTCAGTTTCACCACAAAGCCTTGAATTTGACCAATATCAACCCATTAACGAATTAGCAAGTTTTCATTTTAATGAGATTGAACTTGATCATGAATGTGAACCCGATCCCTAACTTTGTGATTCAGTTTCCATCTTCGAATCTATGTTGACTCCGGTATTCTTACCCAATTTGGACCAATTTTCTGAGCCAACATTTATTCCCGTACCCATAGATTTTGAAATTGAATCACCAATTTTGGATAGTCACATTCCATTGATGGGAAAAGAATGTGAATATCAATTCTTGGACTTGGACTCAACGCTTGAACCAAAACTAACTCTCGAACCCCAAGTCAATTTTCCCGAGTTTGTATTGGTTCCTGAACCTATCATTTTTGAGTCCAAGTCAACCATTCCACCGAGTCACATTCTTTTGTTGGACATAGGTATAGACCATGATGACTCTGTGATGATTTTCCAGGACTGGTCATGTAAAGGAAGTAAGTTTCACGATAGGATCTTTCATGATCCTATTCATATTGGGGACTATAAATATGTAAATAGAAAAGAGGTCAATAAAGGTAGGTTCCGTGAACTACCACATTATCTTGATTGGGTAGCAACGCTTGACCCAATCAGATCACCACCGGAACCACCACCTTAAGGTAGTATTTTCCTTCCCTGTCTTCTTTTTCATGCATCTATGCATTAATTCATACATTGAGGACAATGCATGAGATAAGTGTAGGGGAGGGTTCTAACATAACCTAGGTTTTTCTTTTTATTAAAAAAATTTAACATTTTCTTGACTTTTAAAAAACTTTTTGAAAATAGAAACAATATTTTGACATATTTTTTGTAAGAAATTAAGTCAATTTTAAGGAATAAGAAAATCAAAATTAGGATTTCTTAAACTTGGTCAAAATAAGATTATTTGTTTGATTTTTAGGGTTAGAAAGATAATTTGTCAAAGTAATTTAGTCTTGATCTTTACCTTAATGAAATATGCACACTTCATACACTTACACACTTAGGGTTCAAAAACAAAGATTCTTATGCCTTATAAAAAAAAAAGAAAAAAAGAAAAAAATATATCTATGAAAGATGAACAAATCTAATTATTGATTAGCTAGGTACTTTGGCCTAAGCAAGCCTTGGTATTTATGTAAAGATAATTAGATAAGTTTAAAATATATATATATATATATATAAATCCTCTGATTAAGCTGGGTATCTATGCCTCATGAAGCATAAATATTCACGCCTAAAAGGGGTATATTTTATAAATAAAAAACCTTAATTTTGTGGCCTTATCTGCTCGAGTTTTTAAGTCCTTAGGGGTGTTTTCTCACCTAGTGCCCTAAAACTGTCCGGTTTGGGTGTCACTAACTAAAGGCTCGTTACATGGGCAGATTAGAAAGCCTAATGGAATTGAGGAATAAGTACCACCAAAAATAAATATAAATAAGGCATAGGAGTTAATGTTAAAGAACCTTTAGTCAAACTTCACAGTCACGATGGTGATATGACTCAGGGTAAAGTAATAGACTAGATGAGAAGTACAGTTTGACTCCTTACTTTGATTGATAACAAATTTTTGAATAGAGACTAAGTTTAGGAATGAAAAATTCAGTTTTCCTATAACTCATAGATTACTTAAATCTTACAATTATATTTCAAATATTTTTCTCTTTCAAAATTCTTTTCGAAAATACTAACTCTTTGTTTCTCTTTCTTTATGGATTTTGTGGGTGTAATCCACTGAAAACCCTCACGAGACAAAACTCGTCCTCTAGGGGAAACCTAGAGGTTTAACGACTTGTTGCACAAGATCAGTGCAATCGCGTGACCTGCGAAAGTGGTCTAATAACCTTTGATTTAGTTTTGTTGTTTTGTTCGAGGACGAGCAAAAGATAGGTGTGGGGGTGTGATCGTACACATATTTTGCATTCTTTTCAATACACTCCTACATTTATCGTGTAATAAATCTGCTAATTTCTTTGTCTTAAATATTTATTTTGTAGAAGATAATAATGAAGAGAAAGAGGATTAAACTAAATAAATACCAGTTAAAATCAGATTTAACTGGATCTATTTGGTTAGCTGAGGATGATCCCAGATCTAATTAGAACAAATCAAGGATTGGGGCAAATGTTCAGCTGAAGATTAGAGCAAATCAGAAAGATAACACCAAATAGAAACCGATAAAATTCAAATTTCTATAAATCTATTTTGGTTAGCTAAAGATCAATTGAGGATAATATCAAATACAGAGAGATAAATGGATAGAGAGAAGATCAACGGATGAGATGAAGTAAGTTTGACTCAGATTCTGACTGGATACAGTTTAGTATTTGAATCATAACTTTCTCTATAGAATCTCAAATCTGATGATTCAAGATGATCCAGAAAGAAGACTTACAGGGCTACAACTCTTATGTTGATCATTATTTCTAATTTTGTCATTTGATAAGTAATATTCAAAAATCAATACGCCAACAAACTGCAGATCAGAACTGAATATCTACCTCAAATCAAGTTTGGAGATAAGGGGAGGATTCAAATTCAGAAAAGCCAGCTTTTCCTATCTTCATACTTCTCTAACCTCTGTATTTCTTCTATAAATACCTGCAATCTCAAAGGCAAGGGGACGACCATGCAGAGATAGGATTTAGTCCACTTTTCCATTTTTTAGTGTAGGTTTTTATTTTTCTTTTCATGTAATTTTCAGTTTTAATTTATGTAACTGAGAGGAGAAACGAGTTTCATGGAGGAAGGAGATCAAGCTTGTACTGAGGGTGACACCGGTATAAGTAAGTCCTTTCTTTCATTGTTATTAGAATCGAATCGAAGTTTCTTTTTCTTTTTTACTCTTGTTTTAGTTTACTCTCCGCTGATGTGTTTGTAATCCAAGTGAATCCGATAGCCTCGAGACTGCTTCGCCCTTGCAAGTGCCCTTGATGGCCTATGGTGATGAATAACCATTCTTTGTTAGTTTAGCTCGCCCTTTTATTCGTAGTGTAGATCGAGAATGGGGAAGATCATATACGCCATGCTTAATTGCCTTCAAAGACAAGGTAAGTCGTCGCAACGGATCTAAGGTATATGAGCATTGAAGAGGTAAATAATTTTTAGGTTATCTTTCTTTTTTTATTCTTTAGTTTCAATATCACAAGCTCCAACCATCTTTATCACTCTTTTTCATTTCTTTGTATATAATCTATTTTTCATTTTTCCATCTTCTTAATCTACCATCTTCTTCCTAATTCAACTTTAACAATTTTTATTTTCTTTTTAAGAAACTAAAGAAGAACTTTAACCATTAATGGTAGCATAAAAGAGAACTTGCTAAACAAGCTCCATCGCTAGTCACTCCTTGTGGATCACGACCCGCATAGCCACTTGCTATTGCGGTAGAATTGAGTAACTTGCACTTTTCATTCTTAGTTCTGAAATTCTATTTTTGTGTGCAAGTTCTAACTCAATCATCTTCTGAACGGCAAAGACAAGAGCTAAGCACTCGTTCTCAATAGGATTATAGCGAGATACTGTAGTTGAGGAGGATAGCTGTTCATAACTGTAGGGTATTGCAACCTTAGATCTGGTGTTTTAGAAGACACCTTTTTTGCGTACCAAGACTTCGCCGAGATCTGGAGAACTGGAGGGAGTGGCATGCGACGCTCGTCTGTCCCTATGTAGCTCTTGTCCCCTTCCGATCATGTTAACGGATGCAGAGGGCAGATCTTACGATACGCTCCTGTTGCGATGTTTTACAGGAGCTTGCACTGACAGTCGATCAAAAACTGATCGTCGGCCTGGAAGAGTGGCGGGGATTGGTCCTATCCGGCAATGGACTGAGTGGACTGTCACCAACTGACATCCCACTTGTTAACAACAGGAGGGAGAAGTTTGAAAAGATTCTGACTTCTATTTGCTTGTTAAGAATTCCCGCAAGTCAGACCCAGTTAGGCCTAAATGATTTAGCACGGAAGCTCTGTTGGATCGCGGATAGGATGACGTCCTGTTCTTTTTATCACCGCAGAGATAATTGGCACTAAATAATGCTTTAGCTCTAGCTTCGTAGCTAAGAACTTTGGGAATGTCTTTGGGTGCTGAAGCTGCATAAGCACCGCTGTCAACACTTGGGGACAATCCCTTAGCTCCGCTGCAAAGGGCGAGCTTGGCGCTTGATGAACTGGGGAGCAAAGCACGCTGTGGTGCTTTATCTACTATGTTGCTACGAACATCATGTGTACCCTGAGGTACAGTAGCTTTGCTCATAAGAACGAGGCTGGCACGAGGAGTTACTACTCCTAAATTAGGCGAAGGCATGGTCGTCGTGACTTCGCAGGTGACAGTCTCGACGAAACAGGCAGGCATCTTGCCTTTTTCTTCGTGAGAGAGATGAACTTGTGGCGTAGCTACAATTGAGGCTTCATACAGAGCCTTCTGCTTTGGCCTCCACATCTGCTTTGACAAAGGAGACTTAGGTTCGCAGGGAACCTGACTAGCCACACGCGAGGCTGAGAGGTGTTGGAAGGATTCTGCTTTTGATTTCTGCTCCGAAACCTTAGCCATCGAGACCTTTCTATGCTTTCGTGCATGGAGCATTAGACCACCTCCAGAGAGGAGTTCTTTGAATTTTCCTTAGTCTAAGTGAACGACTAGATTTTCGAAGGTAACAGGCTAAAGATTCTGACCCATGCATTGCGGGCCTGCTTCCTTGTTGCGCCAGAGGACCGTGGTAGGCTCGCAGAGAGCCTCATCTGTCTTCACGGAGACTTGCTTCGAAGTTTTAGCCAGAGGAGCTCTGGCCACACCGGCTTTCTTGAATTCAGAGATAGACCCGAAGGTCTGTTCGTCGCATTGCGACACTTGATTCTCAACAGTAGAGAATATCTTCCCCAGCGGAGTCGCCATCTTGTTTCCATTGATTTTGCAAAGGGAAAAACTTACAAAAAAGAATAGTCAAGGAGCTAAATTACAAGTATTCTAAAAAGATTACAAGTAGATCTCCTCTGAGATTCTGGAGAGGTGTGCCGATAGGAGTCTGGTCAGCGCGCGACCACTTTGTCCCTTTGACGATGTGATCGATGGGATTCCCTTCTCGCCTGGTTCGGGGAATCGGAGAACAGAAGGTTGGTAGAACCCTCTTGTTACTTCTCAAACCGCCTCCACTTGGGGAATCCCTTCTCGCCTGATTCCGAAAATTCCTTGAGAGGAAGGAAGGTATTAGGGTATCAGCACCCTGATTAGAGAAGCAGTTCTCTAAATTCTCTGAATTCTTAGAAACAAGAGAATAAATCTCTGTTTAGCCGTCTCCCTCTGTGCGTTGCCTCTCTCCTTTTTTTTGCGTGTGCGCCTGTTTGTGCGTGTGCTTTCATATGCCTCTGGTGGGCTATTTATAGGGAGAGCAGGGGTATAATCGTCCCTTAAAAATCTGAAAACAGATTGAGTCAATCTGTTTAAATCTGGACAGTAGCCTTGCTGCGAGGCTAGAATCAGCTTCAGCGAAGTTAGGAGTAGCAGGTAGCGTCGATCTCCTGATCTGTTTTGATTCTTTCCAAATAATTGAAAGATCTCCCCTGATCTTCTTACTTGTTCTAGGAGAGTCAAGTGATTATGGCAAGCAGCTGCCAAATTCGATCTCAGATTTGATCTTGATTAGATTTGATCTTGAAGATTTGATCTCATCTGGAGATTTGATTGGTCAAAGGTTGACCATAACAGACCCGCAGCGGAGCTGCCGCATTGAGCTCGCAGCGGAGCTGGAAGGAGCATCTGGCGAAGTCAGAAGAAAGTTCTTCAGCGGAGCTGGATAAACATCTGTGGCGAAGCTACCATCCCTCTGCGCGGTTGCGTATGACTTTGAGCGAAGCTAAGTCTCTGCGGAGTTAACTGAGCGCTTCAGGCGAAGCTATAAGTTAGCTCCCCGATAGAGCTTTGAACGGCTTCAAGGTGAAGTTGGACAAACTTAGCCTCTCAGGCAAGGCTATCCCTTTGGGCTCATGTGATGCTAAGTGTTGAGCTAACCTAGCATCTTAGACCTGCTTAGGTCTCTTCAAAGACAATCTGAGCTCACTGTCTGCTTCACTGGATCAGTAGAGTCCAAGTCGCTGATTTGTCCCTCAGGGATGGGTACAGAACTGGTCGTCAGCTTGTCTGTCAATTGTCTTTTATAAATGTCAACAAGTTTAGATATTGTTCAGGCCAGTCAGGAATCTTGTCTTTTTAGAGTGTCAACAGTTCATACATTGAGGTCGGGAAAGAAAGTTGATAATCAAGTGTCAACACCACCTAAACCCATTCAGCACAACCACACTCAAGCATCCACCTCATCTAGTCCCAGTCCGTCCAAATCTGACAAATCTGAAACAGATAAGTCAACCAGTCAGGTGCACCAGCCTATAGTACAATTGCCTAATAGGCTGAAAAATAACAAGCAAAATACACATATGGATAAGATAATTGAGATCTTCAATCAAGTGAAGATAAATGTGCCACTTCTTGATGCCATTCAACAAGTCCCATCCTTTACAAAATTTCTTAAGGACATGTGCACCAAGAAGAGAAAGACTAATGTACCCAAAAAAGTCTTCCTAGCCACTAACATTAGTGAGCTACTGTCGGGACCGATCCCTGTCAAGTACAAGGATCCGGGTTGTCCCACCATTGCCTGCACCATACAACAATCCGAGATTAGTCATGCACTTCTTGACTTGGGAACAAGTATCAATTTGCTTCCATTTTCAGTTTATCAACAACTCAGGTTGGGCGATCTTAGTCCAACTCGAGTCACTATCCAACTGGTTGACCGTTTAGTAAAAGTTACAAAGGGAAAATCAATGATGTCCTTATCTGGGTCGGGGAGTTTATCTACCGTTGATTTCATAGTTCTAGAGACACAACCTGTGTCCAGTCCTAGGGCTCAAACTCTTATTATCCTAGGGCGACCATTCCTTGCTACTACCAATGCCATTATCAATTGTAGGAATGGGTCCATGAGGTTAACCTTTGGAGACATGACTAGAGAAGTCAATGTCTTCAACCTAGGAAAGCAACCCCGTGATGTTGAGGAGTCAACCTCATTTAGAACTTGACACGTGCACACAGGGAAGAATTGGAACTAGAAACTGAGTGTGACTTCGGGTTAGAGTCTGACGACTTTAATCTTGATCAGGCTGTCAAGTCTGCTGTGAATTGGGTTCGAACCCTATTTCATCAAATATGGAGCCAAGAATTATCCTTCCAGTGAGCCTTCCTCTTCCTTAGAATTGAAAGCCTTACCTGCGCATCTCAAGTATGTCTATCTAGGCAAACAAGAGACCTTTCCTGTCATCATTGCCTCCCATTTAAATGACAGGCAAGAAGAAGATCTTAAAGCAATTCTAAGAAAACATAGGGAAGCCATTGGTTGGACTATGACCGATATAAAGGGATTGAGTCCAACTATAGTTCAACATTGCATTCATCTCAATGAAGATGCAATACCAAAATGAGACCCGCAGCGTAGGTTAAACCCTATAATGCAAGAGGCTGTTCATGCTGAAATTGTGAAACTCTTAGAAAATGGGATAATCTATCCCATTTTCAATAGCTAATGGGTCAGTCCTGTCCGCGAGGTTCCAAAGAAATCTGATTTCACCGTAGTGGAAAACGAGAACAAAGAGTTGGTCCAAACTCGACTTCCCACGAAAATTCGTGTTTGCATTGACTATAGGAAGCTTAATGCTGCAACTCGTAAGGACCATTTTCCACTTTCCTTCGTTGATCAGATGCTTGAACGATTGGCGGGCCACGAGTATTATTATTTCTTGGATTGTTACTCGGAGTATAATCAGATTCTTATTGCTCCTTAGGACCAAGAAAAGACTACGTTCACATGTCCATTTGGGACATTTGCTTATCGTCGAATGCCTTTCGGCTTGTGCAATGTGTTGGAACTTATTTTGATGATAACAAATGTAATTTGTACTATTTTTGTGTATTTTTAGATATTTGTTAAAAGCCTTGATCACACACAAAATAGTCCTATTAGTAGAGTTGACCCTTCCTACTAGTAGACTTGATCCTTCCTATTAGTCGACTTGACCCCTCTTGTAGTCGACTAATACTTTGTCTAGTTGACTTACAAAAGTCCTATAGTCGACTACGTATTGTCCTGAAAAGATATCAACTTTCTGTTTAGCAGCATTAGTTGACTTATCAATATTACTAGTCGACTAATACAAGTTATAGTCGACTTATAAACTCTACTGGTCGACTAATTCGAGTTTCCAAAAACTTATCATTTATATCAGTCTTAATGAAGTCGACTTGCTTTCTTTATTGTTGGTCCCGAGATGATACCAATTGTAGGATCTAAAATATACGTCAATACTCAAACAAAGATATTAGCGTTAAATATAAAGAACTTGCAAGTAAGGAAATTAAATCACAGAAAAGATAACAAATGCAAACACAAGTAATTTATCCTGGTTCGGTCCTTTTGACCTACATCCAGTCCCCAAGCCACCCGCTTGAGATTTTCCTTTATCCTTTGACTTTGTACACCCAAATTCAACACCTTGTATACCACTTGACAAATTTCCTTTGCAAAATATATACAACTCTTCTTACAAACCAAGAAGACGACAACACCATGTACAACCTCTCTTCAACCTGAAGACGCTCTTGTACAATGCTCCTCTTTGAGTGATTACAAACAATCCTATAAGCATTGAATCTGTATGTGATCGTGAACAAGGGCTCTTATAGGTGGACTCTCAGAAATCTTCACTATAGAGTAGGAATTTGAATGAGGAACTGAAAGTGAAAACAGTTTTCTGAAAAATAGATTTTTCAACAGAGTTTTTGGGCAGAAAACAATTAATTTTAATTGGTGTTTTTAGCCTAGGACAACATCCCTATTTATAGCTGAAATCTATGGTCAGTTAGGGTAGTTATCAGGTCAATTTTGAATATTGAAACGTTGGATAAAACACCAGAAAATAGAAACTGTCCAACAGTTTGAAACTGCCATTAGTCGACTTGATATATGAGGTTAGTCGACTAAGGTATTGATATTTACCTATATTAGTCGACTACAAAAGTGGGCAAGTCGACTAGGGCATGACTGAAACAAAAAGACATGTTTCTGGAAACTGAAACTAGTCGACCAGAATAAGTTATTAGTCGACTAGGCCAAGTATTAGTCGACTATAAGGACTGTCAAGTCGACTAATAGTGCATGCAGGTTAGAAACAGAAAGTTGGTATGCATCTGGAGGCAAACTAAGTCGACTATAGTTAAAGGGTTAGTCGACTATAGTTGTTATTAGTCGACTAGTCAAGTCTATAAGTCGACTAATATGACTAAGATGTGTATATGTATTCCAAGGCTTTTAACATACTAATAATCAATACAATACACATTTATAGCAACTCTCTTTGGGAAGTCTTGATCATGTAGAACTCTTGAATAAGCTTGTAAGATAGAGCTCCAATGATATGTCTTCTCAAATGTATCATCAAAAGCAAGTTCTAACATTTATTAATCGACTAACCCAGTCTAATATGCCTATACTAGTCGACTAACCCCAACCCCTAGTCGACTTATAGCAGTTTGTAACTGTTGTACAGTTATTGAATTCTAGTGTTTTATCCAACGTTTTAGTATTCAAATTTGTCCTGATAACTATCCTAACTGACCATAGATTTCATCAATAAATAGGGATGTTGTCCTAGGCTAAATCACCAATTTATATCAATAGTTTTCTGCCCAAAAACTCTATTCAAAAATCTGTTTTTCAGAAAACTGTTTTCACTTTCTATTCTTCACACAAATTCCAATCCTTTAGTGAAGAATTCTGAGAGTCTACCTACAAGAGTCCTTGTTCTCGATCACATACAGATTCAAGGCTTATAGGATTGATTGTAATTACTCAAAGAGAAAGATATACAAGAGCGTCTTCGGGTTGAAGAGAAGTTGTACAAGGTGTTGTTATCTTCTTGGTGTTAAGAAGAGTTGTATACATTTGGCAAAGGAGATTGTCAAGTGATGTACAAGGTGTTGATTTTGGGTGTACAAAATCAGAAGTTAAAAGAAAATCTCAAGCGGGTGGCTTGGGGACTGGATGTAGGTCAAGAGGACCGAACCAGGATAAATCACTTGAGTTTGCATTTGATCTACTTTCTGTGATTTAATTTCATTCTGTGCAAGTTTATATTTAACGCTAATCATCCTTTATTTTAGACTTGTGTTGACATAATTTTTAGATCCTACAATTGGTATCAGAGCCCTGCATACCCGGTCAACACCCTACAAGGATGGCAACGGAGTTTCCTTCATCATAATTCAAAGAAGGACATCTACACAGCGTCCACCGCTATTCGATGGACCGAATTACAACTACTGGAAGTGTAGAATGAAGATCTACTTACAATCACTCAACTATGAACTTTGGAATATAGTAAAAGCACCGTATACTAAGCCGACAACCAACTACACTGCTTGGAGTGATGATCAAAAGAAGAATGTGAACCTTGATGCCAAAGCGATGAATGCATTATTCTGTGCCTTAACCAAAGAAGAATTCAATCATGTATCAACAGCCACATCTGCAAATCAAATATGGTACATACTACAGGTAATACATGAAGGTACAAATAAGGTTAAAGAATCTAAAATTTCTATTTTTGTTCACAAGTTCGAACTCTTTAAAATGATGGGCAACGAAACAATTTCAGAAATGATAACAAGGTTCACCAACATAACAAATTCCTTAGCATCCCTTGGAAAAGAATACACCCAAGTCGAAAAAGTTCGCAAGATCCTTCGTGCACTCACATCAGATTGGGAGAAGAAGAACTGCAATCGAAGAAGCAAATGATCTCTCCACTATGTCATTAGAAAACCTTATTGGTAATTTAATGGCATATGAAGTACAACTGGAAGACAGAAAGAATGATGAATAATAAACTTTCACAAAGAAGAAAGAACTTGCCTTCCATGCATCCTCAGATACGGACAATTCAGATGACGATAAAGAGGACATGGCAATGCTCTCAAAAAAATTCAGAAAATTCTTGAAGTAAGATAAGTTTAATCCTATATGTTTTAATTATAATAAAACAGGTCATATGAGGAAGGATTGCCCATTGCTCAAAAATAAAGGAAAATTCAAGAACAAAAAGTTCAAAAGGAAGAAAAATTATCAAGCATGATGGGAGAATAGTGATTCCTCTTCCTCTAATAAAGAAGAAACCACTGAACATGCCAACATATGTTTTATGGCTCAAGAAGAAGATGAGGTACAATATACTGAACTCTTAAATGCATTTCATGAATTATACAATGATCTTAAGAATGAAAAGATAAAGAATAAAGTTTTGTCAAAGGAAAATGAAAAACTTATCAAAGAAAATTCATGTTATATTTCTCAAATTTCTTCTATAAATTCTCAAAAAGATGATTTTAAAAAGTTATAACATCATTGAAAAAGGATAGTGAGAATTTTATAAAAGAAAATGTTTTGCTTAAGAAGGAAACTTTGTCTTTCAATGAAAGAATTACTGTTTTAGATAAAGACATATCAAGTTTCAAAATGAAATATGAAGAGATTTAAAAAATGTGACTAAATTTAATCAAGGAAAAGAAAAATTAAATGATTTGCTATCATATCAAAAGATGTCACATAATCATTATGGTCTTGGATTCTTAAATCAGAGTGTAAAATCTACACATGCTAGTGAAAAGAATCATAATCCATATAATTCTTTTGTGAAAAAAATACTGATATTATTTCAAAAAGAATTAAGAACAAGTACATATGGATTCCTAAAAACTTAAGCATTTTTGATAAAAATACTTATATTACATCATATGTACATGATATATGTCATTCATGCAATTATGTGTATACTAACAGATGGAAACCAAATTCAAATTGGGTTTGAATTTCTAAAGGTTAATATTTTGATCATGTTATGATTGGTGCCATTAACAATGTTTTATCTTATATGTACCATACAAAGAAAAGAGAATACCTGATGATATAAGTTATTTCTAACATTTAAAATATATCATATGCATGCTATAATGCAGGGGGAGAACACTTGTTATGTATATCTGTTATAACCCATTTTATGCAGGGGGAGAACACATATTTGTGATAACCTGTTTTTTGCAGGGGGAGTTTCTCTATAGGGGAGCTTGTGCATACACACATTGTCATCATCAAAAAGGGGAGAATGTTGGTACTTATTTTGATGATAACAAATATAATTTGTACTATTTTTGTGTACTTTTAGATATTTGTTAAAAGTCTTGATCACACACAAAATAGTCCTATTAGTAGACTTGACCCTTCCTATTAGTAGACTTGACCCTTCCTACTAGTCGACTTGATCCCTCTTATAGTCGACTAATACCTTATCTAGTCGACTTATAAAAGTCCTATAGTCGACTAAGTATTGTTCTGAAAAGATATTAACTTTTTGTTTAGCAGCATTAGTCGACTTATCAATATTACTAGTCGACTAATACAAGTTATAGGCGACTTATAAACTCTGCTAGTTGACTAATTCTAGTTTTCAGAAACTTATCATTTGTATCAGTCTTAATGTAGTCGACTTGCGTTCTTTATTAGTCGACTAACCCAGTCTAATTTGCCTATACTAGTCGACTAACCCCCAACCCCTAGTCGACTTATAGCAGTTTGTAACTGTTGTACAGTTATTGAATTCTGGTGTTTTATCTAATGTTTTAATATTAAAATTTGTCCTGATAACTACCCTAACTGACCATAGATTTCACCTATAAATAGGGATATTGTCCTAGGCTAAATCACCAGTTTATACAATAGTTTTCTATCGAAAAACTCTGTTCAAAATCTATTTTTCAGAAAACTGTTTCTACTTTTTATTCTTCACACAAATTCTAATCCTTTAGTGAAGAATTCTGAGAGTCCACCTATAAGAGTTCTTGTTCACGATCACATACAGATTCAAGGCTTATAGGATTGATTGTAATTACTCGAAGAGAAAGATTGTATAAGAGTGTCTTCGGGTTGAAGAGAAGTTGTATAAGGTGTTGTTGTCTTCTTGGTGTTAAGAAGAGTTGTATACATTTGGCAAAGGAGATTTGTCAAGTGGTGTACAAGGTGTTAATTTTAGTGTACAAAATCAAAGGCTAAAGGAAAATCTCAAGCGGGTGGCTTGGGGACTGGATGTAGGTTAAGAGGACCGAACCAGAATAAATCACTTGTGTTTGCGTTTGATTTACTTTCTGTGATTTAATTTCCTTTTGTGCAAGTTTATATTTAACGCTAATCATCCTTTGTTTTAGATTTGTGTTGACATAATTTTAGATCCTACACAATGCCCCAGCAACGTTTCAACGTTGCATGTTGAGTCTTTTTTCTGATATGATAGAATGATTCTTAGAAATCTTCATGGATGATTTCTCCATCTACGGAGATTCGTTCACTCAATGTCTCCACTGTTTAGAACTTGTCCTCCAACGTTGTGCTGAGAAAAATCTGACACTGAACTAGGAGAAATGCAACTTCATAGTAAGATATGGAATTCTCTTGGGCCATGAAATCTCCAAAAAAGGAATTGAAGTGGATAGAGTAAAGATTGAGGTTGTTGCTAAGCTCCTCATGCCCAAATGCGTGAAGGAAATTAGATCCTTCTTAGGACACACCTATTTCTACCGAAGATTTATCAAAGATTTTAGCAAGATTGTTAGACCCTTGACTAATCTGTTAGCTAAGGACGTGTCCTTCATTTTTGATGCTAAATGTATAAATTCTTGGGAGAAGCTTAAGAGAGAGCTTATTTCTGCACCAATCATATCTGCTCCGGATTGGTCTAAGTCATTCGAAATCATGTGCGACGCTTTTGTTTTTGCCATAGGCGCTGTCCTAGGACATCGCATTGATAACAAGCAGCACGTGATTTACTACTCTAGTAGGACTCTCAACGATGCACAATTGAACTACACTACTACTGAGAAGGAATTCATGGCAGTAGTGTTTGCCTTAGAGAAATTTCGTCTCTACCTGCTAGGTCCAAAACCATAATTTTCACTTATCATTCTGCGCTTAGGTACCTCATGGTGAAGAAGGATGCCAAGGCCCGACTCATTCGTTGGATCCTCCTTCTTCAAGAATTCGACCTCGAGATTCGAGGCAAGAAAGGCGTAGAAAATGTCGTTGCTGACCATCTCTCGCGAATCCCAAATTCTCCATGCAACGAATTGCCCATAAATGAAGACTTTCCTGATGAAAATCTCTTAGCTATCTTTAGGGAACCTTGGTTTGCTGATATAGTGAATTACTTAGTCACAAACCAAACTCTGTCTCATTGGTCTAAAAACGATATATACCGGTTCTTATCTCAAGTCTGGTATTTCTTTAGGGAGGACCGTATCTTTTTAAGTACTGTTCTGACCAAATTATTAGGAGATGCATTCCTAATAAAGAGGTTAGGATTGTTTTATCCTTCTGTCACGAACTTGCACCGGTGGACACTTTGGTCCCCGTAAGACTGCTGAAAAGGTGCTACAATGTGGGTTCTATTGGCCCACTTTGTTCAAAGATGTTTATGAATTTTACTAGACGTGCCGTAGATGACAGATGGTAGGAAGGATCTCAAAATGAGATATGAGGCCCCTCAACCCAATTCTAGAAATAGAACTCTTTGATGTTTGGATCGTCGACTTTATTGTCCATTTTCTAACTCATTTGGAAACCAATACATATTGGTTGCTGTGGACTATGTGTCCAAATGGGTAGAAGCCATTCCAAGTAAAACTAATGATAACAAAGTTGTCATAAGTTTTTAAAAGAGAACATTTTCTCACGCTTCGGAACCCCTCGTCCTATCATCAGTGATAACGGTACTCACTTTTGCAATAGACCCTTTGAAGCTCTTATGCGAAAGTATGCCATAACTTACAAGTTGTTCACACCTTATCATCCTCAAACCAGTGGGCAGGTTGAGGTCTCCAGTAGACAAATCAAGCTTATTTTAGTGAAGATTGTTAACCAAAATCGGAAAGATTGGTCCATCAAACTTGTAGACGCCCTATAGGCCTACAGGACCGCTTTCAAGACGATTCTAGGGATGTCTCCTTATAGGTTAGTCTTTGGAAGGCTTGCCACCTACCTGTTGAGTTAGAGCACCAGGCCTTATGGGTAATCAAGCAGTTGAATTTTTACTTGACTAAGGCCGGTGACCTTCAGAAATTACAAATTTCAGAATTAAAGAAGTTGAGAAATGAGGCCTATGAAAATACTAAGATCACTAAAGATAGAGTTAAGATTTTTCATGATAAACACATCATAAGGAAAATATTTGTCCCTGGACAAAAAGTCTTACTTTAAAATTCTAGGCTTCATCTTTTTCTAGGAATGCTAAAATCAAGATGGAGTGGGCCATTCGTTGTAAAAACCGTGTTTCCACACGGTGCTATAGAGATCAGTAACACGAAGACTGGAAATGACTTTAAGGTAAATGGTCAACGCCTTAAACCTTTCTTGGAATCGGTGCCGGTAAAAGAAACAGCTATGGGTCTTTTTGACCCAGTGTATCGGTAACTTTCCTCTTTTGCATTCTATTCATGCATATATACATTTCTTTCATACATTGGGGATAATGTATGAGATAAGTGTGGAGGAGGGCTTTAACATGACTAATATAACCAAAAAAGAAAGAAAAGAAAAGAAATATATATATGTATATATATATATATATATATATATATATATATATATATATATATATATATAAAATTTGAAAGAAAAGAACAATATTTTGATATATTTTTTGTAAGAAATTAAGTCAATTTTAAGGAATAGGAAAATCATAATTAGGATTTCTTATACTTGGTCAGAATAAGATAACTTGTTAGATTTTTAAGGTTAGGAAGAAAATTGATGAAAGTAATTTAGTCTTGATCTTTACCTTGAAGAAACATGCACACTTTCTACACTTACACACTTAGAGTTCAAAAACATAGATCCTTATGCCTTATAAAAAAAGAAAAATAAAATATATATATTATATCGATGAAATTTAAACAAATCTAATTATTGATTAGCTAGGTGCTTTGGCCTAAGAAAGCCTTGGTATTTATGCAAAAGATAATTAGATAAGTTTGAAAATATATATATATAAATCCTCTGATTAAGCTGGGTATTTGTGCCTCATGAAGCATAAGTATTTACGCCTAAAAGGGGTACATTTTATAAATAAAATTCCTTGGTTTCGTGGCTTTGTCTGCTCGAGTTTTTAAGTCCTTAGGGGTGTTTTCTCACTTGGTGCCCTAAGATCGTCCGGTTTGGGTGTCACTGACTAAGGGCTCGTTACATGCGCTGATTAGAAAGCCTAATAGAATTGAGGAATAAATACCACCAAAAATAAATATAAATAAGGCATAGGAGTTAATGTTAAAGAACCCTTAGTTAAACTTCACGGTCACGAAGGTGCATATACTCAAGGTAAAATAATAGATTAGATGAGAAATACAATTTGACCCCTTACTTTAATTGATGACATGTTTTTGAATAGAGACTAAGTTTAGGAATGAAAAGTTCGATATTCCTATAACTTATAAATTACTTGAACTTCTACAAATGTACTTCAAATATTTCCTATCTTTTCAAAATGCTTTTCGAAAATACTAACATTTTTTCTCTTTCTTTATGGATTTTGTGGGTGCAATCCACTGAAACCCTCACGAGATAAAACTCGTCCCCTAGGGGTAACCTAGAGGTTTAACGGCTTGTTGCACATGCTCAGTGCAATCGAGTGACTTGCGAAAGTGGTCTAATAACTGATTAGGATTAGTTTTGATGTTTTGCTCGAGGGCGAGC
The DNA here is from genome assembly GCA_038442645.1 of Agave tequilana. NCBI lineage: Eukaryota > Viridiplantae > Streptophyta > Magnoliopsida > Asparagales > Asparagaceae > Agave > Agave tequilana. The sequence continues at coordinate 91,219 of JAVJIF010002683.1, forward strand.
AAAAGATAAGTGTGGGAGTGTGATCGGGCACATATATTGCTTATATATTATCACATTACCATGTTTATTATCTAATAAATCCTATAAATAAGTCTTATTTTTCTTTATAAAATGCAGGCCCATTGCTAAATGAAAAGGAAGAGAAACGAGCCCAAAAGCCAATCAAAATTCTGACTTAATTCAAAATTAATTTGAAATCAGAAGATCAGGGCAGACAATGGCGAATCAGAGAGATTGAAAATCGGTTAAAATGAATCTTTTCAAATCAAGTGGTTAAAGCCAAAGATCAAATATCGGTTTGTCAAATCTTGGAGCTGAAACGAAACAACCAGCAGGAGATAAGGGGGATCACCAAGCGAGGAAGCACCACCAACCAGGTGTGGCCATCTGGCCACACAATGGCCGCGGAAACGCGGCCAAAGATGCGTTTCTGCGGGTTGGTTGAAGTTGTTGGGGAGCGTTAGCTCCCCCTATCTTCGTACGCCCTCCCTCGTTTGGTTTTTGCCTATAAATATTATATTTTTCAGAGAAAAAGAGACTGGAAGCTAGTTTAAGTTTTTCTCTTTGTTTTTGGAGTTTAGGCTCTTTGTTAGATAGTATTGAGAAGCTGTATCTTTATTTTCTAATTTGTAGTTCATTTCAAATACCAGTGAGAGAGAGAGAGAGATAGAGTGATTGTAATCCGAAGATTGAAGTGACATCAATAAAGGATCAAGCTTTCTCTTCTTCTACTCCAATTCACGGGTATGTCTTGTTTTATTTACATGTCTTATTTTACATCTTTCATGAGTAGCTAAACTTGTTTTCTGGGCTCACTATTGTTCCTCTCTTCGATCCCTCTTGTTTTGAACGGTTTTGATGTAAAGAACCCAACGGAATCATATGTATGCCTTAAACTAAGCCTTTCTTCTTTGAAAGTGTTCTTGAAGGCACATGAGGATGGGTTTAGATTTCTAAACTTCTATTTCTTTTAAAATATCACTTGAACTTGCTTTTATTTCATATTTGATTGAACATTCAATTCAAGAGGATTGCTTAAGAAAAAGAGTTAAAATTTTTCAAACAATCTTATTTGCTTTGCTTAAGACTTTCGAAACTAAAACTTAAGTTTTTACCTATGATCAAGTTTAGGCACTAAGAATTTCAAGAGATGAACACATCGTTGAGTAGTAAGATAGTTAGCCTAGATCTTTTTCCTATATTAAAAACCACCAAACAATCTTCAACTTTCTTAAAGATCATCTTTTCCCAAGCCTTCTCTAAGTTTTCCATTTTTCTTTTAATCATTTCCTTACTCTCCATTCTCTGTTTCAATTATAAAAAAAAGGAAAAACACCACCTTTCTTTGTTATTTAACAATTCATCAAAAAGCTTTCATCGCATTCCTCCTCGTGGACACGACCCGTTAGCCCAAAGCTAGACTGTAATTCTCATTGCTTTCATTTTTCAATCAATAATTTACACACCCAAAAAGATTTTCAACAAGTTTATATATGCATGTTTTTGATCCATTTTATCATGATTTTTATCTCTATGTGTCTACATACTTTTCATTGTTTAAATGATTGTTAAAACATTTCTAATATATATATGTGCATTTCTAATATATATATATATATATATATATATATATATATATATATATATATATATATATATATATATATATATGTTATTTCAATAAATCAAAAGTATATTTAAATACAAATAATGGGTTTTTGGCTTGGCATGGTTAACTGCCCAGTCGACCGCCAGAGCTTGCAGTGAGTTTTGCATAAAGCTCAGTCGATCGATCGGTCGACCGAAAGTGCACACAGATACTTGTGTATTTGTGTGCAGGGTATCGGCTGACCGTTTGGTCAACCGATACTCTTGAGCTCACTAGCCGTTAGAGTCGATCGACCGATTTTGCCTAACTCTAATGTCAGAAGTTTCTGTATTTAATTTCGAATTGAAGTCCGGTCGACCGCTGGCAATGGCTATTTTAAAATAGCCGTGGCCGGTAGGGTAGGCGTCGACCGGAAGTCATTCAAAATGGGCAAAATAGCTAGTTTTTGAATTAATTCGGTTTTGTTTTTTTCAAATGGGCATTTTTAACTTTATTAAGATTTTAACACTTGTTTTATGCCCAGATTAATCCTCTAATGATATTTACCTATTGCTAATAAATAGGAGTCATTGAGGAGAGTTCCATATCAATTTTTTTATTAAGAAAAAAACTACAGAAAAGTTTTGAAAAATTATTTGAAAATTTTTAAGTTTTAAGAGTTTTCATTCTAAATCATTTTTGAAGCTTTAAGCTCTCAAGTTCGTTCTTTTCAACTGAATTTTTCTCTCACACAAACTTCTTAAGCCTCAATTTTCATATCTAAATTTTAAGAGGTTGTAAAGAGAGAGTAGATCTTTGTGATCACCAAGACATTATATCCTTCATAATCCTCTAATGATATTTACCTATTGGTAATAAATAGGAGTCATTGAGGAGAGTTCCATATCAATTTTTTTATTAAGAAAAATCTACAGAAAAGTTTTGAAAAATTATTTGAAAATTTTCAAGTTTTAAGAGTTTTCATTCCAAATCATTTTTCAAGCTTTAAGCTCTCAAGTTCATTCTTTTCAACTGAATTTTTCTCTCACACAAACTTCTTAAGCCTCAATTTTCATATCTAAATTTTAAGAAGTTGTAAAGAGAGAGTAGATCTTTGTGATCACCAAGACATTATATCCTTCATTGACTTTATGCTCACCGCTTGTGTAGAGGTTTGAAGTTTGGAGTTGGTGCTCCGGGTCTTGTGCAGACCATTATTGTTGTGGTTTCTTTGTGGAATCCTAAGTTGATAGTAAAAATTCTTCACGGGGCAAAGGCGAGGACGTAGAGCGAGTTTCTCGAACATCGAAACAAATTCTTTGTATTTTTTATTGTCATTTCTCTCACTCTTGCTCATACTCTATTGCTTATACTTATTTTATTGCTTTCATTGATCTTTGTTCAACTTGCTCTATATTACTTGCATTATTCATACTTGTCGGTTCTTCTTATTCAAGTAGGAAGGCAGTTATGCACCTCAACTCTTAATCTAGAAGAATTAAGAGGAGAAGTTCTAAATCCCTTCAGATGGAATTCAGCTTCACTTCTAGTTTTTTAGTTGACTATTTTTATTGTTCATTTTAATTATTGCATTTTCACATTTGATTAGCATATTACCTATTCATCCCCTTTTAGGTGACTTTCAATTATTATTATGAGATGATCTTGGCTGTTGGATGCTTGAAGAACTTGATCAATCCTTATAGAAGTTAATCTCGTTGATATAGAAGAATTCTAGACCTTTTAAACTTTAAAACAAATCTGCATTGAATAGAATATGAATCTTATTCATACTCTACTAAGAAAAGAAACTCAATCAGATAGAAATCCAAATAAAAAACTGTAAAACACCTAGAGGGGGGGTGAATAGGTGTAAGTGCTAATCTAATAAACTAAATGCAAACTAAGTGCGCTAAATGCGGAAGCTAATGCAAATCTTGCAACACACTTAATACAATCCACCAAGTGTAGCCGAATTCCCCTTGCGAGGCTCTGGACTAACTCCTCTTGATTCCCCTAGATATGGGTTGAGGCGCTATGTGAAGCTCTTGTTGGATGAGTATAGGTGATGCACAAACATACAAGCAATTCACAATGTGCACACATAATCAAACCAAGCATATAATAGATATGACAATATGAGATGCAAGGCACAACACAAGCAATATATGATATGACAATATGAATTATGATGCTTTGCACAATTATAAAGAGAGAGAGAGTTAGAGAGACAATGGGAGCAAACGCAAACAACGAGATTTGTTTCGAGGTTCGAGCACCTTGCTCTACATCCCCGCCTACACCACCGTGTAGGATTTCCACTAACTCAACTCCCACCGAGGGAACCTCTACCGAAGAGGATTTCTTACAACACTAGGAGTACCAAACTCCTCTCTCAACAACAACCTCCTCACAACCGAGGGGTTAGGCCCGTAGCCAATACAACAATCAATCCACACATCTCTACCGAAGAGGCTCACAACCAAACTCAATCACCTCACACTTGAGGGATACACACCAATCACCCGATCACCTCTACCTAAGAGGGATACAACAAGAATAAGGGTGTACAACTTAGAGGTTACAAACAACAACCTCAAACCTCTCTCTTTCTTTCTTTTTCCACAAAACAAAGATCCTAATAGTTTAGGATAGAAGATATAGCTCAAGTGTGGAATCAAAGTGTTTTTGGAAACAAGCAACAAAGAAAAACTACTTGGGAAATCTCTTGTATATGATAGAAAATGAAATACCAAATCAAAATCCCAAAACCTAGTTTTCTTTGATTTTCCAAAAACCCAAAACAAATAAAGATGAGAAGTTTTAAAGCCCAAAAACTCTTTTTAAAAACTCTTTTAAACACTTCAGAAAACTGAAAATTTTTCTCTTAAAAAACTTGGCCAAAACCCCCAAAGAGATGGGATTTATATAGCCCCTATACAAAACTAGCCGTTAGGCTGATGTGGCAGTTTGACAGACTGCCGGTCGACCGGCCCGGTCGATCGCCAACGGTCAAAAATGTGACCGTTGGGCAATAGCGGTCGACCGGCCCGGTCGACCGAAACATCCTGAGAGCAGAACTCTCATCTCGGTCGACCGGCCCGGTCGACCGTCCCAGAGACCCCAAAACGTGCACAGACTTGTGCACGTCGGTCGACCGTCCCGGTCGACCGGCCTATGGTGCGGTCGACCGGTCCGGTCGACCGACTTGGCCTGTCAGCCAGTCCTCAGTTCTGCACAGATACGGGATTTGAAAATAGGTCTTTTCACTCAATAAAAATCCCATAAAATCATAGTAAATCTAAAAAATAGTTTTAATCACAATAAAAACTGTTTTTCTAAAAATATGTTTTTCTAAAACTTGTTTTATCATTTTACTTTGATAACCAAACTTGTGATAAAAATTTCAAGACATATATCAATCATATCAATTCATTTTTGTGTCTTGCCAATTTTATCAAAAACAAAACTTGTATTTTTATCAAACTTGATTTTTCAACAACATGAATAGGATAGTCAAAATAAGTCTGTCTAGCAAGTTTAAAGCATGTATGTATATCAAGACCATATCTAATATACATAGGTATAAAGTAAACTTGTTTGGATCTATTATTCACGAAAACCAAAAAACCAAATCATGAAACGTGTGTGTTTTGTGCACTTGAGCATATCAACTAAACTAAGCTTTACAAATGGATCTAAAACTCTATCTAAACTAGGATACCTAAGTCTTCTTGACGATCTTCATCTTCAAGTAGACTCGGTCCAAACTCCGTGATTCTCCAAGTGCAAAGGTATGATCTTTAAGCTTTGGCACCGGAATCATCATGAATAGCTTCTAATCATCTTGTTGAAGCTAATCACCAACTAATATCCTGTTAATGATCTGAAACTTAGAAACACAAGAATATTAGTAAACATAACTACATGAGTGTTGATCATCATCAAAACTAGAGTGGAAGGCCATTGGGCCAACAAAAACAACTCAGCACGTCCAGCTGTCAATGATAGTAGACTAATGCTTCTCATAAGTCGACTGATCATCCATGAGTCGACTAATACGCCTATTACTCGAGTCCTGTAAACACCAAGTTTCTGTTTTGCCTTTTAGTCGACTAGTAATGCCTATTAGTCGACTAATGATATCTATTGGTCGACTATACAGTCGACTAACCTGTCTCCTCCTGCTTGATCTGCTTTTTCTGCCTCTTCTTCTTCGTCTTCTTCAATTTGATTGAATCTTCTTGGAGCACCATCTCTTCTTTAAAACAAGGCAAAATCCCAACAAAGACAACACAAGGGGAGTAGTTCTGCCGGAAACACTAGCACGACAATAGCAGCGCAACACTAGCACCAGCAGCAAAACCACGACCGCCACCGCCATCGCCAACAGCAGTAGCTCCAGCACCAATAGTGGGTTAAGAGAAAACGAGTTTTTATTGAGAGTTAAATCAATTAGACGATTTGTGCTTCCCGGCTTATACATTTTATTTTAGAGTATCAGAATGTAAAAATGGAATATTCCATGCATATTTTAGCTTATAAATGGAAAAACTAACGGAGGGGTGTATTTTATCCAAACTTATAAGATTTGAGGGGTCGATATAAAAACATGAAGATTTCACGAGTGAATTTGAAATTTAAAAAAATTTCAGCTGTCAATATGAAAAAACCCTTCAGAAAAATATGTGATGCCTGTTTCAACTCTTTGATCGAGCCAAATACCGAGATAATTGACTTTTAAAATTCTCCATCACCTAAAGAAAAGACTTGCTGTTCTGCATAGTCTTCAAACCTATGTCTCTATACAATGGACAAATAATAGCTTGAATAGGGGTAGGATCATATGGTTGCTTCATTGACCAATATCCTTGGTCAAACAATGAAAATCTCTTCTTTGCTAATAGAAGGCATCTTTCTCTATCTATTACTTTCATACGAGATATTGTTCACAATGTTGTTTATTAGAGCTTGATTTAGATACAATATTGACTTTGGTTAATTAAAAGAATATTAACTTTTTAACCGTTTTATCCTACGTTTTTCTACATAGACACCCCCCCCCCCACCCAAACAAAAAACCCAAAAAAAAAAAAACAATTATTTTTATCTCATTTTAATTACATTTTATTTCATATCAATGCAAGTGAACATGTGTGTCTTGTTTTTACATTTTAAATTATAATTAAGCTCTCATTTTAATAAATAAATCTTATTACACAATAGATTTTGCACATGCCAAGGCCACCCATGTGCTGAAAGAAAATATTAGGTGACTCACCAAACTCTAAACCCAAAAAACAACATAGTCAACTATGTCAATAAGTAAATGAAAAAATTTGTGTAACTGTACAGCACTTGCTCATTATTAATTATTATTATAATTATGATATATTTGACTTAATTAGGTGCATACATAATTACAACAACTAGAGAGGGACACTATAAAGATAAATGATAAATACTTGATAAGATATCTTGGCATTGACCTTAAGCTTCTCACTAAAAGGCTAGTGAAAACTCTCTCTCTCTCTCTCTCTCTCTCTCTCTCTCTCCCCCTCTCTCTCATCATCATCATATTTTTGAAATATTGGGAGCCTCTTCAATTGACCCATTGAATTTTTTTTCTTTATTATTAGATGGTGCAAATTCAGAAGCGGTGCGATTCATGTGTGTAAATCACACATATATTATAAGAGGATCAATCTCGTATTGACACGTAGAATCAATCTTATAATATTATAAAAATTTAAAGACTTTAAAATTTTATATCCCTGAAATCGGATATCTTATCTATGTGTCAACACGAGATTGATCTTCTTATAATATGTGTGGGTCACACACATGAGCCAAATCATTGAGGGGGGGGGGGGGGGGGGGGGGGGGAGGGGGGGGGGCTTCTGACTTGGTCCTGAATGGGCTTCTAATGTTGGTCCTGTGGGCAAATGACATTGCTCCCCATGATGATGATGATGATGATGATGATGTCGTTGATGATGATGTGTTGTTGTGGTTGTGGAGCTCAAACTCCACCCCCTGACTCACATGCACAGCATCACCTTTTGTTGGGGTCACACCATTATGTTATTTTCCCTTCGCGCCGTTTGGTTAAGAAAGGAAGTGAGGAACTAAGGAAGTGGTAATAGTTTCTTTTGGAATTTGAAAATTAGTTAGTAAGTTTTTCGGTGCTTAGATGTTGTTAAGAAGTGTGGTTTGAAAAATGTTATGTTTTTCCGCTATTTGGATGATAATGTGAAAGTGGAAGTGGAAAAGTTGACCACAAAGTTGATCGCAAAATAATATTAAAATAAAAATTAATTTAAAAAAAAAAAAATGGATTGTAATTAGAATGCAAGTGAAATTTAGGGCCTATTTGGTTAAGGGTAAAAGTGAGGAAGTAAGGAAATGAGGAAGCAGTAGTAGTTCCCTTTGGAATTTGAGAATTGATTAGTAAGTTTTCCGGTGTTTGGATGTTATTGGGAAGTGTGATTTGAATGCAAGTGAGATTTAAATGATCAAAAAATTAACTGTTTTGTGCTACAACTTATTACAAATGAGACTTACATGACCACAAAATTAACTGTAGCACTCTGGAAGTGAGAAAATGGTTATGTAAAAGAGAAAAGAAAAAAAAAAAGGGTTTTCTTATTTTCCTTTTTCGGTGTTTGGATAGATGGGGAAGTGAGCAATTATACTTCTCCATTTCCTTACTTCCGCCCACTTATTGCTCACTTTCTCATTTCCTTACTTCTGCCCACTTCCTTGCAACCAAACACGCAAATCATTTTTCACTGGCATCATGGTGATCAATATCCCATTTGAGGTACAAATGGGTTAGTTGGACAAATGGGTGGATCCAAATAGAATCAATCCAATCAAAATCTCACCCAAATTGTAACAACTAGTCAAATCTTGATTCTTGGATCCAATCCAACCAAGTTGACTCATCAATTTGAGAGCTCTTAGACCCAGACAACTCGTAATATATCTGACTTCTTACTGAATCTAGATATGAATCCTTAAGAATTTAAAACTGGCAACTTGATATTTCAATCTCTAACCAGATCCTGCAAATTTAGAATGGATTCACATCCGCGACGTCTAGCTGGTCTTACAGGATCCGACTTGGGGGGATGTCTGCATTGTTATGGAACCATCGAACTAGAAGCGATGTATATATATATATATATATATCCAAAACAAATATCTTTTTTTGGTCTTTTCTTCTTTTCTATGCATAAGCATGATATGGTCTTGCTTCCACTTTCTCTATGTCCAAAAAATTTCCCATTTCAAATGGGGGATCATGATCTTTGAATGCACGAGTCAATATATAGTGTGGGCTGAAAACCAAACCCTAGCCACATAGGTTGAAAAATGGTCCATATGCCTTCTAAACTTCCTACTACAGTAGTCAATCCCCATGAAAAGCAAAAAAACTTGAGATCCATCTTCAATTTGTGGCAAACACAAAAGAAAGTCATAACACTCTCCAATATGTCCCTCACCAAATTCACATAAGCTCACCCCACTCAACCTAACACGCAACATCTTTTGCTTATGCTAATTTATATGCATGATTATGTTCTATAATCACATCATTCATCAAGATTAGTTTTCTAAAACTTTTATTCCACATCAACCGCATGCACGCGTGCATTCACGTGCACCCTACGATTCAAATCGTTGACTGATGATCTGATGATATTCACCGCACGTGCGAGTAAAGGTATCACCTAATCAATAACTTGTATTCAGACAAGCAAGTATGGCATGCATATGATCAACCTCCAACAAGTATGGATTAAGGTGCTTAGTATATAATAACAATACACATATATTATATATGTAACATACTTTATGAACTAAGAGGATATGCACACATATATGTGATGTGCCTACCTTACTTTCTAGAAGTCATGGCTTGTGCAATAATCAATATAACACCCCACAACCTTAGAAAGGCATAGGATTCATCATAATAATGGAGTTGTTGGTGGATACAAAAAATCCAACTTTAAACGGGATACTCCATTAGCCTCAATAAAAGGCAGACCTTTTGATGCCCAAATGATTCTCACCCAACTAAGTGAACTGGATTATTATTACTATTATAATACTAACATGCATGCACTTTCTGATGAATCCATTGCGTAGACTAATGAAGGGCATGAAGAAACAAGGAAGAGGGAGTGAAGGAGGGCTCCTCACTTTGTAAACTAAAGCTTTTGTGTTGACTTGCCCCATAAAGCCTGGCAAGCTGTCTGAGGCTTGGGAAAGAGCCCTTTTTTTCTTTATCATCACATATGGTTCTCTCTCCACCCAAAGTTCTCCATGACTCATGAGCATGGGCCCTCTCTCTCTCTCTCTCTCTCTCTCTCTCTCTCTCTCTCTCTCTCAGCTCACCTCATTAGAATGGGGATATATGATCAAGTTTGTGGAGAGCATATGTGAAGTTAAAAGTAGAGTTGAGATGAAAGGTTCCTTTCCACCTTATCGATATTCTCTTCTAAGTGGGGGGAATAACTTTTCCCCTACAAAAAAAGAAATAAAGGAAGGAGGAAAAAAAAAGACTTTGCCTTTTCTTTTTGTAAAAGGAGTCTTTATGAAGCTCTTAGTGGGAATAGCAAGCTCCACTCACTAGTGAGAGGATATTGTTGTGCATGTCCAAGTTATTGAGATTGGGGGGGGGGGGGGGGGGGGGGGGGGGGGGGGGGCGGCGAGAGGTCCCTACTTTGATGTTGGATGCCAATGTGGTGTTGTAGTCCATGGTTCCAACATTGAAATATTCCTACAAAAAGGGCCCCCAATTTCCTTGAAGCACACTTTTTTTTTTTTTCCCAGTTTCAATATCCCAAAATCAACTTGCACAATATCAAAACTTTAAACAAAAATTAGAGGTTAAACATAGTAAACAATAAAAAGTTGATGGATGAAATTCACAACATCTTAATATAAAACAGAAACTTTTTGCCTTTTCTTAACCATTCAACCAATACATTTATCAGCAGAAAAAGACAGAACTTACGTAATTTTAGCCATCATCATGTGATATGCTCATGCAAGTATATTGGTGGGAGTTGCAGAGTCTCATGCTAGTCAAGTAAGCAGCCTATAATTGACAAGGAAGAAGAGGCACAATGGTTGACAGTCTTGAGGAGTTTGGAGTAGAGAGAGAGCCATCCAAAAGACAAAACTCAAGTGTGTTTGGTTGTAGGGTTTGGATGCCAAAAGAATGACTATGACTCAGCTTCCTTGTTCACACGCAAAGGATTTGTTGGAATTTGCTTCTAGTTGTGGCAAAAAGAAAAAATGATGAATTAATCAAAGGCTTGAGCTGCCACATTTCTTCATTCTTCTCATTGTTCTCAATGTGGAACTTTAATTTGGAACTTTTCAAAAAAAAGTTGTTGGGTCAAAATCCTCAATTGCAAGCAAAATCTAGGCTTCTTGTGATTGCAATTGGTGGTGTCTATAAGTCTAAACAACTGAAATTCTCAGCACACCTTAGAAAATAAAAAAAAAAAAAAAGGGAAAAGGAAAAAAGAACAACTCAAATTAATTTTGGCAGGTAGCATTTGATTTGGCAATTAATTTTAGTTATATGTTCTTTTCAAATGTGTTGCTTTCAAAACCAATCAACAATGAAGGCACCAATCAGTATAACACAAAAGTTCTAAATGACACCAGCAGAGATTATTATTAGTTACAGTGAAAACATAATAAGGTAAGAAAATGAACTTTTCAATGAATGTAGCAAGATCTCTGTTAAAAGATGATATTAATTTATTACAATTGTTGCAAATAAAGCAACTAAACTTTGTAGATTATATAAAGGAACGACATGCAAAAAGGACATTATTTTCTGTAACTTTACTCCAAAGAAGAAGGTACAACAATAATTTTCATTACTGAGAGAGCAATTGATGAGGAAGCACAATGCAGGAGTAATGATGCAACAAAAGATGCACCTAATACAGGTACGGAAACAAACTCATGCCTTAAAAAATCCTTTGAATTCCAGTGTTATCGTCAAATAAGACTTGATTAACAAGAAAATAGCACACTAATAACAAACCAAGGATTACAATTGCAAGACATAATAGATCACAGTTCTAAAATAAACATCATAAGTCTGCTCTTATGCATGAGGGATTATGCGGTGCAATTATTCGAATAAACGTCATAACCATAACATAAACTACATTACAAACTATCTGTACATCGTGAATGCTACCTTTTATAGAATACATTGAGGGTAAATACAAGCTCTGTGTTGTGCAGCCGACAACAACCCCACAGAGGAACCCTAGATTTCCAATGCACGAAGAACAAACTTCTAAACACAGCACAAATCACAACCTCCAGAGAAAAGCACAGAAACACAGATTTAACGAGGTTCGGCCTTGATGCCTACGTCCTCGGGCAATGAAAGAGAGATTCTATTGATTTTAAAAATCAGTTACAAAGGATGCAGTACCTCTGAGTATCAAGAGAGCTGCTACTTTCCCTTGGTACAACAAAACCCTAGAAATCCCATTTAAATACAACAGATTTCTAAATCAGGAATCGCAGCCCGCAACCCGACTGTCGGTCGACCGGGCCGGTCGACCGTTCCCAACCGAGAGTTGGGTCACTTCAGTCGGTCGGACCGGGCGGTCGACCGAGCTCCCTCCTTGTGCATGTTGTGCACGTCGGTCGACCGGGCCGGTCGACCGAGCTCCTGCTACTGCGGGCGGTCGACCGGGCCGGTCGACCAAACACCTGCTGCTACTGCTGTTAACCTGTTTTGCTGCTGCTGCTTCCTTCGTCTTTCGTCGACGACTTCCTTGACGATCTCTCGACAATCCTTGTTGACTTTCTCGACAATCCCTCGACGATCCTTGTCGACTTACTCGACAATATCTTCTCTCTTTCCAACAATTCTCCACCTTGGTGAAGATTCTTCCAAATCTGAGCCGATCTCCAACGTACCCCAGTCTATCACAAGGCGAAATCGACACACGATCTCGGCGAAATCGACACACGATCTCGGCTTGCGCGCACCGGACGAAATCGACACACGATCTCGGCTTGGAATCTTTAGCTCAGCTATCCGTGGAAAACATCGCACATGCCTTCCCTGCACTTCACCTTAGGAGAACTTCCATACATGCCGATCACCATACCGTGGCTCCTCCTCCGCAACTTCACGACCTCACGAAGACTCCTCATGAGCCAACACTGACTCTCCAACTGACTAGCTCTATCTAGTCTACCTGTCTTCCACTGACGGTCCAACTAAGTCTGCGTAGAGCACACCAAACATCATCGGCTTCAACTAGTTGCACACCACTCCTTATGCAAGCTCAACATCTTCTCACAGGAAGATCAACCTATTCATCGAGATCACAACACTTCACCTCTACGTGAAGTCCAACTGGCCACAACACTTCACCTCTACGTGAAGCCTCTCCATCTCTACGTGAAGTTCCATCGGCCACAACTCTTCACCTCTACGTGAAGATCCAAACAGCTTCTCGAGAACCCAAATAGCTTCATAAGAGTTGCATCACCAAATGGCTGCGCCTTTACGGCTGCCTACGTACCTTTGCCCAAAAGGATCAAGCCAACCGTAGTTCATTGAAATGAGCTTCATCAAGCTCAAATACTGATACATGTATCTGCAGTAGTGAACCTATAAGACTGAGTCATATGTTTAGTTTGTTTAGTTTAAAATGTGATTAGATTATTGTAAAGATTAAATAGTGTTGATATGCTCAAGTTCACATACACACACAAGTTTTTAAGTTTATTGGTTTTTAGTTTTCGGTTTAACCAATATTGGATTTCATGTCAAAAACAAAGATATAATTCTTTATATGTATATTAGATTCTATACATATACAATATGCTTCAAAATTGTTTAAATATCATGTTTTTGTATTTACATGTGTTTTGGAAAAATCAGATTTCCATTTCAAAGTTTGGTTTTGGAGAAATACGGTTTTTGGTTTAAGGCAAAATTTCAATATCACAAAAATAGTTCAAATTGTTTATAATATGTGTTGAATTTTATCCACACATATTTTTATTTCAAAGATATAATAGAACATATTTTGTGGAATTTATGTGTATTTTATGGGATTTTTTAGAAGGCAAAAAGACAAGTTTTCAATCCCTAAATTAGTTGACCTGGCTGTCTGCCGGTCGACCATACGGTCGACCGAGGCAGAGGTCGGTCGACTGGTCGGTCGATCGACGTGCATAGATGTGCACGCAGCCTGGGCTGATAGGCCGGTCGACCGGGCGGTTGACCGTCCAGAGAGTTCTGCTCTCTGGAATGGCTACGGTCAACCAGCAGAGAGCTGCTCTCTGTATCCAGTTCCGGTCGACCGGGCGGTCGACCGGTCAGAGAGCCGTTGCTCTCTGTTTCAGGCCCGGTCGACCAGGCGGTCAACCGGTGGCACAACGATCATAAAAATGATCGACCGGCCGGTCGACTGGAAGGTCATTTCTGACCTTTCAAGGCTGCCAACGGGCAGAATTTTTGTGGGCTATAAATACCCACTTCTTTGAGCTGTTTTAGCTAACAATTTTGAGAGCAAATTTTCTCATCTTTAGAAGTGATTTAGCTACAAGTTTTAAAAGAGTTTTTGGGTTTAAAAGATCAATTTTTATTTGTTTTTAAAGTTTTAGAATTTCAAAGAAAATAGAGTCTTTTGGGAATTGATTTTGACCTAAATTTCTATATCTATTTGGAGATTTTCCCAAGCATTTTTCTTTGTTCCAAACACTTTATTTTCTCACATTGAGCTATCATATCTATCCTATCTATAGGATCTTATTTAATGAGAAAAATTTGTTCGTGGTTTGTTGAAACCACCAAATGTTGTAAATCTTTCTTTTGCTTTTGCTTTGTGCCTAGTCTCTTATGTAGAGGTTGTTGGTGTTTGAGAGAGGAGTTGTGTACTCCTAGTTGTATTTGCCCAAATCCTCAGTGGAGGTTCCCTGTGTGGGAAGTCCCATGTGGACGCTATAGTGAAAATCCTTCTGTGTGAAGGCGGGGACGTAGAGCTGGGTGCTCAAACCTCGAAATATATCTCGGTGTTGTGATTGATCCACTATCTCTAAACTCTCTCTTTTATATACCTTACATTGATTCATATGTTCATATCATATATATGCTTGGGTTGTTTGTGTGACATACTTGTGTTGAACCAAGAGAGCTTCATATAGCACCTCAACTCTTATTCAGAGGAATCAAGAGGAGTTAGTCCAGAAACCTTCACCGGGAATTCGGCTACACTCTTTGGTTACACTAAGTGTGTTGCAATTAGTTTTTTAATTCTGTATTATTTGTCATTAGATTAGTCATACACCTATTCACCCCCTCTAGGTATACTTTCATAGAGTACTCAACCAAGACCCTTTTAGAAACCATGTGCCAAGGGGGATTCTTGCAGAAGGATGAGAATGAAGGTGAGATTTATATGAGAATCTGGCTGAAAAGACCATCCAATGGGAACCAACTAATGAAAACTCTAGGAATTCAAGCTCCATCTCTTAAAAAGGAGGTCTCCATTCAATTAAATCATCCATAGTTGCCGAGGCTAAAATATAAAACCTAGCGAGAAGAGTAGAAGTTTTGAAAATAAGGAACCAAGTCAAGTCAATCAAATCAGCCCAAATTAATTTCCAACTCTGGGTTGTACTTACTGTCAAGCCATGAATCATGTTTTGAGGAGTGTCCTGTGTTTCAAGCTCAGCAATAATATCCTGAACCGATGAATGCGGCCTTTTCAAGGCCGAAAAATAATACTTACGCACAAACGTACAATCCTGACTGGAGAAACTCACCCGAATTTCTCGTGGAGCCAAAACAACAATGACCACTCACAGTCAAACCATTCAAGCCACTTGAATCATTCCAATAATTCTTCTAATCATCAAACCCAACTTTCCAAATTACCATCACAATTCTTCCAACAATATTTCAAATTATCAAAAACTTTTCCAACAAAGCTCCACAATCTTCCTTCCAGAATCCTCAACATGAAAGGAGAATGACAGATTTTGAGAGAAACATAGAAAGGTACATGAAGAACTAAGATTCCCTCATGTAAAACAATACACAGGCTAGAGGTCCAAATGAGCCAATTAGCCAATCCCCAGAATGAGAGGCAAAAGGGTACCTTACCCAGACAACCAGTAATGAATCCTAGGAATTCTCAACAAGCTCATTTGGCTGAGGATCAATCATTGAATCAAGTAATGTTGTTCATATATGAGGTCAGAAAAGAAAATTAATAATTAAGTGTCAACACCATCCAATCCCATTCAGCACAACCACACTCAAGCATCCACCTCATCTAGTCCAATCCTTTCAAATCTGACGAATCTGAAACGGATAAGTCAACTAGTCAGGTGCACTAGCCTATAGTACCATTTTCTAATAGGCTAAAGAACAACAAACAGAATCCACACATGGATAAGATATTTGAGATCTTCAACCAAGTGAAGATAGTTGTGCACTTCTTGATACCATCCAACAAGTCCCATCCTATGCAAAATTTCTTAAGGACATGTGCACCAAGAAGAGAAAGACTAATGTACCAAAGAAAATCTTCTTAGCCACTAACATTAGTGTGCTACTGTTGGGTCTGATCCCTATCAAGTACAAGGATCCAGTTTGTCCCACCATTGCCTGCACTATAGGACAAGCCGAGATTAGTCGTGTACTTCTTGACTTGGGGGCAAGTATCAACTTGCTTCCTTTCTCAGATTATCAACAACTCGGGTTGGGAGATCTTAGTCCAACTCAAGTCACAATCCAACTGGCTGACCATTCAGTGAAAGTTCCCAAGGGGGATATTAATGATGTCCTATCCGGATCGGGGAGTTTATCGACCCCGTTGATTTCATAGTTCTTGAGACACAACCTGTGTCTAATCCTAGGGCTCTAACTCTTGTTATCCTAGGGCGCTCATTCCTTGCTACTGCCAACGCTATTATTAATTGTAGAAATGGGTCCATGAGGTTAACCTTTGGAACATGACTAGAGAAGTCAAAGTCTTCAACCTAGAAAACTAACTTCGAAAGATAAGAGGACCAAACGTTTGAGGTAAACTTTGTGAAAAACAATTGTGATGAAGAAAGTGAAGGTATAGAGAACGAGTCTCTGTTTCTTGATGAATTATTTAAGAATGAATGTGATTATATTAATGAGAAGACATATGTTGGAGATCCTAATTTCAGAGTCCCCTTTAAAAAAAGGAAATTATTTTGAATATCTTCACTTTCGATGAGCCACTCAATGATATATCGCATGAGAATATAATTCAAGAACCTCCAATTGACCTAATCTTTAAAAACCTCTCGAATAAGAACTCATGTGTTTGGATGAAACGACTAGGGATATTTTGGTTAATTACACACCTCAAGGGGAAAGTGTTGATCTAAGTTCTGAGGAGATGTATGTGAAATCACCTAGAGGGGGGGTGAATAGGTGATGGCTATATGTAAATGGCACAAATGCGGAATTAAAAATTTAACTAACACAATTAGCTCAAATAAAAGACTTGCAATAAATAAAGCAATTTATAGTGCAAGAAAATAAAGGAGTTGAGTTTAGAGAGATTTGAGCAAACGCAAACACACAGATATGTTTCCGAGGTTCGAGCCACGCTCTACGTCCCCGCCTTCACACTTGAAGGATTTCTACTATTGAAGATCCCACTGGATCACCAATACAAGGACACACTTGTCCTATCTCTCGTGATGCCGCAACACCACCCGGAGCACACTAGCTCGCTTGAGGCCGATGCCTCTACAACTTCACTCAATAAGAAGATGATCACACTTGATCAAAAATCGCTCACTTGCACAATCCTAAAACCAATATGTAGATGAAGAATTATGGGATTGTGTAGTGCAAAAGCTAGAGAGAAGTAGAGGTAAAGACTTCAAATGGGTGTCTAGAAATTTAGGGCTTTTGGAGAGAAAATCTTTTCTAAAATGAAAGCCTTTTGAAAACTTTGTAAATCTTTTGAAAAATCTCTTGTAAAAATGATCTTAATTGTTGTCTCATCATGTTGAAGTGACCTCCTATTTATAGGGGTCAAAAACAGCTCCAGAGATTCGTTTGGATCAAATCCCAAAAGAAAATCTGTCAGAAAATAGAGCTGTTGGAGTCTGTCAGAAAATCTGACAGCATCCGGTCGACCGGGACGGTCGACGCCAACGGTCAAAAAATCCGACCGTTGGGGATCTACGGTCGACCGCCCGGTCGACCCAAATAACCCGAGAGCACTGAACAGTGCTCGGTCGACCGAGACGGTCGACTGATACACATGCACAAAAAAATGTTGTGCGCTGGTCGACCGGTACGGTCGACCGCGTTTCTGTCAGTTCTGAAAAACCAGAACTTCCAGAAACCTGAAATCTTGGTTTTTGGATTAGGTCTAGGTTTTGAAGTATTGTATCTTGAAAAACTTAGAGTGTGAGCCTATGTCACCACTCTAACAAGTTTGAAACATTTTATAAAAGCTGTTTTTCCAAATAAATGTTTTTCAAAAACACTTAAACTATTTTCCAAAAATATGTTGACTCTAAATTGAAAATCTTTTTGAAGTCATGAACCAAAGTAAAATGTGTGTGTAGGTGGTAATCCCATAACTTTACTTCTAACATCTAGGTTTTGACAAAATATCTAGAATGAAAAATAAAAATACAAATCTTGGTATTCTTCAAGGTCTTGATCTTGACTTGGTCTTTTCTTCATCGTCTTGTTCCCGAAGCTTTCTATTGTGCTTGGCTGGGAATGCAAATCTTTGGCGAAACTCCAAACTTGTGAGTCTTAATTGTGGAGCCGTCAAATCAACCTGTTTTAACCTGAAATGCTTTTAAACGAATATAGTTAAATACATAACTAGATATGGTTTGTTATCATCAAAATATCCATCAAGATATAGGGCTAATGGCCTTTGGGCCAACAATCTCCCCCTTTTTGATGATGACAAAAACATATTTAGTTATCTCAAATATTTTGGGTGGAGACTTCAAGTGAAGCTCCCCTCAACACATGCATATACTAAAAATATACTCAGGCATAGATTTATCTCAAAAAAATTGTGGGTGATAATCCACAAAGCATCCATAAACACATATATCCATGCTAAGAAAAATACTCATGTCATAGAAATGAAACACAAACACATATATCCATGCTAAGAAAAATACTTATGTCATAGAAAACACATATGTCCACAAAGCATATCAAGTACATGTCCACACAAATACAAGATGTCCAACAGAAAATACTACAGAATATAAGTACACAAAATATTAAGTCTCTCTCAACAAATAACTCTCCCCCTTTTTGACATCATCAAATAAAAGGGGAGGTCACTCCCATCACTCATCACCACCAGCATCGTCGCCTCATCGTCGTCATCATCCTCGTCGTCCTCTGAAGAGCTCTCCACAGCAGCGCCTTCAGCCATGGTCTTATCTCCATCATCGTCTTCCTCTGAAGAAGAAGAAGAAGAAGCGGCCACCTCGGGATCAACGCCGACCACCTTTGGACGAGGTGGGAAAGCAGAAGAAGGAGCTCTGATAGGAAATGGAGGGCCAGAGGAGGGAAGTGGACGAGCAATAGAAGAGGGATCAGGAGGAACCATATCGAACTTCGTAAAGAGAGCCTCAAATTGCGTATCCATGAATCTCATGGAGTCAGCAAAATAAGACATATCGTTACGAATACCTCGAATCTGAGAGTTCATCTCCGCACGGAAGGCGTCCTCTTGTTGGAAACGGGTCTCCATCTCCGTACGAAGAGCTGCCTCTCGCTGCTCAAACCAGGACTGGTGCTCCTGAATCTGAGAGCGAACCTCAGAAGAAATCATGGCCTGAAGATCTGAAGGTAAAACAAGGCCAGGAGCAGAAGATGTCCCTGGGACCGAAGAAGACCCAGGTGCAGAAGAAGATCCAGGAATAATAGGAGGAGGAATAGGAGGTTGCACAGGAGCGTGACGACGCAACTGAGCTTCCATCCTCTTCAATAGAACTCCGTCAATGTCTATTTGTGGATCATCAGAAGTCTCAGAGGAAAGATCGAACCCTAGAGATTTGAGGAGACGGGTGATAATCATGCCAAAAGGTAAACCCCTACCTGACATGCGAATCTGGTCAGATGCCATGTGGGAAGCAATGATACGGGGAATATTGATCTTAATTCCTCGCAAAAGATAGTAGATAATCAAGGGTACAGGACCCTAGCATGGCTATATTCACCAGATTTGGGGACAATGTTATAGAAAATAATCTTGGCTAGGACTTGGGAAGTGAGAGTGAACCTGCTCACAACTTCGTTCCTGACCAAGCCGGGGTGGTCATCCCCGTGAATCAATGTGGATGCGGTGAGCGCAGACTCACCCTCCGGAAACTCAAAGTCATGAAGGTCATGGGTATAAACATCAGCTCCACCAGGGGAGAGATGAAGAATATCAGCGAACTGACCAATACTTAGGTCAATGTTCCTGCCTAGGACTCTAGTGAAAATACGATTTCCATCGAATGAGAAATTGGCATAAAAATAGGGCACGAGTGAAGTAAAAACTTGTTCTTTGATGGTTAAGAACTCGTTTAAGGAATTGTTTTACAAAATGCGGGGGATATCTAGATGTTCAAAGTCTGGGATAACTACAAATCTTCCCGAAATTATGTTCTTTTGGAAAGATTTATATAACGGTTACCAGTAAGCTCAAACAAAGGTTCTTTTAGGTTTTGGAGTGGAAGAAGTCTGAGCTACTGATTTACCTTTCTCAGTCCTAATTCTTTTGGATGTTGACATATGTAAAAAAAATATGATTTTTAGGTTAGGGCTTGATCTAGAGAGTTAGAGACCTAGAAATGATGACAAACAAGGGAAGATCTAGAAACTAGAAGTGAAGAACAAAGGGAAAAATTCGATTTTTACCTTAACAGTGAAGAACCAAAACCCTAGGATGGAAAATCTTGAGTTTCTTCGAATCCAGCGGATGGATGGTCCTGAAATCGAAGATCTGGCACAAGATGGAGGGATCAGAGGTGGGTTTTAATTGATTTAAAATTGGAAGAGAGATGGAGAGGAGAGAAGGAAAATTTTTGGAGAGGGAAGAGATATGGGTTCGTCGGTTTGGAGTGAGAGAGAGAGAGAGAAAAGTGAGAATAAATAGCAGTTTTAGGGCTGAAATCGACGAACGGTCGACCGGTCGGTCGACCCAGAAAACCCGAGAGCTCTGAAATCTCAGAACGGTCGACCGGTCGGTTGACCCAGCAAAACCGAGAGCTCTGCAGACTTGCAGCGGTCGAGGGTCGGTCGACCCTGAAAACCCGAGACCACAGACAGCAACAGCGGTCGACCGGATCTAAGGTCGGTCGACCGACAATGCCCAAAAACTGAGAGCAGAAAAAAATTTTAAAAAAATTTAATAAAGTACAAGGATGATATACTTTATACAACCAACATGTTTTAATCTTCATTAAGTTAACTTATCAACCAAAATTACATACAAGACAATTTATTTAATTTTTCATATATATTACAAAGTTTTAGAGATGTTGAAGCCGAATACCCAGTGAAGGGTTCTGAACTTCATCCTCTTGATTCCTCTAGATATGAGTTGAGGTGCGCAATTGCCATCTCTAAGGTATTTGTTTTATATATGAAATTTTTTACAAAGAAAATTAATTTTTTTTTAGTTTTTGAAATATGGTGTGTACATAAATATGTCATAAAAGTATGTGGACATTCACAAAGGATATCAAACAACAAAATATGGCATATACACAATTGAGATAGAAATGTAACTCTACATTAGCATATATCTATAGAGCACAAAAATGAGCTAATCACTTCTATACATTTGTATATATATATCAAACAAAATAAAAATTAAACTCTTGAATGGAGAAGTTACCGAACATGGGCAATATCCAAAATATAGGTGCCTCCATGATAGCGATGCAAGCTTGATGTGATCTTTGAGCTTTGATGCATCCACCACCCGGGCACCGTTTCCCCCTACGTCTTGGAGGAAGTAGATCCACCTGTATCAACTAAAATAGGTGGGTCTTTTGGTACCCAAATTTTCTGGGTCCTATGGAGTTAGTACCGGGGCGAACCCAAACATGTTATTATGAACATTATGCTTAGCAAAACAAAATTTTCTAAATGGCCTTTGCGGCCACAATGTGTGCAAATGTAAATTTTACCACTACCATACATATATGCATGTTTATGTGTGTGTGCATGTTTCCGTGCATGAGCATGGTGTGGATGTTTCCTTTGGGTTACTCCCTTAGGAAATCTAGATGCAAATTTGTTAAGATCAAAAGCACACTTCTTTAAAGTGTTATCCAAATTTTCAACACGTTTTTGAATTTCTACAAATTCATTTTTATTACAAGAGACGATGGGGGTTTTCCTTTATTAGCCAATTTATATTTTTCAAAATCATTTTTCAATTTTTCAAATGCAACAGATAAAATATTCTTCTCATTAAGACAAGTATCAAGTTTATTCTTTAAACTATCATTTTCCTTTTCAATTTTTTATTATGAGATTGAGAGATCTCATATCTATGTTGTAGTTCTTCGAAAAAATGTGCAAGTTCATCCATAGTTAGGTCATCATCTTCTAAGGTTGTGTCAAGGGTTACCTTAGAAGCATCCTCACCTTGTGCCATGAAGCACATATGAGCGGCGTCGTTCTCCTCTTCGGATTCCGACTCCGTGTCATCCCACGTTGCTACCATAGCTTTCTTCTTCCTTGGTACATGCTTGGAGGTAGTAGCTTGGAGAGCGGGGCAATCCGCTATGAGATGTCTGATCTTCTTGCAATGGAAGCAAGGACCGGGTTCTTCTCTCTTCTTTTCGAACCTTCCTTGAGGTTTCCCTCTTCGGAAGTTACTTTGCCTCCCTTTCCTGTAAAACATTTTGCCTACCTTCCGGATAAGCATGGCAAAGTCCTCATCGCAATCCTCCGATGAGTCGTCCTCTTCAATAGCGGTTGGAGCGGCTTTGAAGGCGATTGTTTTCTTCTTGGGCGCCTCCCTTTCTTCTCTTATCTTCATCTCCATCTTATGGGTTTTGAGATTGCCGATGAAGCCGGAGAAGTCCATCTCCTCCCGATCGTTAAGCTCTTTGAGGGTTGTTGCCTTGACTTCCCAAGCTTTGGGAAGAGCTCTAATGACCTTGCGAATCTTTGGTCATTGTCGATCGTATCACCTAAAGAAGATAAGGCATTAGTGATTTTGGTGAAACGAGTGAGCATGTCATCAATAGTCTCACTTTCAAGCATATAAAAATTCTCATATGAGAACGTAGCAAGTCAATCTTGGATCTCTTGACTTGTGACGTTCCCTCATGAGTCACAATTAAAACATTCCATACTTCATATGCAGATTTACAGTTAATAATACGTGAGAGGTCATCTTCATTAAGGGCTTGGGTTAAAGCATATTGAGCCCTAGCATTAGCCTCATAGTCCTTGGTAGTGTTCTCGGACCATGATCTCTCATCGGTGAGAGGTTCTACAAATTCTTTAGTTATAGCCCTAGCTACCCTAACTCCTAGGGACTTAAGGAAGAGGTTCATCTTGACCTTCCAAATGGGGAAGTTCAAGCCATCAAATTTAGGTGGGGACTTGATGCTAGAGAAATCAAGTGAAGCCATAGATGAATAGTAAAATGCACAAAATACGAAGAATGCAACAAGTAGTATAGCCAATAACAAGGATCTCCCTAAGGTGGTTAAACCAAATACTAGGGTTAGGCTCTGATACCAATTGAAATCACCTAGAGGGGGGTGAATAGGTGATGGCTATATGTAAATGGCACAATTGCGGAATTTAAAAATTTAACTAACACAATTAGCTCAAATAAAAGACTTGCAATAAATAAAGCAATTTATAGTGCAAGAAAATAAAGGAGTTGAGTTTAGAGAGATTTGAGCAAACGCAAACACGCAGATATGTTTCCGAGGTTCGAGCCACGCTCTACGTCCCCGCCTTCACACTTGAAGGATTTCCACTATTGAAGATCCCACTGGATCACCAATACAAGGACACACTTGTCCTATCTCTCGTGATGCCGCAACACCACCCGGAGCACACTAGCTCGCTTGAGGCCGATGCCTCTACAACTTCACTCAATAAGAAGATGATCACACTTGATCAAAAATCGCTCACTTGCACAATCCTAGAACCAATATGTAGATGAAGAATTATGGGATTGTGTAGTACAAAAGCTAGAGAGAAGTAGAGGTAAAGACTTCAAATGGGTGTCTAGAAATTTAGGGCTTTTGGAGAGAAAATCTTTTCTAAAATGAAAGCCTTTGAAAACTTTGTAAATCTTTTGAAAAATCTCTTGTAAAAATGATCTTAATTGTTGTCTCATCATGTTGAAGTGACTTCCTATTTATAGGGGTCAAAAACAGCTCCAGAGATTCGTTGGGATCAAATCCCAAAAGAAAATCTGTCAGAAAATAGAGCTGTTGGAGTCTGTCAGAAAATCTGACAGTATCCGGTCGACCGGGACGGTCGACCGCCAACGGTCAAAAATCCGACCGTTGGGGATCTACGGTCGACCGCCCGGTCGACCCAAATAACCCGAGAGCACTGCACATTGCTCGGTCGACCGAGACGGTCGACTGATACACATGCACAAAAAAATGTTGTGCGCCGGTTGACCGGTACGGTCGACCGGTTTCTGTCAGTTCTGAAAAACCAGAACTTCCAGAAACCTGAAATCTTGGTTTTGGATTAGGTCTAGGTTTTAAAGTATTGTATCTTGAAAAACTTAGAGTGTGAGCCTATGTCACCACTCTAACAAGTTTGAAACATTTTTATAAAAGCTTGTTTTTCCAAATAAATGTTTTTCAAAAACACCTTAAACTATTTTCCAAAAATATGTTGACTCTAAATTGAAAATCTTTTTGAAGTCATGAACCAAAGTAAAATGTGTGTGTAGGTGGTAATCCCATAACTCTACTTCTAACATCTAGGTTTTGACAAAATATCTAGAATGAAAAATAAAAATACAAATCTTGGTATTCTTCAAGGTCTTGATCTTGACTTGGTCTTTTCTTCATCGTCTTGTTCCCGAAGCTTTCTATTGTGCTTGGCTTGGGAATGCAAATCTTTGGCGAACTCCAAACTTGTGAGTCTTGATTGTGGAGCCATCAAATCAACCTGTTTTAACCTAAAATGCTTTTAAACGAATATAGTTAAATACATAACTAGATATGGTTTGTTATCATCAAAATATCCATCAAGATATAGGGCTAATGGCCTTTGGGCCAACAGTATGGAACTGAGTTAGAATTTCTAGGCATTCATAGTGAAGAAGTTCTAACTTAGAAGTGTGATGGTGATCAATTTTTGAATAATGGATGTAGTCATATGAGGAAGAAAAACTTAAGGAAGGTGAGACTGGTGAGGAAGAAAGCTAAATGACAAAAAGATTGGCCTCCCCACTATGCCCTATAAAGAGAACCTATTGCAATGATGGGAAGGGAGCTAGAGGAATGAGACCTAAAAAGATCTAGGTGTGGGAGAAACATGATGTTGTACATATTTTGTATACTATATATATATATATATATATATATATATATATATATATATATATATATATATATATATATATATATATATATATATATGCACTCTTTTTTTAACTTTATTTCATGCATTAATGCATTAAAATCATACATTGAGGACAATGCATGAGATAAGTGCGGGGGAGGGCAATAACTAATATAACTATAAAAAAATAATAATAAAAAAGAAAAAAACTTTTGAAAAAAAAGAACAATATTTAGATATATTTGTAAGAAATTAAGTCAATTTTAAGGAATAAGAGAATCATAATTAGGATTTCTTATACTTGATCAAAATAAGATGACTTGTTTGATTTTTAGGATTAGGAAGAAAATTTGTGAAAGTAATTTAGTCTTGATCTTTATCTTGATGAAATATGCACACTTTATACACTTACACACTTAGGGTTCAAAAACAAAGATTCTTATGCCTTATTAAAAAATATATATGTATATCTATGAAAAATAACAAAAATCTAATTATTAATTAGTTAGGTGCTTTGGCCTAAGCAAGCCTTGGTATTTATGCAAAAGATGATTAGATAAGTTTGAAATATATATATATATATAAATCTTCTGATTAAGCTGGGTATGTGTGCCTCATGAAGTATAAGTATTCACACCCAAAAGGAGTACATTTTATAAATAAAATCCTTGATTTGTGGCCTTGTTTGCTCGAGTGCTTAAGTCCTTAGGGGTGTTTTCTCACTGGTGTCCTAAGATTGTCCAGCTTGGGTGTCACCGACTAAAGGCTCGTTACATGGGTAGATTAGAAAGCCTAATGGAATTGAGGAATACATACCACCAATAATAAAAATAAATAAGGCATAAGAGTTAAAGTTAAAGAACCCTTAGTCAAAATTTCACGGTCATGAAGGTGCATATGACTTAGGGTAAAGTAATAGACTAGATGAGAAATACAATTTGACTCCTTACTTTGATTGATGACATGTTTTTGAATAGAGACTAAGTTTAGGAATAAAAAGTTTAATTTTTTTATAACTTATAGATTACTTGAACTCTTACAATAATACCTCAAATATTTTCTATCTTTTCAAAATGCTTTTCAAAAATACTAACACTTTTTCTCTTTGTTTATAGATTTTGTGGGTGCAATCCACTGAAAACCCTCATGAGACAAAATTCGTCCTCTAAGGGTGACCTAGAGGTTAACGGCTTGTTGCATATGCTCAGTGCAATTGAGTGACCTGCGAAAGTGGTCCAATAATTGATTAGGATTAGTTATGACGTTTTGCTCGAGGGCGAGCATAAGATAAGTGTGGGGGTGTGATCGGTCACATGTATTGTATATATATTGTCACATTACCATGTTTATTATCTAATAAATCCTATTAATAAGTCTTATTTTTTTTATAAAATGCAGGCCCATTGCTAAAGGAGATGGAAGAAAAACGAGCCCAAAAGCCTATCAAAATTCAGATTTAATTCAGAATTATTTTGAAATCAGAATATCAGGGCAGATCAAGGCAAATCAGAGAAGATAAAATTGGTCAAAATTCAGTTAAAATAAATCTTCACAAATCAATTAGTTAAAGCCAAAGATCAAAGGAGATTTTGTCAAATTAGGAGCTGAAACGGAAAATCTAGCAAAAGATAAAAGGAAATTGCTAAACCAAGGAGTTGTACCCCTGGGGTGTGGCCAGGCCATACCAAGGCCACAGAAACGCGGACAAAGCCGCGTTTCCACGGCTTTGTTGAGTCGGTTGGGGGAGCGTTTGCTCCCCTATCTTCGTACACTCTCCCCCGTTTGGTTTTTCCCTAAAAATATTGCATTTTTCAGAGAAGAAGGGACCAAAATTAGTTTAAGTTTTTCTCTTTATTTTTAGGATTTAGGTTCTTTATTAGATAGTATTGAGAAATTATATCTTTGTATTTAATTCATAGTTCAGTCCTGATACAAGTGAGAGAGAGGAAAAGAGTGATTGTAATCTGAAGTTGAAGTGACAATCAATAAAGGTTCAAGGCTTCTCTTCTTCTCCAATTCACGGGTATGTACTATTTCATTTACATGTCTTGTTTTACTTTAATCATGAGTAGCTAAAATTTTTTTCTGGGCTCACTATCATCTCTCTTCGATCCCTCTTGTTTTGAATGATTTTGATGTAAAGAACCCAACAGAATCATATTTATGCCTTAATCTAAGCCTTGTTTCGTTGGCAGTGTTCTTAAAGGCAGATGAGGATGGGTTTGAATTTCTAAACTTCTATTTTCTAAAACATCACTTGAACTTGTTTTTATTTTATACATGAAACTTACTTGATGATTTAACATTTAGTTCAAGATGATTTCTTAAGAAAAAGAGTCAATTTTTCCAAACAATCTTATTTGCTTTGCTTAATACTTTCAAAACTAAAGCTTAAGTGTTTGCCTATGATCAAGTTGAGGCACTAAAAATTTCAACAGAAGAACATATCGTTGAGTAGTAAGATAGTGAGTTCAGATCTTTTTCATATATTAAAAACAAAAAATCAATCTTCAAGCTTTTCAAAGATCATCTTTTCCAAAGCCTTCTCTAAGTTTTCAATTTTTCTTTTAATCTCTTTCTTACTCTCCATTCTCTTTTTCAACATAAAAAAAAACACCTACAACAGTCTTTGTTCTTTAAATAATTCATCGAAAAGCTTCCATCGCATTCCTCCTCGTGGACACGACCCGTTAGCCCAAAACTAGACGGTAACTCTCACTGCTTTAACTTGTAATCAGAAGAGT
Source organism: Agave tequilana (assembly GCA_038442645.1). Classification (NCBI taxonomy): domain Eukaryota; kingdom Viridiplantae; phylum Streptophyta; class Magnoliopsida; order Asparagales; family Asparagaceae; genus Agave; species Agave tequilana. The sequence goes on from JAVJIF010002683.1 coordinate 119,159, forward strand.
AAGAGAAGAAGAAGAACATAAAATCGTAACTATGATTCGACTCAAATAAAGATAGAAAAAAGAAGAACTTATACTAGTGTCACCCTCAGTACAAGCTTCACTCTCATTCCTCCATGAAACTTTCCTCTCCTCTTAGTTACATTAAAAAAATTAAAAATCTAAGTTACAAACTAAGAATAGCCTAGCCTATGCTCTCTGCTGAATTGTTCTCATTCTTCATTAAAATTTGCAATATTTATAGCAAACATGAACTGGGGAGAGGAGTATACAGATAAGGGAAGCAAATGATCCCCGAGAGTTGATAAGATTACCGTGGATCCATGGCCTGGATCTGGCCATCTGGCCAGATGCAGGGGAGTGTAGATTCTGGCCCTCCGATGCTTCTTAATCTTCTGATAGATTTTCAGTTTTAGTTTTGATTTTGATGATATCCTCATTTGGTCTTCAACTAACCGAATAAATCCTTAAAAACTGATTTAACTGAACTAGATCTGAGATTATCCTTGGTTAACCAAATAGATCTAATTAAATCAGAACTTAATGGATTTTATTTTCTTTCTCTCCATGACTATCTTCTGCAATAAATATTTAAGATAAGAAAATTAGCAGATTTATTACATGACAAATGTAGGAGTGTATTGAAAAGAATGCAAAATACGCGTACAATCACCCCATAGATTTTGAAATTGAACCAATTATTTTGGAAAGTCATATTCCATTGATGGGAAAAGAACGTGAATTTCAATTCTCTGATTTCGACACAACTCTTGAATCAAAACCTACTCTCGAACCCAAAGTTGATTTTTCCTGAGTTAGTATTAGTTCCCGAACCTTCATTTCATACCCTAAATCATCCATGTAATAAAATTGTTGGACCCTAGAGGGGGTTGAATAGGGTCAAGGGTGATTAAAACATAAAATATGCAAGTTAAAATATAAAATAATAAAATAATGTAGACTTGTAGGATCACTCAGTCAGATAGTAGGAGGGGTGGTGGAATCAACAGAGAGCAGGTAGGATGAGTGGTAATATAACAGAGTGCAGAAAACAACAATATAACAATATAAGCATAGTAGATAAAATACAGTGGTAATCAATAGAGAGAAAGCAAGCAATTTAGGGTGGATCGGGAAAGTCACCTACATCCACCACCTAGAGGTCACCTCTCTAGAATTGCAAATCCACTAAAAAGTTTCTCCTTGAAATAGGGATTACAACCACCAAGACTCTTCCTTGAGCTTGAATTTTTAACCCACTAAGATATTAACCAACCTTGGATTTACAACCCACCAAGATACTCTGGATCTTGGATTTTCACATCACCTCTGCCTTGAGGCAAACAACAATTAAAATATTAAGAGATTTTGTTCTCTAACACAATATAAGAACTAAAAATAAGCACAATGATAAAATACAATAGGAGACTATGCAATCATATAGTCTTAACTATTATTAATCAATAACTTGGCACAATAAGTCTATAACATTGAGAATGAGAATCTATAATAAATATAAAAGATGTGAAAGAGATTGTCCAATAGAAAAGTAAATGAAGTAATGGAATTCTCTTGTATTTGAATGCTTGAGGCTTTCTTCTAAAAGTCAGAACTTTGAATGTAGATGATTGGTTCAACAACTCTGATTTGATAAGATCTAAAAATTTAAGGCTAGAGTGGTTGATGAGCACAGTTTTATTTTTCTGAAAGTTTTAGGATAGTGTTCTTGTGCTTCTGTGCTTGTTCTTGATGCAATAAATAAAGAAGTCAATATATAAACAACAACTCAAGACCAGATTGAATCCAGCCGTTGGAGATAATAAAGAAAACAAAGTTTTTCTGCCCATTTGAGCATTAATTGCTGGTGAATAAAGATATCAAAACTGTGATAAATCTGAGAAATAAATGTTACTGCTGTAGTTTAGGATTAAGAGAGGGTATGGAGATATTAGAGGCAAGAAAGGTGAAAAATATTTCTCTCTACATATATACCCAACGAATCTTTAATCTTGTTGTAAAAACAAAACAATATGGGGACTGTACAGTACTGTCAACAGCAGGACAGTGACATGGACAGACCAGATTTTCAGTTGCAAAAGAGAGGTAAGTACAACCCACTTGTATGAAAGAAGTTAATGTAAGGAGTGGGTAGATAACCGAGTGAAGTACCACCCATGTGAAACTATAATCTAGTCACCACATAACTAAAAATATAATATTCTGAGAATAATCTGAATAGAATCAGACTAAAGAAAAAATTTATCACAGATCAGTCTGCAAAGGATAGAGATGGTAGAATCAGGTTCAGGTGGTAAGATGAGGTGGTAAAATGGTGATTCTACTTAGAAACTGAAATAGATACTATGTGCCAAATATAAGTTTGATAATAAAATTACTATATAAATATTTACATAGCTTCTATTAAATAAATATGCAGCTCAAAATATCTTTGGCTCTTTCTTGCTCTTTCATAACTTGATATATCTTGTAATAACTTGATCTTGTGGAGTTTGATGTGTGTTTTTTTCCTAGTAGCTCTTTATTAGCTTGAATATGAAATTTAGGAGCATTACATAATTCATTCTATCCTTCATATGTATATGACATTGATAGCTCAAATCTATTCATTCTCCAGTTAATGTCTTATCCTGAAATATAGCAACACTACTAATCCAACTTGCTAGTAGCTTAATTTATAGGTTAATTATATCATCAAAATCATAGGAATTATAATCTCCTCCTTTTTGATGATGGAAACCTATAAATTTGATTGGAAAGATAATAACATTGTAGATAGAAAAAAGTTTATTTTTACCTTTGAAGCTCCCCTATTTACCTGCCAATGTGCTAAGAATAATTAGAGAGCAAAGCTTCCCCTGTTAAATTTAATCCATGGCAACAAATATTTCACAATTTGTGAATATGGTCAATCCTTCAAATATAGCATGCACATTTTTGTAGATGGGTAATTCTTCATGATTCCCACATGTTTGTATTACATCTATCATACAGGAGACTGTCCTTTCATGTACATCTATCACAGTTTCTCAAATATTGTTACATGTACACTGATACACAGATACTCTAACGTATTATATACTGTCACTGTTACATGGATATTCGACACCATTATTTCATGTGCTAGTATCATTGTTACACGAACACAATTATTTCATATATTTGTCTCACTGATTAAGCTGATACACTACACTTGTACTTCTGGTACTTGTATCACTTTTACACGGGTACTCTACACTGCATGGACTCACCATTATACATACATTGATTCTCTATTCTTGTTGCATGGATAACTGTTTATATTACATGAATTATTGTTACATGGATATTTCTGTATTCTCGTTACATGATTGTTTCCCGTCACTGATATTGATATTCCCGTTACTGGACATGTGAGTTATTGATATACGATGTGTGGAACTAAATGCCACGTGGATCCAAGTCAAGGGGGCCACCTCTAGAGTCCCACATCTCTTATTTCTTGTTTCCTGTTATCTTGTTTCATGCTATCAATAGAGCTCATATCCTGTTATCGTGTTACATGTACCATGTACTATACTTACTTCTGATATACTAGGTAGTTTTAATATAATAAATATAATATAGGGATAGGAGACTTGACGGTTCAATATATCTTATCGAGTGGATGTCTGGATCTATTATTAGTCCCATTATAGGGGATGGTAGTGCTGGCTACCGATTGTATATAGCTCCATGAGCTCTTGTTTCCCATTTCATGCTCCCCTCTCAGCGGAGGGCCCTGGTCTCAGCAACCTAGGGATTGTTTAAGGCTGTGGTCCCGGGTAAGCATGTGATACACTTACCCGATAAGAGCTCCTTGACCATTGGGTTTCCAATTAACAAAATAAAATGGTATAAAAAATAGTAACGTCGGGAATGCTTGTTATTTGGTCACTCTATCATTCGGATCATGGTACATGTATACCATATTCGAAAGGGTTCGGTCAGAGTGTGGGCTTCGGTATGAACTGCCACTCGTATGGGATACTGAAAGAGATTAATTAAAATACCAGGCAGTAATGATTGTTATTATTGTATAAATAACATTAGTTGTGATTGAGTTGGAACCTACACACAGAAAATACAGAAATTTAGAACTTTATAAGAGAAGTGTGCAAGTACTCAATACTACTGCTATAGCAAGTGGCTATGTAGGTCATGATCCACAATTAGGGACTAGCGATGGAAGCTTTTTAGCAAGTTCTTTTTTAAGTTACAATGGTTAAAGATCTTCTTTTAGTTCTTGAAAAGAAAAAGAAAAATAAGTTACAGTTAAGTTAAGAAGAAAGTGGAAGATTGAGAAGGTGGAGAAAATGAAAAATGGATTTATATAAAGAAATTAAAAAAGTGGTAAAAGAGTTGAGAGATTGTGGTGATCTAAACTAAAAAATTAAAAGAAAGAAACTAAAAATTAATTACCTTTTCAATGCTCATATACCTTGGATCCATAGCTACGACTTACCTAGTTTTTGAAGGCGATCAAGCATGGCGTGTAGAATCTTCACCATTCCTGATCTACACTATGAATAAAAGGTCAACTAACAAAAGAATGGTTGTTCATCACCATAGGCCATCAAGGGCACTTGCAATGGCGAAGCAGTCTCGAGGCTATCGGATTCACTTGGATTGCAAGCACATCAGAGGAAAGTAAATAAAAATAAGAGTAAAGAAGAAAAAAAAACTTTGATTCAGTTCAAATAACAATGAAAGAAAAGACTTACTTAGACCTTTGTCACCCTTAGTACAAGCTTGCTCTCATTCCTCCATGAAACTTGTCTCTCCTCTCAGTTACATAAAGAAAAGTAAAATTATATAAAAGAAAAAATAAAACCTACACAAAAAACTATGAAAACTGACCTAAGAATCTATCTCTGCTTGATTGTTCCCTGTAGTCTCTGAAAACCCAATATTTATAGGCAAAAATCACACAGGGGAGAGTATACGAAGATAGGGGAAGCAAATACTCCCCAACAGAAGCAACTAAGCCGCGGAAATGCCACTTTGGCCACGTTTCCGCGGCCAGGGTGTGGCCAAGTGGCTACACCTAGGAGGTACAGGTCGCTGCTTTGACGTTTTGGCTTTATCTCTAGCTGGATTTTCAGTTTAGGTCCTGGATTTTGATGAAACCCCTTTTATCTTCATCTTTAACCAATTGATTTGTAGAGATTTATTTTAATTAATTTTCAACCGATTTTACCTTCTCTGATTTGCTTGATCTGCCCTATTTTCTGATTTCAAATTAATTGTTAATTAAATCAGAATTTTGATGGGCTTTTGGGATTGTTTTTCTTCCCTCTCCTTTAGCAATGGACCTGCATATAAATTAGACAATAAATAGAATTAAAAACAGAGTTTATTATATAATAAGTATGAGAATGTGACAATAATTATGCAGTATCAGCGACCGATCACACCCTCACACCTATCTTTTGCTCGTCCTCGAGCAAAACTTTTATAACTAAACCAACGATTATTAGACCACTTTCACAGGTCACGCAATTGCACTGAGCATGTGCAACAAGTAGTTAAACCTCTAGGTTCCCCCTAGAGGACAAAATTTATCTCATGAGGATTTTCAGTGGATTGCACCCACAAAATTCATAAAGAAAGAAAAAATGTTAGTATTTTCGAAAAGTATTTTAAAAAGAGAGAAAATATTTGAGGTATTGTTGTAAGAGTTCAAGTAATCTATAAGTTATAGGAGAATCAAACTTTTCATTCCTAAACTTAGTCTCTATTTAAAAATATGTCATCAATCAAAGTAAGTAGTCAAATTATATTTCTCGTCTAGTCTATTACTTTACCCTAAGTCATATGCACTTTCGTTACCGTGAAGTTTTGACTAAGGGTTCTTTAACTTTAACTCTTATGCCTTATTTATTTTTATTTTTTTGGTGGTATAATTCCTTAATTCCATTAGGCTTTCTAATCTGCCCATGTAATGGGCCTTTAGTCGGTGACACTCAAACCGGACAGTCTTAGAGCACCGGGTGAGAAAATACCCTAAGGACTTAAGCACTCAAGCAAACAAGGCCACGAAATTAAGGATTTTTATTTATTAAATGTACCCTTTTAGGTGTAAATAGTTATGCTTCTTGAGGCACAAATACCCAGCTTAATCAAAGAATTTATATATATATATATATATATATATATATATATATATATATATATATATATATATATATATATATATATATATATCAAACTTATCTAATCATCTTTCGCATAAATACCAAGGCTTGCTTAGGTCATAGCACCTAGCTAATTAATAATTAGATTTGTTTATTTTTCATAGATATATATTTTTTCTTTCTTTTTTTTAAGGCATAAGAATCTTTATTTTTGAACCCTAAGTGTGTAAGTGTATAAAGAGTGCATATTTCATCAAGGTAAAGATCAAGACTAAATCACTTTCATAAATTTTCTTCCTAACCCTAAAATTCAAACAAGTAATCTTATTTTGACCAAGTATAAGAAATCCTAATTATGATTATCCTATTTCTTAAAATTGACTTAATTTCTTACAAAAAATATATCAAAATATTGTTCTTTTTTTTCAAAATGTTTTTTAAAAGTAAAGAAAATGTTAATATTTTTTTTAATAATAATAATAAAAGGAAAACCTAAGTTATGTTAGAACCCTCCCCACACCTATCTAATGCATTGTCCTCAATGTATGAATTAATGCATAGATGCATGAAAAAGAAGAAAGGGAAGGAAAATATTATCTTAAGGTGGTGGTTCCGATGGTGGTCTGATTGGGTCAAGCGTTGCTACCCAATCAAGATAATGTGGTGGCTCAGGGAACCCACCTTATTGACCTCTTTTCTATTTATAAATTTACAGTCCCCAATATGAATAGGATCATGAAAGATCCTATCCTTATACTTATTCCCTTTACATAACGGAGTCATCATAGTCTATACCTATGTCATCACGGAGTCATCATGGTCTATACCTATGTCCAACAAAAGAATGTAACTTGGTGGAATGGTTTGTTGGCCCAGAGGCCTTCCACTCTAGTTTTGATGATGATTAACTCATGTAGTTATGTGTACTAATAATCTTGTGATTTTAGTTTAAGATCATTAACCAAGATATTAGTTGGTGATTAGCTTCAACAAGATGATTTGGAAGCTATTCACATGGTGATTCAAGAGCCCGAGCGACCAGATCATATATAGCACTCATTGAAGTCTAGCTCGGTGGATCACGGAGTTTTGGATCGAGTCGGCTTGGAGACGGCGCTCTACAAGAAGACATCGGTACCTAATTTAGTTTTGTGTTTAGATCCTTTTATAAAGATTAGAATAGTATGATATGCTCAAGTTCACAACACACACGTTTTATGTTTTGGATATTGGTTTTCGGTTTGTTTGGTTTAACCGATCTTGGTTTTCACGAATAGATATTATATCAAAACAAGTTTACATGGTTTATGTATATTAGATATGTTCTATATACATGCATGCTTCAACTAATTAGACAAACTTATTTTGATATGCCTATTCATGAGTTTTGGTGTTTTATGTTTTTAACAAAACATATTTTGGTATTTAAAGTCAAAAACAATGATATGTATATGTTTCATGTATATTGGACCTATGTCCATATGCAACATGCTTTAAAGTATTTAAATATCATGTTTTTGTATTTGGATGAGTTTTGGAAAAATCGGATTTTCATTTGGAAAATTCAAGTTTGGAAAAATACGGTTTTTGGTTTTTGATAAAATTTGTAAGACACAAAAATACTTTAAAATGTTTGATTTTTGTGTTGTAATTTTTATTACATGTTTATATATCAATGTAATATGAGAAAACTATTTTTGTGAGTTTTTAGAAGATTTATGGAATTTTTAGAATTAAAAATAACAAGTTTTTCTGTTCCAGAACTGTGGCTGCCAGGCTCTAGCGGTCGACCGTAGCGGTCGACCGAACGTGTACAAGATTGTGCACATAGCCATGTCAGTCGGCCGGTCGACCGACTGTGAGCAACCCACTCTCGGGTTGCTCCCGATCGACCGAGCGGTCGACCGGACAAAGAGTGTTGCTCTCTGTTTCTGGGGCCGATCGACCGGGCGGTCGATCGGTAGCTGCAACGATCAAAAATCGACCGTTGGCCGGTCGACCGTCCGGTCGACCGGTAGGCCATTTCTGGCAGTTTTAGCTGCCAACGGCTATATTTTTCTAGGGGCTATAAATACCCCATTAATGGCCAGTTTTCGCTAAGAATTTTTGGACGAAATTTCTGAGCTTTCTCTGGTGTTTAAACAAGTTTTAAAAAGAGTTTCATTGTGCTAAAAAGATCAATATTTATTGTTTTAAAGTGTTTTAATATTTCAAAGAAAAATAGTCTTTTGGGAATTTGATTTGGTTCTATCATTCTATATCTTTGTGGTGATTTCCCAAGTGATTTTTCTTTGTTTTAAACACTTTGTTTTTCACACTTGAGCTATATCTACTATCTTATTCTATAGGATCCTTGTGTGGGAAAAGAGATTGTTTGTGGTTGTTAGACCACCAAGTTGTAAACCCAATCTTTGCTTGGCTTTGTGCCTTTCCCTCATTGTGTTGAGGAGGTTGTGCATTTGGGTTGTATCCCTCAAGTTGTGAGGTGATCCTTGAGTTACTTTGTGCTTATCCCTCAAGTTGTGAGGTGATTGTTTGTTGACTTGGTGTTTTGCCTCTAGAAGGAGGTTGTGATTGTAAAGAGAGGAGTGGGTACTCCTTGTGATTGTATTGCCCCAAATCCTCGGTGGAGGTTCCCTTTGTGGGAGTCCTGTGTGGACAAGCTAGTGGATTCGAAATCCTTCTGGGTGAAGGTGGGGATGTAGAGTTGGGTGCTCGAACCTCGAAACAAATCTTGTTGTTTGCGCTTGATCCATTGACTCTTACTCTCTCTCTCTCTCTCTCTCTTTACTTTGTGCCTTGCATTATTTCATATTGATCATTCACATTTATATGCTTGGCTTGGTTGTGTGTGCACCACTCATTTAGTATAATTGCAATTAAGTTTTTAAATTTCGCATTTAGTTCACTAGATTAGCATTATCACCTATTCACCCCCCCTCTAGGTCATTTCAATTGGTATCAGAGCCTACGCTCTTGATATTTAGGTTTAACCACTTAGGAGTGAGATCTTGGTTTGCTAATCTTCATTTGCATTTTCATTTGCACACATTTAGTTTGCACTCATGGATAGCCCTCCTATGTTTGATTTTTCTAGACATGATATTTGGAAGGCCAAGATGAGTTGTCATTTGAAAACCCTAGGCCATAAAGTTTTTCTAGCCACTACTAGAGAATCCAACCCCAATGATAGCAAGTATAGAAAGGCCAATGCATTAGCACTTAAGACACTTAGAGCATCTCTTGATAAAGATCTATTACATGTATTTGCTCACTATGATTCGGCTTTTGCAGTTTGGAGCATTTTGACTTCTCCCGAGCTTCCAAAGATTATGGACAAGACGAGGAAATCTAGGAGAGACAAGTCCGACGAGCATTGCCTTATGGTCCAAGGGATTGACTCCCTTGAAGTACAATCGGAATCTCAACTAGATGATTGCTCTAGTTCCTATTGCTATGGGTGTTTAGAAGTTCAATCCTTAAATGTAAAACTTGCTACAAAGCTTGAAAAATTCTTAGAAAAACATGAACTTTTGAAAAAGAAGAACTTTAATTTAAAATAAGAAATGAAGGATTTGTGTTCAAGTTTTGAATCGATTTTGCAAGAGAAGGAAGAGATTACTAGTGAACGTGACTCACTTAAATCTCAACTAGACCTTGCCCTAAAAGAGATTGATGTTTTGAAAAGTAAAAATAATTGTGATGATGTTTTGAAAAACAATGAGGTTTTATCTTCAAAATTGAATTTTATTTTAAAAGATAACCATTCTTTGAAAAATGAAATTGATTTCATCACAAAAGAATTAGATTCAGTTTTAAAGAAAAATGAATCTTTAAAAATTGATATTGACTCACATGTTTGCCATGCTAGTGTAGCTTCACCTAGCACATCTATTGCATGCTCCACTTTATCTTCTAGTATTGAAAATGATATAAATATTTTGAAGAAAAGTGTTGATTGTTTGGGCTCCACTTTGAGCCAATGTGCTTTGAATCATACACGCTTGGAATCCTTAGTTCGTAAGAAACAAGTTCCATCTTTGCATGCACACCCTTCACGACATACACATGCTTATCACGGTCACAAACTCCACACTATGTATGCTCATGTGTACACGTGTACACATTGTGGACGTAAGGGCCACCTTGCTAGATTTTGTTATGATCGTATACATGATGAAAATTTAGCAAATAATTTTATTTGGGTTAGGAAAGGTACTAACCCCTATGGACCCAAAAGAATATGGGTACCAAAGACCACCCCCATGATTTTTGATGTAGGTGTGGGCTCTCGCATCACGTGAGAGTGGCAGTACCTTGAAGTGGATGTGTTCCACGCTTAAAGAAAACAATTTGGATGCATCACTTTCAAGGGGAGTTTGGTGGAGAGGACCACCATTGGTTTGGAGAACTAGAGAGGTGCCCTCATCGGTTTTGGCATCAATCTCTAACTCCCGTTTATATTTGCATGTTTTCATGTTCATCAATTTATAGCATGCCATGGTTTATTGTTCATTATACTTATACCATGTTTATTAGATTAGTAATATATATGTTTAGTTACTTGAGACACTTCTTGCTTATATGGATTTATATCTATGTGTTCTCACCTTGTTTTTAACTAATATGTATGCTCTAGATCTAATACACATGCATATACATAATGATCATATGGATGTTTATGATTTTTATTTTGACGCCTCATGTTTTTGATTAGTATGTCAAATGCCATGATTTTTAGATCATTGACATGTATGTATAGCTTTTGAGATCACCCATATTTATATGGACCCATATGTTGTGTTCTCACTATTGTTTAGCTATTATGTATATCATAGTTCTAATAACATGTGGATTTACATAATGATTGTCTTTATGTTTATCATGTTGACTTATGTCCCGTTTTATGCTTCATGATTTGAATATACGTTTAGATGTTAGTTTTCATTAAGACTAGGATTTATACTTGTACATATTGTGGGCCACAAATAAATCTTTATATATGTTTGTGCTTGAATGCTTGTTTATACCCATTAGATGTGCTAGTATAGTCTAGTTTTGATGATTCATGCATTTTAACTTATATTCCCAATTTGGACATGTTTTATAATCATGTGATTTCACTTCATGTATATGTCTATTTTGCCAAACTTTAAAATATACATGTATACCCCTTGAGTCATTTGTTTTTCATGCAAATCTATATTATGGACTCAATTGTGTTTTGGGATATGTATGTATACTTCTTGTGTTGTCAAAACATACATATGCCTTGAAGTATAAATTGTTTTAATGGAAATTTAGTTTTGATGAGTTCATATTTTCATGTTTTAAAGGAATTTAAATTGAGCTTAATTGAATATTTTCTTGATGATATGTGTCACATAACACTTGTTCACTCACTTTATTAGGTTTCTCATGATTTTGTTTTCATGAGTATGATATGGGCTTTATGGATCTTGAGTGTTTAGTGATCATGTGAATTACATGTGTTTCATGAAAAACAATTTTGTTTTATTCCTTACTTGAAGGATTTCGTACTAGTTTAAAAGTTTTTTCATTTAACTAGTTCGTATTCTTCACTATGGTAGAGATTTTCAAACATACTACATTTTCAAACTTATTTTTGAAAACCCCTACCTTCGACGGGCGGTTGGATGGGCGATCATGCTCATATATGCTTTATAGTGAAAATCATTTTAAACTTGAACATGATTGGGTGGTAGGAATTATGAGATATACACTTGATCTTATTGTTGTTTCAATTGGTATCATTGGATTCTTTCAATTGGTATCAATATTGACATTTTCTTGTATACTCATATATTTTATGTATGTATACTTTCACTTCAAATAGTATCAATTTCGATTGGTATCTAATTTTTCATACATATATATGTTTTATTTGTGCTTACTATATCCCTATATCTTTAAGCACAAATCTTGTTTATGCTAAAGCTTGAATTTTTAATGACTATCATGTTTCAATTGATTAAGTTTTCAATTGGTATCCTAATACAAGCTTTTGCATCGGTTTAGTTGGTGTTTCATAAAAGGGGAGAAAACTCGTATTTCATCTTTTAATTGGTATTTTGTTTACCATGTGTTTTGTATTCCACTCCCTTACTTTATGATATAAAATGATTAAAAAAATTAATATTGATTTTTATTTGGTATCATATGATTATAGGGAATAATAATTTCAATTGGTATCATATGATTAAAAAGAATAATACTTTATATTGGTATCAAGATTTTTTGTTTACTTATCAATTGGTATCAAGATTTTGTTTTTACTATCAATTGGTTTATGTTTTCATTTTGTTCTAAAAATGTTTGTTTGAGATTTGTTTCAATGCCTCATTTACCTTTCTATTGGTAGGCATTTCTTAAAATGTGTCTATGTTCACTTTCAATTGGTATCAATATGCACTTCATTGACACATTTTTTTAATTAGTATCATATTTGAGTGTACCCCTTATTGACATTGTTTTTGTTTTAGACAAAAAGGGGAAGAACATTTTGTTTTATACTCTTTCACCCCTTTGTTGATGATTGACAAAAAGGGGGAGAAGAATTTGAGTTTATATGCATGTTTTGTATGCATGTTTTGTTTATCTAGAAACATTGTTTTGTTTTATTTATTAGTTTGTCGTTTAATTGTTTAATTGGTATCAAGAGCATTATTTAAGAGCATGTTTTTATTGGTATCAAGAGCACGTTTCATGCATGATGTATTTCATATGTTTGGTATCAAGACCATTATGTTTTAGAAAAAGGATTTATGTTCATGCATCACAATAAACAATAAATATATGTGTTTCATGCTTGTTTATGAGCCTTCATTGCATATTTATTTGCTTGTTTATTGGTATGCATGAGTTAAGAGGGAGCTTCTTTGAAGCTTAACTTTAATCCATGCATATATAACTCCATGAGTTTTGTCATCATCAAAAAGGGGGAGATTGTTGGCCCAGAGGTCTTCCACTCTAGTTTTGATGATGATTAACTCATGTAGTTATGTGTACTAATAATCTTGTGATTTTAGTTTAAGATCATTAACCAAGATATTAGTTAGTGATTAGCTTCAACAAGATGATTTGGAAGCTATTCACATGGTAATTCAAGAGCCCGAGCAACCAGATCATATATAGCACTCATTGAAGTCTAGCTCGGTGGATCACGGAGTTTTGGATCGAGTCGGCTTGGAGACGGCGCTCTACAAGAAGACATCGGTACCTAGTTTAGTTTTGTGTTTAGATCCTTTTGTAAAGATTAGAATAGTATGATATGCTCAAGTTCACAACACACACATTTTATATTTTGGATATTGGTTTTCGGTTTGTTTGGTTTAACCGATCTTGGTTTTCATGAATAGATATTATATCAAAACAAGTTTACATGGTTTATGTATATTAGATATGTTCTATATACATGCATGCTTCAACTAATTAGACAAACTTATTTTGATATGTCTATTCATGAGTTTTGGTGTTTTATGTTTTTAACAAAACATATTTTGGTATTTAAAGTCAAAAACAATGATATGTATATGTTTCATGTATATTGGACCTATGTCCATATGCAACATGCTTTAAAGTATTTAAATATCATGTTTTTGTATTTGGATGAGTTTTGAAAAAATCGGATTTTCATTTGGAAAATTCAAGTTTGGAAAAATATGATTTTTGGTTTTTGATAAAATTTGTAAGACACAAAAATACTTTAAAATGTTTGATTTTTGTGTTGTAATTTTTATTACATGTTTATATATCAATGTAATATGAGAAAACTATTTTTGTGAGTTTTAAAAGATTTATGGAATTTTTAGAATTAAAAATAACAAGTTTTTCTGTCCCAGAACTGTGGCTGCCAGGCTCTGGCGGTCGACCGGATGTTCACAAGATTGTGCACGTAGCCGTGTCAGTCGGCCGGTCGACCGACCGGTCGACCGACTGTGAGCAACCCACTCTCGGGTTGCTCCCGGTCGACCGGACAGAGAGTGTTGCTCTCTGTTTCTGGGGCCGGTCGACCGGGCGGTCGACCGGTAGCTGCCAACGGTCAAAAAATAGACCGTTGGCCGGTCGACCGTCCGGTCGACCGGTAGGCCATTTCTGGCAATTTTAGCTGCCAACGGCTATATTTTTCTAGGGGCTATAAATACCCCATTAATGGTCAGTTTTCACTAAGAATTTTTGGACGAAATTTCTGAGCTTTCTCTAGTGTTTAAACAAGTTTTAAAAAGAGTTTCATTGTACTAAAAAGATCAATCTTAATTGTTTTAAAGTGTTTTAATATTTCAAAGAAAAATAGTCTTTTGCGAATTTGATTTGGTTCTATCATTCTATATCTTTGTGGTGATTTCCCAAGTGATTTTTCTTTGTTTTAAACACTTTGTTTTTCACACTTGAGCTACATCTACTATCTTATTTTATAGGATCCTTGTGTGGGAAAAGAGATTGTTTGTGGTTGTTAGACCACCAAGTTGTAAACCCAATCTTTGCTTGGCTTTGTGCCTTTCCCTCATTGTGTTGAGGAGGTTGTGCATTTGGGTTGTATCCCTCAAGTTGTAAGGTGAACCTTGTGTTGCTTTGTGCTTATCCCTCAAGTTGTGAGGTGATTATTTGTTGGCTTGGTGTTTTACCTCTAGAAGGAGGTTGTGGTTGTAAAGAGAGGAGTTGGGTACTCCTTGTGATTGTATTGCCCCAAATCCTCGGTGGAGGTTCCCTTTGTGGGAGTCATGTGTGGACAAGCTAGTGGATTCGAAATCCTTCTGGGTGAAGGCGGGGATGTAGAGCTGGGTGCTCGAACCTCGAAACAAATCTTATTGTTTGCGCTTGATCCATTGACTCTTACTCTCTCTCTCTCTCTCTTTCTCTTTCTCTCTCTCTCTCTCTCTCTCTCTCTCTCTTTACTTTGTGCCTTGTATTATTTCATATTGATCATTCACATTTATATGCTTGGCTTGGTTGTGTGTGCATCACTCATTTAGTGTAATTGCAATTAAGTTTTTAAATTCCGCATTTAGTTCACTAGATTAGCATTATCACCTATTCACCCCCCCTCTAGGTGATTTCATGGTTGACTTGGACTCGAGAATGATAGGCTCAGGAACCAATACTAACTCAAGAAAATCAACTTTGGGTTCGAAAGTCAGTTTTGGTTCAAGAGTTAAGTTCAAATCCAAGAATTATAATTCACATTCTTTTCCCATCAATAGAATGTGACTATCCAAAATTGGTGATTCTATTTCTAAATCTATGGGTACGGGAATAAATGTTGGCTTTGAAAATTGGTCCAAATTGGGTAAGAATACCGGAGTCAACATAGATTCGAAGATGAAAACTGAATCATAAAGTTGGGGATCGGGTTCACATTCCTGATCAAGTTCAATCTCATTAAAATGAAAACTTGTCAATTCGTCATTGGATTTATATTTGTCAAGTTTAAGGTTTTGTGATAAAATTAAATCTTGGTCAAAGTCTTCAAGATACCTTGATTCTTAATTTTCATCAATATGGCTAGAAGTGTCGAGAATAGTCAAAGATTGGGTAGAGAGAGTTTCCTTATTCCTACGTATGTTTTCCAATCTACTAAGTCTTTCTTCTATCATATCAAGTGATTATTTTGGAATTGAATCATGGATTCCATACTCTTTTCTAAGTTGGTATGTTCTTCTTGAAAAATAGAGTAAGGATCTGTAACTTAAAAAGTCTGACGGGATTTTGAGTCTTCTAAAATCTGAATATGTCATTCAAGCTCATCTAAGGCTTCCATCCTCTTTTCTCAGTTAATTGATTCTTTTAATGGCTGTACAGGAGAAGGAGTATATGAAGCTGGATGTTGGTAAGATGATTGACAATATGACTCAGGAGAGTTGTATCCCCATTGACTCTGTGAAGAGTAGTAATGATTATTTCAGTCTTGTTCATAGTATTGGTACTTGGGCATATATTGATTCAGATAAGACCAATCGGACACACTAGGTTGGTTAAAGTTATGATATGCTTGGTTGATAATATCCGAAAAAGAGGCCAGGGTGTGGATTACCATTAAAATTGAAAAAATTTTGTTATAAGCCATATCACATAAGAATTATCAAAATCAAACAAAGAAAAATAAACAAATAAACAAACAAAAAGAAAAAAAATCTAATCAAAGTTAGGGTAAACCTCAATCCCCAACCTTAGACATCGATTTGGCAAGTGTTAAATTCTAATCAATTTTCCCCTTAGGTCAGTCTCCTATATGAGTCCGAGATGTCCCTAGGGCCAACGTCTACTCAATTTTAGTTACGCTTGAGTTAGTGAGTCAGGAGATTGTTTGTGGAATAAGGAAGGGCAATGACTTTCTCACCTTATCTTGTTCATAGGACAAGCCCTTAAATCAATTTAGCGCAATGTGTACATGAAAAGCAACACTTAAGCAATGTAAACAATTCAAAAGTGTTCCTATATTACATGCTATGTACACGTATCTTTGTTCTAGCACTCTTCAACAGTAATGTAAAATGTAAACGAATTAGAAATGTGCCTAAATGCAAGTCTAAACCATTTTTAACATTTAACAAACATCATTTTACTATTGAGGTTAGAAAGTATGAGACAAATAAGGAAATAAATAGTTACAGAAATTTAGCTTTGCAATTCAGCCAGCCTGTAAAAAAACAGGTTAGTAGTTCATTCAGATTGCCACTGGAATGTAGCAAATTTGAGGGCCTCTGGGCTCTGCTTTCTTGATCAGAGTCCAGGGCCACTTATATGTCCACTGTAGTAAAAATTTTCTTGATATTTTACTGCACACCAAGAACAAAGAAGAGAGTTAACCAAAAATGTAAACTTAAAAAGAGAATTACTTACCGTTCCTCCCCAGCAACGGTGCTAAAATTTAATTGAGTTGGAACCTGCACAAAAAAATAGAAAACAAAATAGAAGTGCAAGTACTCAATACTAAGCTATAGCAAGTGGCTATGCGGGTCATGATCCACGAGGAGGGACTAGCGATGGAAGCTTTTTAGTAAGATCTCTTTAGTTTACAATCAATGGTTAAAGATCTTCTTTTAGTTCTTTAAAAGAAAAGAAAAATAATTTAAAGTTGAGTTAGGAAGAAAGTGGTAGATTGAAAAGGTGAAGAAAATGGAAAATGGGTTTATACAAAGAAATTAAAAAAGGTAATAAAATAGTTCGGAGATTGTGGTAATCTAAACTAAAGAATTAAAAGAAAGAAAACTAAAAGAAATACTTACCTCTTCTGGCCAAATACTTACCTTGAATCTGTGGCGACGATGTTACCTTGAAGTGGAGGCAATCAGCGCATAGCCCATAAAAGTTGATTCCCCTCTCTTCCATATTACATCATCAAGACGATACAAGTATGAAATGATACAGACTAAGACTAAGATCCATCGTCATGAGCTATTGGTGGCACTTGCAAAGGCAAGGCTCTTTTGATGCTATAAGACTCACTTGGATGTAATTGGTAACAAAAGAAGTAGAAAAGAAGAAGAACACAAAAAATAAGAAGAACATAAAAAATGTACTTTAGATTCAATGTGATAACAATAAGAAAAGAGAAGAACAACTTAACCGGTGTCACTCTCAGTACAAGTTTCACTCTCGTTCTCCTATGAAACTCTGATCTCCTCTAAATTACATAAATAAAATTGAAAATTACATAAAAAGAAAAATAAAAATCTACACTAAAAAGAATCAAAAATTGGCCTAAAATCTATCTTCGTATGGTCGCTCCCTCTGGTCTCTGAAAAATCTTTCAAAAAATGGTGCTTTTGGAGGATTATAACAAAATTAACCGACAGATTAGTATCTATAAGAATGTTGTGGTCACTTTGGCTTTGATATTGCTATTAGAAACCGAAAGAAGAAATCCCCACGAAAAAAATACATCAATTTTTGTGTTTTAGTTAGCTTTAAAAAGTTTTATGTCTTATAAGAAAATATAAAATGTTGGTTTTTAATTTCTTATTCACATGTCTTATTTCTCTATAGATGATAGCTGATAGGTGAGGATTTTATGACGCATCCACTCCAGACTTGTAAAGGCTTGTCATAATGATTTTCAGTCTTATATATAGTTCCTCTACATGTGAGAGAAATTGGAGTACATTTGAACAGACAAAGTAGAAATACTAAAGTCATTTAAAAATTATTTTTATTTTATATTGTGTTTCAATGTTTTCTTGACATAAGGATGCTCTTAAGAAGGAGTTTAATAGCATTTATTTCAACTTATCAAAATTGTAGATTCATAGTAAGAATTGGAATGAATTGGAGCACGAGAGACTCAAAGACTTGCTTATAGGCTGTCTAAAAATTACTGAAGACAAGTCCTTAGACGCAGACCTCACTCAAACGTGAAGGTCGCGTTTTTAGCTCAAATGTGAACCTCGTGTTTAATGGTAAATGCGGGCTTGAGTTTGCCCAACATTCCAACTCAAACCGAAGCTCAGCCAAGCCCACGTCTCAACTTAAGTGCTAGCCTACGAAGCCCGCGTTCCAACTCAAACGTGAAGCTCAACTAAACCTGTGTCTTAACTCAAATGCAGAGCTCAACCAAGCCCGCGTCTCAACTCAAGCGCGAGCCTGCCAAGCCCGTGTTACAACTCAAATGCAGCGCTTAACTTAAGTCCGCGTCTCAACTCAAATGTGAGCCTGCAAGCCCCGCGTTAATTTTTGTTCGGCCTCCTGCATGGCTTCTATACTCTTTTCTAGCTCGAATTTTTCTTCAATGGGTTGGTCTAGAAAAGGTGTATAGGAAGCAAAATCAGAGAATGAATATTGTGAAAATTGTGGACAATGTGATAAGGAGGACAAGTTGGTTGAAAATTAGACTTGGGGGAGGTGAATCCCATTGACTCTGTGAAGAGTTGAAATTATTTTAGAAATTATAGTCATAAGATTGGGGGCATGAGTTGTATTGATTCGGATAAGACCAATCCGGCACACTAGGTTGGTTAAAATTATGATATGCCGGGTCGGTAATATCTGAAAAAGAGGTCGGGGTGTAACATGGATTACCATTAAAATTGAAAAAATTATTGTTATAAGCCATATCACATAAGAAATGTCAAACACAAATAAAGAAAAATAAACAAATAAGCAAATAAATAAAAAGAAAAATCTAACCTAAGTTAGGGTGGATCTTAGACCTAGACGACTCCTAACTGGTTAGACTGTCCACGGGGGGTACATTGTCGAATCTGACCACAAGTTAATCGGCCAGGTAGGGTCAAGAGCGGTGGGAGGCATCCGTGCCTAAGTAATGGGCCTAATTATACCAAACCACCAATCTTTGGGGTTTCGCCCCTCAATCCCTAATCTTAGACACCGATTTGGTAAGAGTCAAATTCAAATCAACTTCCCCCTTAGGTCAGTCTCCTATATGAGTCCGAGATGTCCCTAGGGCCAATGTCTACTCATTTTTAATTAGGCTTGTTAGTGAGTGAGGAGATGGTTTGTGGGCTAAGGGAGGGTAATGACTTCCCCACATTATCTTGTTTATAGGACAAGCCCTTAAATCAATTTGTACAATGTGTGCAAGATATAGAAAAGTAACATTCACAAGCAAATATCACCCAAGAATGTCTTCTAAACTATATATTATGCATACGTACCTTTTGTTCAAGCACTCTTTAGCAGTAATGTAAAATGTAAATGAATTAGACACGTGCCTAAATGCAAAGTCTAAGCCATTTTTAGCATTTAACAAGCATCATTTTACTGTTGAGGTTAGAAAGTATGTACAGTGAGATAAACAATAAAATAAAAAGCTACAGAAATTCAGCTTTACAATTCAGCCAACCTGCAAAATTACAGGTTAGTAGTTCACTCAGTTTGCCACTAGAATGTAGCAAATCTGAGAGCTTCTGGGCTTTGCTTTTAGAGCAGAGTCCAGAGCCACTTATATGTCCACTGCAGCAAAAATTTCCTTGTTGTTAAACCTGTACACCAAGAACAAAGAAGAAAGTTAACCGAAAATGTAAATCTAAAAAGAGTATAACTTACCATCCCTCCCCAGCAATGGCGCCAAAATTTGATTGAGGTTTTACCTACACAAAAATATAGAATTTCAGAACATAGAATAAAATGTGCAAGTACTCAATCTACCGCAATAGCAAGTGGTTACGCGGATCAGGATCCACAAGGAGGGACTAGCGATGGAAACTTTTCTAGTAAGTTCTCTTTTAAGTTACATTCAATGATTAAAGATCTTCTTTAGTTCTTTAAAAGAAAAGAAAAAATAAGTTAAAGTTAAGTTAGGAAGAAAGTGGTAGATTGAGAAGGTGGAGAAAATAGAAATGGATATATACAAAGAAATTGAAAAGGAGTAATAAAAGAGTTGGTATTGGTGATCCAAACTAAAGAAAAGAAAGTTAAAAATTATTTACCTCCTTTGGCCTAATATTTACCTTGAATCTGTGGCAATGATGTTACCTTGAAGTAGAGGCGATCAGTGCATAGCCCGTAAGAGTTGATTCCCGTCTCTTCTACATTACATCATCAAGACGATACAAGTATGAAATGATATAGAATAAGACTAAAAATCCATCGTCATGAGCTATCAGTGGAACTCACAAAGGCAAGGCTCTTTCGATGCTATAAGACTCACTTGGATAGCAATTGGTACTAAAAGAAGAAAAGTAGAAAGGAAGAAGAAGAACACAAAAAACAAAGAAGAACATCCAAATGTAACTATAAATTCAATCTTGTAACAATAAGAGAAAAGAAGAACAACTTACACCGGTGTCACTCTTAGTACAAGCTTCATTCTCATTCTCCTATGAAACTTTTATCTCCTCTGAATTACATAAATAAAACTAAAAATTACATAAAAAGAAAAATAAAAATCTACACTAAAAAGAATGAAAAATTGGCCTAAAATCTATCTCTGCATGGTCGTTCCCTGTACGCCTTGAAAAACCCAGTATTTATAGGCAAAACCCAACGGGAAGGAGCGTACGAAGATAGGGGGAGCAAATGCTCCCCTAGCAGAAGTAACCAAGCAGCCAAAATGCGGCTTTTGTCGCGTTTTTGTGGGCATGGTGTGGCCAAGTGGCCACACCTGGTTGGTAGTACTCCCTTATTTGATGATACATCTTTATCTAGTTCTGGATTTCCCGTTTCAGCTCCTGAATTTGACGAAATGGCCTTTGATCTCTGGCTTTAACCGATTGATTTGGGAAGATTTATTTTAACCAGTTTTAACTTCTCTGATTTGCCATGATCTGTCCTGATTTTTTGATTTCGAATTAATTCTGAATTAAATCAGAATTTTGATGGGCTTTTGGGCTCATTTTTCTTTCCTTTCCTTTAGCAATGGGTCTGCATAAAAATTAGACATTAATTAGGATTTAAAGCAGAGTTTATTATATAATAAATATGAGAATGTGACAATAAATATGCAGTATATATGATCGATCACTCGTGTGATCCGAACTCGATAACAGGTGAATTCAGATTTGTGTTTATTATGGGCCCGATACGCTGGTGATTCGAAGACCGACACGCAAGACGATTCAGAGATCCGAACCGATTTTGTCGTGCAGTCCGAATGGCGATTCAGGCTCAGAACCGCGTTATGTCATGTGATTATTTACTTTGTGTCATTATTAATTTCTTATTGTTAGTGAGTATTTGCTTTAATTGTTTATTTTAATTGTGTCAATTATTTTATCAATTCATCTGAATGATTATTTCGAGATATTTTCATCTATTCTTATTATTAGTTAGGGTTGGTTAAAATATCTGATTATTGCTAATTAGTTAAATTAGTTGAATTCTAGCATTTAGACATAGTTACAGTATTTATGGTTTACAATCTGGTTTCGATGACTAAATACTTGAATCGAGGAATTATTCGGTTGTCTATACTTGATTCAATGTGATTGTATTAGTGGAATTATTGACATGCAATTTATTTTCACTATCAGAATATTATTCTGTGAGAGATAATTTAGAGATATAATAGATGATAGATCAGATATAATCTTGACATTTAAGGTATATACATTCGATATTCTGTCACTGAGATATTAGTGTTTCTATTATTACATGTATAGATGTTTACCATTTTGATTTGAATCTTGTTATTATGAAAGCTAGACTAAATATTGGATTGGTCTTGAGTTTGATTGATTTGTGTTCGTGGTTATAGGTTTATATTTTATGTGGATTGATTATCAGACTTGATATTTCTTTATTTGGTGATAAATCAGATGAGAATATAATTGGAGGTTGAATATTTACTAAACAGGATATAGCTTTATTAAAGATTTGGATCACTTGTTACTTGGTTGATCAGTGCATTGCGTTAGAGTAGAGATGGCTTGGACTGATAAAAAAGAGTGAACTTTGAATACTAATCTATCTTTAATTTACAGAGGTTGAGGGATAAGTGTAATTAGAAGTGCCTAACTTAGAGGATCATATATTTATACAGTTGATTGTTACATTAGTGTTTGGATCTTGTGATTGACCTTGATAAAAGTGAAAGCATATGATGATCTTGATCGGATTGAAGTGTGAGGATTTGATTGAATATATCAGAGTATGTATATAATTCAGATATTGAGACTTAGATACACCATTGACTTAAAGGATGGATATATTGATGACCTTGAGGATCAGAAAAGATTGATAGGATGAAAGAACTGATTATTGGTATATTGGACTTGTGGTTAACGGTATCGGACACTCTAATACGAACTTAATATTTGATGTTTTTGATGACTCTATTGAGATTATGAGTTGAGGAACTAGTTAAAGATATATTCTTAGCACCGATAGATGAGATTTTGATTGATTCTAGATGGGACTGTATAATAAAAAATCAGTGTTCGGACATGTTACTCAGAAATTACTGAGAAAGTATTGTTTGACTGTAACTTCACTATACTATCCTACTGTTATTTTTTACCGTGTACTCTATTATTATTACTATTTACTGTGTACACGGTTATGGTTCATATTGTTATCGTCACTGTTATTGCAATTACTGTTACAGTTACCGTCACTGTATTGTCCTAATATTCTAAGTAGCATGGATATTGACTGATTTAACTAAATTAAATAATCATTAAAATGGACAACTTAAACCAGAATTGGAAAAATTGATAGAGGAGACAGCGTCTGTATTTTTTGTGGACCTAGGATACAGGTTGCGCAGCCGGCATAAGTTGCACTGCAGGGTTCGGAGGATGACTGACATCACGTCAGTTGTTATTCTACTGTTCCATGGTGATACTTACTGTTACTGTAGTACCTGACCGTACGACCTAGCTCAACGCCAGGCATCTGTGCCGTGGTCCCTGGTATATGCGGGACCTATCTAAAGCATGGACAATGTCTCCAACCGATCAGTTTCAACAACATAGGTCCTGACTGACACGTGTAGTAGGCGTAGTATGGGATGCGTCTACTGTATGTGGTAATTGGTGTGCGATGACATAATTAATAATCATAAACTGTGTATACTGTGTTGGCCCAGAGGCCTTCCACTCTAGTTTTGATGATGATTAACTCATGTAGCTATGGTTTACTAATAATCTTGTGATGTTTAGTTTCAGATACTTAACCAAGATATTAGTAGGTGATTGATTGTTATACATATTTGCATATTTTACCGCTTCCATACCATGCATATTGTCAATAAAATATGATTTTTGATCATCTTCTCTCTATTTTTGCAGGTCCACATCTGAAATGAGAAAAAGCCCAAAATCTCTTTAATTAGCAATAATTAAAGAGATTAATTCAAAAGCCCAAAAGAGAGCCCAAGTTTGAGCCCAGGATCTAGAGAATTCTACGCGCCAACTCATTCTTTCAGAAGATCCACGTGGATAACAAACTGAAACAAACTCGCAACAGAAAATCTGGCCTCAACTGCCTTGATCTTGCCGCCAAATCTGGGATTTTGCCGCCAATTTGCGGCAGTTACAAGTCTGTTAGAGCCCGGGATTCTCTCCAACGATCAGGGCTCTAGATCCTTCTCTGTGAGGCTATCAATACAAGACCTGGGCCTTCACAAAAGAGTGAGGAGTGGTGGAAGAGAGATTAGAGATTAGAGGATAAAGCTTTGTAATTTAGTATTTTTTCTCTAGGATTTTAGTAGTGCTCTAGATCTTCTTCCACCCTAGAAATTCTGCAAAAGAGAGTTGTAAGAGAGAGAAAGCTTGTGTACACCAAGGAGTGACAACTTGTGAAGTAAGGATTCATCCATTCTCTTCTCTCTACTTGAGCATTTTCTAGTATTACTTGCTTTCTTTAC
The DNA here is from genome assembly GCA_038442645.1 of Agave tequilana. Taxonomy (NCBI): domain Eukaryota; kingdom Viridiplantae; phylum Streptophyta; class Magnoliopsida; order Asparagales; family Asparagaceae; genus Agave; species Agave tequilana. The sequence continues at coordinate 143,612 of JAVJIF010002683.1, forward strand.
TTCTAGTTTTACTTTACTTGCTTTTTAATTCATACTTTGCTTTTCTTTTGTAATGGCTAGTAGCTAATTCTTTCTTCTCATGTCTAGCTAACCACTAACCTTGCTAACTACTAACTCATGGGTGATTGCTATCTTTAATCTTGCAAGTTGTATGGTCTTCTCTTCTCCGATGGGTTACTTTCATGCTTGGCTAGTATCTTGTTGTAATTCTCCATATGATTCATGTGTGCCTCATTTAGAGCCTTGTCTTTAGAACAAGTTCCTTGATGGAACATGGAGATGGATCACCAATATGCTATTTATTGTACAACTTCTTTACTTCAATTAATGAATGTTGTATCTTCTTCCTTAGCATCCCTTGAGTGTAGCTCTTTTGATTCCATTATTGAAAGTCTAATTTGTAGGCCTATGACATCTATGAGGCTACAAGACAAGTCCAAGAATGATCACCCGTCATCCAATTGGGAAAGTAATTAGACCAACACGCAAGACAAATCTTTGCCGATGAATCAACATGAGGCATGCATTCACCATCACGGAGTTTAGTAAGTTTTAGCAAGGAAGTAAGGTTAGCTAGTCATGGTTTTCTCATCTTAAATTCTTTCTACAAGTTTTCATTCCATTTGTTTTCTTTCCAAAGTAAATATCATCTTTGATTTCTTTTCACTTTCCATCATGAACATATCCACCAATTCTTTTACTTCTTTTTCCAATTTGTTTTTATTCTTTTAAGACAAAGAAGAATCTTCATTTTCTTCCTTCACTACGAACCGTAACGCTTCCATCGCAAGCTCTCCTTGAGAATCGACTCGGTATAGCCCATGCTATAACGGAGATAGGAAAGGGTACATTAATCATTTTGAATATATTTGTGGAGTGATCAAAGCACTTGAGGTTGTTTCTAAACCTTATCTCTTTTTATTGAATATATTTTGTGTGCAAATTATACTCAACAATACAACACCCTTCCCGTCTAATCAGTGATTAGCTTCAACAAAGGTGTTTTGGAGCTTTCACATGGTGATTCAAGAGCCCGAGCGTCAAAGTTCATATCTAGCACTCGTTGGAGTCAAGCTCGGTGGATCACGTTTGGATCGAGTCGACTTGGAGGCGGCGCTCTACAAGAAGACTTCAGTATAGTGTTTAGTTTATATTTTAGATCCATTGTTAAAGATTAGATAGTGTGGTATGCTCAAGTTCACAACACACACACTTGTTTAAGTTTCATATTATTGGTTTTTCGGTTTTTGGTTTAACCGATCTTGGTTTTCATGAATAGATAGAATCAACAAGTTTACATGGTTTAATATATATTAGATTTGTTCTATATACATCTATGCTTCAACTATTTAAATAAACTTAGTTTGATAACCTATTCATGTATTTAGGTTTTGTATTTTAACAAAACTTATTTTTGGATTTAAAGTCAAAAATATTGATATATATCTATTTCATGTATATTGGATTATATCCATATACAACATGCTTCAACTTGTTTCAATATCATGTTTTTGTATTTGGATGAGTTTTGGACAAAACGATTTTTCATTTCAAAAATTCAAGTTTTGGAAAATACGGATTTTGGTTTTCGGCAAAATTTTTAAGTTACAAAAATAGTTCAACTTGTTTGTAACATGTCTTGATTTTACTCAAACATGTTTGATTATCAAAGTATTATATTGAAACTATTTTTATGGATTTTTAGAGATTTTATGAGATTTATTTGGTAATAAAAAGCTAAGTTTTCAAAACCTATAATGTCATGTTCTGGCTTCTGCCGGTCGACCGGACCGGTCGACCGAGCTAGGAGTCGGTCGACCGATGTACATAGAAAGTGCACGCCAGTTTGGCTGGAGGGCCGATCGACCGACCCGGTCGACCGCCAGAGAGCTTCTGCTCTCTGGAAAGCCCCGATCGACCGGGTTGGTCGACCGGCAGAGAGCTCTACTCTCTGTTCCAGGCCATGGTCGACCGGGCCGGTCGACCGCTGCACCAACGATCAGAAATTTGACCGTTGGCGGTCGACCGGGCCGGTCGACCGACAGCCGTCCAGGCTGCTGACTGGACCCCAACGGCTAGTTTTCTTTTGGCCTATATATTGGGGGTTTGTGGACTGTTTTAGGTAAGATTTTTAGAGAGAAAAATTCCATACTCCTTAAGTGTTTTTCAGCAAAAGTTTTTGGGTTCAAAATTCTTATTCTCTACTTGTTTTTAAAGTGTTTGTTAATTCAAAGAAAATAGTCTTTTGGGAATTTGTTTTGGTCTAAAAATTCTATATTTATTTGGAGATTTTCTCAAGTGATTTTCTTTGTTCAAAACACTTTGTTTTCTCATACTTGAGCTTATCATTCTATCCTCTCTATAGGATCTTTTGTTTTGTGGGAAAGAAATTGGTTTGTGGTCTTTTGATCACTAAGTTGTAAACCCTCCTACTTTGTGTTATCCCTCTTGTGTAGAGGTTGATTAATTGGAGTGGTGGTTGGCTCCCTCTAGTGAGAGGTAGAGAGTGTTGTTTGGCTCCCTCTTATAAGAGGTGAAGATTGTGTTGGAATCCCTCAAGTGTGAGGTGATTGGTGTTTGTTGGCTAAGTGCCTACCCCTCTTGTGTGAGGTGATTTTTGTGTTGGTTGTGCCTTGCCTCTGTGAGAGGTTGTATTCGGTTAAGAGAGGAGTTGTGTACTGCCGGTTATTGTTGAAAAACACCTAGAGGGGGGGTGAATAGGTGTAAGTGCTAATCTAAGAAACTAAATGCAAACTAAGTGCGCTAAATGCGAAAGCTAATGCAAATTATGCACAAACTAATACAATACAACAAGTGTAGCCGAATTCCCCTTGCGAGGCTCTGGACTAACTCCCCTTGATTCCCCTTGAAATGGGTTGAGGTGCTATGTGAAGCACTTGTTGGATGAGTATAAGTTAGGCACACACACAAGCAATCCAAGCAATATGAAATACACACAATCAAGCCAAGCATATAAGAATGAATTACAATATAAAAGATGTAAGGCAACACAAGCAATGTATAAGATATGAATGAATCAATGCTCAACACAAGCAAGTATGATATGATGATGAGTATGATGCTTTGCACAATTATAAGAGAGAGAGTTAGAGTGACAATGGATCAAAACGCAAACACCAAGATTTGTTTCGAGGTTCGAGCACCTTGCTCTACATCCCCGCCTACACTACCGTGTAGGATTTCCACTATCTCAACTCCCACCGAGGGAACCTCTACCGAAGAGGATTTCTTACAACTCTAGGAGTACGAAACTCCTCTCTCAAACAACCACCTCACAACCGAGGGGTAAGGCTCGTAGCCAATACAACAACCAATCCACACACCTCTACCGAAGAGGCTCACAACCAAACACTATCACCTCTACCTAAGAGGGATCCACAACACAATCACCCGATCACCTCTACCGAAGAGGGATTCACAAGTATAAGGGTGTTTACAACAATGAGGTTTACAACAAACAACCTCAAACACTTCTCTTTCTTTTTCTCTTATCTTTTTCCACAAAAACAAGATCCTAATAGTTTAGGATAGAAGATAGCTCAAGTGTGGAAACAAAGTGTTTTTGGAAACAAGCAACAAAGAAAAACTACTTGGGAAATCTCTTGTATATGATAGAAAATGAAATACCAAATCAAAATCCCAAAACCCTAGCTTTCTTTGATTTTCCAAAAACCCAAAACAAATAAGATGAAATCTTTTTGGCTTAAAAACCCTTTTAAAACTCTTTTAAACACTAGAGAAAGTCTGGAATTTTTAGCTCAAAAAATCTTAGCCAAAACAATGGAGAAATGGGGTATATATAGCCCCTAGGAAAAACTAGCCGTTGGCTGATGTGGCAGCCTGACAGGCCACCGGTCGACCGGTCCGGTCGACCGCCAACGGTCAGAATTATGACCGTTGGGCAACTGCGGTCGACCGGCCCGGTCGACCGAGAAAACCCGAGAGCAGAGCTCTCAACTCGGTCGACCGTCCCGGTCGACCGTGTCTGTGCCTAACAGACGTGCACGTCTGTGCACGTCGGTCGACCGCAACGGTCGACCGGCCCTTGGTGCGGTCGACCGTGACGGTCGACCGACCAGCCTGTCAGCACAAAAACAAGGTCAAAAAATTTTGGGAAAAATATTTTATAAAAACCTTTTATCATTTCTGAAAATTCCATAAAACTTGTTTTATCATTTTATGTTAAAACATAAACATGTGATAAAAATTTCAAGACAATATATCAACATATCAATTCATTTTGAGTCTTGCAAATTTTATCAAAAACAAAACCTTGTATTTTGTCAAACTTGATTTTTCCAAAACATGAATAGGATAGTCAAAATAAGTTTGTCTAGCAAGTTTAAAGCATGTATGTATATCTAGACCATATCTAATATACATAGGTATAAAGTAAACTTGTTTTGATCTATTATTCATGAAAACCAAATATCAAATCATAAAAACGTGTGTGTTTTGAGCACTTGAGCATATCAACTAAGCTAAGCTTTACAAATATGGATCTAAAACACAAACTCTAAACTAGATACCTAAGTCTTCTTGTCGATCTTCCATCTTCAAGTAGACTTGGTCCAAACTCCGTGATTCTCTAAGTGCAAAGGTATGATCTTTAAGCTTTGGCACCGGAATCATCATGAATAGCTTCTAATCATCTTGTTGAAGCTAATCACCAACTAATATCCTGTTAATGATCTGAAACTTAGAAACACAAGAATATTAGTAGATATAACTACATGAGTGTTGATCATCATCAAAACTACAGTGGAAGGCCATTGGGCCAACAATCTCCCCCTTTTTGATGATGACAAAACTCATGGAGTTATATATGCATGGATTAAAGATAAGCTTCAAAGAAGCTCCCCTTTAACTCATGCATAAACAAATTAAACATAAATATGCAAGAATGATAATGCATAAACAATAAAAACTCTAGATACCACATGGAATATCCAAAACAAAGCAAGCTCTAGAAACCAATTACAACAATTACAAAGCAAGCTTTGGATACCAATTAAACTTAATAAACAATTAAACTTAATATTCTTGATATTAAAACATAATATATGCATATAAAACATAAGCATGCATATAAAACTCAAATACTTCTTCCCCTTTTGTCAATCATCAACAAAGGGGTAAATAATCAAAACCATATATAAAATGAGGGGTAAAAATCTTTCTCCCCCTTTTGTCAATCAAAACAATGCAAATAATGTTCTCCCCCTTTTTGTCTAAAACAAAAAAACAAAATCAATAAGGGGTGACAACAAACATGATATCAATTAAAAAATATGTCAATGAAGCATCTTGATACCAATAAACAAGGATCAATATATGTTATATGCTATATACATTCATGAAGAGGAAGACGTTAAGTTAGCTTCCCTACACATATGCATTACATGAAGAAAGGATGACAAGCCCCAATTCACATAACACATATTATGTAATGCATAAGAGGGGATGTGAAGCTCCCCCTACACACGTATATCATATAAAGAAGAGTTGTCAAGCTCCTCAATTTATAATATACTCAACATGAATCTATATGTAAGAGAGATGTTAAGCTCTCCTTGCATATAGGAAATACAAATCAAAACTTTGAATATTTTCTTTAAAACAAAATTTTGGAAATACCAATTGTAATTAAACATAAGTCTAGAATTCTTAAACATGAATCTTGAAACCAAAACACATTTTGAATTTCTTAAATGTGATACCAATTGTAAATATTTTACCAATTGAAAAGATTTTACATAGAAACATTGATACCAATTGTAAGAATTGTTCATTTTAAAACATATAAACAAATTTGATGTTGATATCATATGTTTAAAATAACAACTTTTAATCATAAAGAGTGGGAGCACAAATACCAATTGAAATACAAAATCAAATTTTCTCCCCCTTTATGAAATACAAACTAAAGTCATGCATAGTCTTGATAACAATTTAAAAGTAATCAATTTAAATAAAATTGAAACTCAAGCACTAGCATAAACACAAACATATATATGTATGAAAAATAGATACCAATAGAAATTGATATACTTGGAATTTAAAGCATACATACATACAAAACATATATGAGTATACAAGAAGATCAAAATGATACCAATTGAAAGAGTTCAATGATACCAATTGACATAACAATAAGTTCAAGTGTATACATCATATTATCTACCACCCAATCATAATTCAAGTTTTAAAGATTTTCAATTTAGGGCACACATGAACATGATCTCCCATCCAACCGCCCTTGGATGGTAGGGGTTTCAAAGATAGATTTGAAAATGTAGTTTTGTTTGAAAATCACTACCAAAATGAAGAACACCGCAACTAGTTAAATGGAAAACTTGTTAACTAGCACGAAATCCTTCAAGTAAGGAATAAAACAAAAATGAAATTCACATGATAATCATCACTCTAACCAATAAAGCATAACTCATGAGAAACAAAACATGAGCAATAGACATGAGTGTACAAATAATATGTGAAGATCATAATCATGAAAAATATTTCATTAAGCTCAATTATTCCTTAAAACATAATTCCATCAAAAACATGAAAAATCATATAAAACTACTTATTTAATCTTCAAGGCATATGTATGTCTAATACAAGCTAAAATATACATACATATCCAAAACTCAACGAGTCCACTAAATGTATATTCATGAAGGCACGTGGCTCAAAAGATGTATATGTTAAGATTAGTTTGAACTAGATAGACATATACATGAAGTTAAACATAAATACCTGAAACATGAAAAACTAAATCTTTCATTAAAACAAATGTCATTTCAAGGTATATGTATGAATTGTCAACACAATAATTATACATACATATCCCTAAACACAATTGAGTCCATTTGCATGAAAGGCAAATGACTCAAGGGGTATACATGTATATCTTAAAGTTTGGCAATACAAACATATACATGAAGTGAAATACACAATCATAAAACTAATTCAAAAATGGAATACAAGTTTGAAATGTATGAATCATCAAAACTAGACTATACTAGCACATTTAATGGGTTCAAATAAGCATTCAATTCAAACATATATAGATTTATTTGTGGCCCACTATATGTACAAGTATAAATCCTAGTCTTAATGAAAACTTACATCTAAACAAGTAATCTTAACATGAAGCATCAAAACACAATATAGAAGTCATCATGATAAAACTAAAGCATGATTACTATGTAAATTCACATGCATTAGATTCATGATGTACATTATAGTTTAAACAAAAGTGAGAACACTAAGAATGGGTTCATACAAGCATGTGTGTCTCAAATACTATATATGTATGTCAAGGATCTAATAATCATGGCATTTACATACTAATCCATAGACAATGAAAACATGCTATAAAACAAATGAATATGAAAGCATGTAAATAAATAATACGGAGTTAGGAATTGTTACCAAAACCTAGAGGGCAACTCTCCTTGTCTTCAAAACTTGGTGGTCCTCTCCACCATCTCTTCCCTTGAAAGTGATGCATCCAATAGATTTCCTTTAAGTCCGGAACGCATCCACTCCAAGGTGTCATTACTCTCACGTCATGTGAGAGCCCACACCTACATCAAAAAAAATAGGAGGGGTGGTCTTTGGTACCCATACTCTTTTGGGTCCATGGGGGTTAGTCCCTTCTCTAACCCAAACAAAATTCTTTGCTAAATTAGGAGTATGTAATCTATCATAACAAAATTTAGCAAGATGGCCCTTACGACCACAATGTGTACAAGTGTACACATGAGCATACATGGTGTGATGGTGTCCGTGAGGAGCATGTGTATGCTGTGGAGGGTGTGCATGCATAGAAGATGGAACTTGTTTCTTTCGAACCAAGGATTCCAAGCGTGTATGGTTCTTAGCACATTGGCTCATAGTGGAGCCCAAACAATCTACTCTCTTCTTTAGCATACAAATATCATCATTAATCCTAGAAGAAGAGGTACATGCATTAGGTAGACTAGATGAAGAAGCTACACTAGCATGGCAAACATGTGCATCAATCTTATTTTGTAAAAATTCATTTTTCTTTAAACATGCATCCAAATCTTTAGAAATTGAAACAATCTTAATTTTCAAAGAATCATTTTCTTTTAAAACAAAATCAACTTTTTAAGACAAGTTTTCATTTTTCTTCAAAAGAACATGGCAATCATTTTTATTTTTCAAAAAGTTATTTTCTTTAAGTGCAAGATCAAGTTGAGATTTTAATGAATCCCTTTCATTATAGACCTCAACCTTCTCTTGCAAAACACAATCAAGTCTAGAATGCAAACTCTTATTTTCTTTTTCAATTTCTAGACTTTTCTTTTCAAATTCTTATATTTTTCTATTAACTTTTTACACACAATAGATAGTTCTTCATTTAAGGCATGGGGATCAACATAATCATTTGAAGAACTAGCACAATCATTACTATCTAGTTGAGATTCCGAATGTACCTCAAGGGAGTCATTCCCTTGGACCATATAGCATTGTTGTGGCTCGGATTCTCCGCTAGATTCCTCTTCTTGGATTGGCAATTGAAGCTTGGAGGTGGTGGTTGTTGTCAACTTGTTCCACACTGCAAAAGCAGAATCAAGATTAGAAACACATAAAAGATAATCTTTAGGAAGTGTGCTTCTAATAGCCTCTAGGGCTTGTGCATTGGCCCTATATGATTGCTATCACCAAGATAACATCTCTTGGTGGCGGCAAGGAAAACATGCAAACCTAGGGTCTTTAGGTACATGGACATCCTATACTTCCAAACATCAATGTTGGAAGGGTCAAAGCTAGGAGGGGTCATGAAGTCTATGGTAAACTATATATGAATGTGCAAACAAACAAATGCAAATGAGATTAGCAAGCAAATGGATCTCACTCCTAGGATGTTAAGCCTAAGTATCAGGAGCACTAGCTCTGATACCAATTGAAAAACACCTAGAGGGGGGGTGAATAGGTGTAAGTGCTAATCTAAGAAACTAAATGCAAACTAAGTGCGCTAAATGCGGAAGCTAATGCAAATTATGCACAAACTAATACAATACAACAAGTGTAGCCGAATTCCCCTTGCGAGGCTCTGGACTAACTCCCCTTGATTCCCCTTGAAATGGGTTGAGGTGCTATGTGAAGCTCTTGTTGGATGAGTATAAGTTAGGCACACACACACAAGCAATCCAAGCAATATGAAATACACACAATCAAGTCAAGCATATAAGAATGAATTACAATATAAAAGATGCAAGGCAACACAAGCAATGTATAAGATATGAATGAATCAATGCTCAACACAAGCAAGTATGATATGATGATGAGTATGATGCTTTGCACAATTATAAGAGAGAGAGAGTTAGAGAGACAATGGATCAAAACGCAAACACCAAGATTTGTTTCGAGGTTCGAGCACCTTGCTCTACATCCCCGCCTACACCACCGTGTAGGATTTCCACTATCTCAACTCCCACCGAGGGAACCTCTACCGAAGAGGATTTCTTACAACTCTAGGAGTACCAAACTCCTCTCTCAAACAACCACCTCACAACCGAGGGGTAAGGCCCGTAGCCGATACAACAACCAATCCACACACCTCTACCGAAGAGGCTCACAACCAAACACTATCACCTCTACCTAAGAGGGATCCACAACACAATCACCCGATCACCTCTACCGAAGAGGGATTCACAAGTATAAGGGTGTTTACAACAATGAGGTTTATAACAAACAACCTCAAACACTTCTCTTTCTTTTTCTCTTATCTTTTTCCACAAAAACAAGATCCTAATAGTTTAGGATAGAAGATAGCTCAAGTGTGAAAACAAAGTGTTTTTGAAAACAAGCAACAAAGAAAAACTACTTGGGAAATCTCTTGTATATGATAGAAAATGAAATACCAAATCAAAATCCCAAAACCCTAGCTTTCTTTGATTTTCCAAAACCCAAAAACAAATAAGATGAAATCTTTTTGGCTTAAAAATCCTTTTAAAACTCTTTTAAACACTAGAGAAAGTCTGAAATTTTTAGCTCAAAAATCTTAGCCAAAACAATGGAGAAATGGGGTATATATAGCCCCTAGGAAAAACTAGCCGTTAGGCTGATGTGGCAGCCTGACAGGCCACCGGTCGACCGGTCCGGTCGACCGCCAACGGTCAGAATTATGACCGTTGGGCAACTGCGGTCGACCGGCCCGGTCGATCGAGAAAACCCGAGAGCAAAGCTCTCAACTCGGTCGACCGTCCCGGTCGACCGTGTCTGTGCCTAACAGACGTGCACGTCTGTGCACGTCGGTCGACCGCAACGGTCGACCGGCCCTTGGTGCGGTCGACCGTGACGGTCGACCGACCAGCCTGTCAGCACAAAAACAAGGTCAGAAAATTTTGGGAAAAATATTTTATAAAAACCTTTTATCATTTCTGAAAATTCCATAAAACTTGTTTTATCATTTTATGTTAAAACATAAACATGTGATAAAAATTTCAAGACAATATATCAACATATCAATTCATTTTTGAGTCTTGCAAATTTTATCAAAAATAAAACCTTGTATTTTGTCAAACTTGATTTTTCCAAAACATGAATAGGATAGTCAAAATAAGTTTGTCTAGCAAGTTTAAAGCATGTATGTATATCTAGACCATATCTAATATACATAGGTATAAAGTAAACTTGTTTTGATCTATTATTCATGAAAACCAAATATCAAATCATAAAACGTGTGTGTTTTGAGCACTTGAGCTTATCAACTAAACTAAGCTTTACAAATATGGATCTAAAATACAAACTCTAAACTAGATACCTAAGTCTTCTTGTCGATCTTCCATCTTCAAGTAGACTTGGTCCAAACTCCGTGATTCTCCAAGTGCAAAGGTATGATCTTTAAGCTTTGGCACCGGAATCATCATGAATAGCTTCTAATCATCTTGTTGAAGCTAATCACCAACTAATATCCTGTTAATGATCTGAAACTTAGAAACACAAGAATATTAGTAGACATAACTACATGAGTGTTGATCATCATCAAAACTAGAGTGGAAGGCCATTGGGCCAACAATTGTATTGCCCCAAATCCTCAGTGGAGGTTCCCTGTGTGGGAGTCCTGTGTGGACAAGTTAGTGGAAATCCTTCTGTGTGAAGGCGGTGATGTAGAGCTGTGTGCTCGAACCTCGAAACATATCCGTGTGTTAGCGATTGATCCACTTTCTCTTAACTCTCTCTCTATTACTTTGTGCATCTATTCATATTGCCATATCATATACATGCTTGTGTTGTTTGTGTGTGCCTCACTTGTATTTAACCACGAGAGCTTCATATAGCACCTCAACTCTTATTCAGAGGAATCAAGAGGAGTTAGTTCAGAGCCCTTCACCGGGAATTCGGCTACACTCGTTGGTTACATTAGTGTGTTTTCATTTAAGTTTTAATTTCTGCATTTTGTTCATTAGATTAGTCGTACACCTATTCACCCCCCTCTAGGTGTACTTACAATTGGTATCAGAGCCTACGCTCCTGATATTAGGTTTAACCACCTAGGAGTGTGATCTTGGTTTTGCTAATCTACATTTGCATTTGCACATTTATATTGTTTACACACACTCATGGATTGCTTGTCACCTCCTATGTTTGATGTCTCCAATATTGACATGTGAAAATTTAGGAAGTCCATGTATTTAAAAACCCTAGGCTTGCATGTTTTCCTTACCGCTACCAAGAAATCCTATCTTGATAATAGCAAGCATATAGAGGCCAATGCACAAGCCCTTGAGGCACTTAGAAGCACGCTTAACAAAGAATATCTTATGTTGGTTTCTAACTGTGATTCCGCCTTTGCAGTGTGGAACACGTTGACCTCCTCCGAGCTTCAAACGCCGAACATAATGGAGAAGGAATCTAGTGAGGATGAATCCGAATAACGATGCTACATGGTCCAAGGGAATGACTCCCTTGAGGTACATTCGGATACTCAACTACATAGTGCTAGCTCTTCATTTGATGATCTTGATAGTATGGATGTCGATGCATTAAATGAAGAGTTATCTATTGTTTGTAAGAACCTCTTGAAAAAATATAAAGTTTTAAAAAAGAAAACTTGTAAGTTATCAAAAGAAAATAAGGATTTGTTTTCAAAACTTGAATTGGCTTTACAAGAGAAGGTTGAAATTTCAAATGAGTGTGACTCTTTGAAAACCCAACTTGAACTTGTTTTAAATGAAAACAAGATTTTGAAAAATAAAATGATTGTGAAAATGTTTTGAAGAAAAATGAGTCTTTAACTTCAAAGCTTGATTTTATTTTAAAAGAGAATGAATCTTTGAAAAACAAAATTATTTCTATTTCAAAAGAATTAGATTTGGTTTCTAAGAAGAATATTGTTTTGAAAAATAATATGATACACATGTTTGTCATGCTAGTGTAGCTTCTCCATCTAACTCACCTATTGCATGCACCTCTTCTTTCTTAATTGAAAATGATATATCTATGCTTAAGAAGAGTGTTGATTGTTTGGGCTCCACTTTGAGCCAATGTGCTTTGAACCATACACGTTTGGAATCTATGTTTCGAAAGAAACAAGTTCCATCTTTGCATGCACACAAACCACGGCATACACATGCTTCGCACGTTCATGTACACAATACTATGTATGCTCATGTGCACACTTGTACACATTGTGGACGTAAGGGCCACCTTGCTAAGTTTTGTTATGATCGTATACATGATTCAAATTTAGCAACTAAATTTGTTTGGGTTAGGAAAGGAGCTAACCCCCATGGACCCAAAAGAGTGTGGGTACCAAAGACCACCCCTATTATATTTGATGTAGGTGTGGGCTCTCACATGACGTGAGAGTGATGGTGCCTTGAGGTGGATGCGTTCCAAGCTTAAAGAGGACTATTTGGATGCATCACTTTCAAGGGGAGTTTGGTGGGAGGACCACCTTGTTTTGGAGACATGGAGAATTGCCTTCTTTAGTTTTGGTAACAATCTCTTACTCCTCATTATGTTTACATGCTTTTCATATCATTGATTTTAGCATGTTTTGATGTTTCTTGATTAGTATGTTATATGCTATGATATTTAGATTAGTGATATATATGATTAGTATTTGAGACACCCATGTTTATATGGATTTATATTTAGTGTTCTCACTTTAGTTTAACTAGTATGTATGTCCTAGTTCTAATACATGTGCATGTACATAATGATCATATGGATGTTTATGAGTTTTGTTTTGATTTCTATGCTTCATGTTTTGTTTACACGTTTAGATGTTTGTTTTCATTAAGAATTGGATATATACTTGTACAACTAGTGAGCTACAAATAGATTATTATATGTTTGTACTTGAATGCTCATTTGTACTCATTAGATGTACTAGTATAGCCTAGTTTGATGATTCATACATTTTGACTTGTATTCCCATTTTGTACATGTTTTTCATGTTTACGTTTAAGTTCATGTATATGTCTATTTTGTCTAAACTATTAGTTATATATATACATCCTTGAGCAACTTGCCTTCGTGCATATATTTTTGTGGACTCGTGTATGTTTGGATATGTATGTATACTTTAGTTTGTACATGACATACATATACCTTGAAGAATTCTAGTTTTGATGATTTTCAAGGAATTTCTTATTGAGCTTAATTTTGATATGTTCCACACAACACTTGTACACTCACTTTAGTTGATGTTTTCTCATGATTTTGTTTTCATGAGTACAATTTGTGCTATATGGATTTTTGAGTGTTTGGTGATCATGTGATTTACATGCTTTTCATGAAATATATTTTGTTTTATTCCTTGCTTGAAGGCTTTCGTACTAGTTTACAAGTTTTTCATATAACTAGTTCGTATTCTTCGCTTTGATAGAGTTTTTCAAACATACTATATTTTCAAACTTATTTTTGAAAACCCCTACCCATTTAAGGGCAGTTGGTTGGGCGACGATGCCTTGTATGCTTATTATTGAAAATCTATTTAAAATATGTACATGAAATGGATGGTAGGAAATATGAGTTATACACTTGATCTTATTATGTTTTCAATTGGTATCATTGGATCTTTTCAATTGGTATCACTATTGACATTCTTTTTGTATACTCATATATGTTTTATATATGTATGCTTACACTTCAAATAGTATCAATTTCGATTGGTATTCAATTTTCCATACATATATATATATGCTTTATTTGTGCTTACTATATCTCTATATCTTTGAGCACAAATTTTAGTTATACTAAGTTTGATTTCTTAAATGATTATTATATTTCAATTGATTATATTTCAATTGGTATCTTATGTAAGCTTATGCATCATTTTATTTGGTATTTCATAAAGGGGGAGAAAATTCATATTTCACTTTTCTATTGGTTTTGTTATTTTTACTCCCACACTTTATGTTGAAAAATGATTGAAAAATGGTATTGATTATTTTTGGTATCATATGCTCCTAATGAAAAATTACTTTCAATTGGTACTAATCTTTACATTTGACATCAAGATTATCTATATTTTTTAATTGATATCAAAATGTTTAGTTGAATTTTTCAAAATGATTTATTTACTTACAATTGGTATTTAAATTTACATTAAAAACATTTGTTTTATGTACCTCTAATTAGTATGTTTTATTGATATCATGATGCACTCAATTGATATATTTTTTTCAATTGGTATCATAATGTTTTGATTTGATTTCACCCCTAATTGATATTTTGTTGTTTAAGACAAAAAGGAGGAGAACACTGTATTATTGTTTTCTTTGACCCCTTGTTGATGATTGACAAAAAGGGGGAGAAGTATTTGAGTTTATATGCATATTTTTGCAAATATTTTATTGTTGGTATCAAAAGCTTTTATTGATTATCTTCCAATTGGTATCAAGAGTTTTTATTGATTATCTTTTAGTTGGTATCAAGAATTTTTATTGATTATTATCAAGAGCTTTTATTGCTTTTATTGATAAAGTTTTCACATTGTAATTTTTATTGGTATCAAGAGCAATTATTTAAGAACATGTATATTTTAAAAAGGAAAAGGAATTTATTTTAAAAAGTTTGGTATCAAGAGCATGTTCATTTCATTGTTTTATGCATGTTTATGCATATTCATGTTTAGTATTCATTGCATATCTTATTGTTTATTGTTATGCATGAGTTAAGGGGGAGCTTCTTTGAAGCTTAACTTTAATCCATGCATATATAATTCCATGAGTTTTGTCATCATCAAAAAGGGGGAGATTGTTGGCCCACAGGCCTTCCACTCTAGTTTTGATGATGATTAACTCATGTAGTTATGATTTACTAATAATCTTGTGATGTTTAGTTTCAGATACTTAACCAAGATATTAGTAGGTGATTAGCTTCAACAAAGGTGTTTTGGAGATTTCACATGGTGATTCAAGAGCACAAGCGTCAAAGTTCATATCTAGCACTCGTTGGAGTCAAGCTCGGTGGATCAAGTTTGGATCGAGTCGACTTGGAGATGGCGCTCTACAAGAAGACTTCGGTACAGTGTTTAGTTTATATTTTAGATCCATTGTTAAAGATTAGATAGTGTGGTATGCTCAAGTTCACAACACACACACTTATTTAAGTTTCATGTTATTGGTTTTTCGATTTTTTGTTTAACCGATCTTGGTTTTCATGAATAGATAGAATTAACAAGTTTACATGGTTTAATGTATATTAGATTTGTTCTATATACATCTATGCTTCAACTATTTAAACAAACTTAGTTTGATAACCTATTCATGTATTTAGGTTTTGTATTTTAACAAAACTTATTTTTGGATTTAAAGTCAAAAACATTGATATATATCTATTTCATGTATATTGGATTATATCCATATACTGTTTGGTACGGAGTAGAAAAATTCGGTGTAAAGTTTCCTTGAATCAGTTGAAAGGTTACAACGGACTAATGCTCCGACTACAAGGGAGGGAAGATGTTGAGTCTTGAATCTCCCCTTTGTTTAGTGTTGGGTTCTTCAAGTGGCGGTGGAAAGTGAATCTTATTTTTCGTTGACCGGGTGAATGTCAGGAACTTCTGGGGGTCTTCTCTTCGGTTGGCGGACGGAGTAACACAGCTCTGTCGACCAAATCTCAAAGAGATTGTAGGCAAAGATTAACTTGTACGCAGCAAGTTAGTTGAAGAGTTGGACTCTCTTTCCTTCTCTGTAGAAGCTCTCAAGTCAAGCTCTTTTCTGATCTCTCTCTAAAAAAGAATCCGACCCCTTTTCCATAGCAACGGGGCTATTTATAGAGGTTTCAGGGGCGTACGTGCCTCCTAAAAATACTCTATAATGGGGGTTAACTTTCCCCGTTATGTGGGCCGTGATTGACCCTATAACCAGGACGGTTACAACTGAGACGCGGGTTTTGACCCACGCACCTTGGTGCTGCTGAGACGCGGGTTTCGACCCACGCGCCTTGGTGCTGCAGTGTTGGCTGAGACGCGGGTTTCGACCCTCGCGCCTTGGTGCTGCTGAGACGCGGGTTTCGACCCACGCACCTTGGTGCTGCAGTGTTGGCTGAGACGCGGGTTTCGACCCTCGCGCCTTGGTGCTGCAGTGTTAGCTGAGACTAGCCCTGCGCCTGGAGTTTGGAATTCTACTTTTGACGACTTGTCTTTAATGATTTTTAGACAGCCTACAGAACCCCCTCCAATGTTTTCGATATTCCGCAGTTATCTGGGACGAATTTTGAAATACTTTGGACTCTAGCTGAATCCACTTTTATGATTTGGACTGACAAAGCTTCGGGCTTGATCTTGTTTGGAGTATGGCCTTCGTGAGTGTACTGTGGAACTCTTTGAAGCCGCCAAAACTGATCGCGTGGAGTGTCTAGATACACAGTCTAAACCTCCCCGATGCTTTAAGTTTGTCGTTGGTGTACTTTAAACCAGAGGTGGGCAGTCATCTGCTTGTGCCAGTGTGCTTTTGAACTGAATTGCAGAAGTAAGGACTACACGCCAGTTCTGTGGACGCAGGGGTGATACTGCTTTTGGGATGACAACGCGACTGTTACTCCATGAGGCAGACGCGACTTTGGCCGGGTTGAAAGGGTGCGTCCACCGAAGGGACGCATCTTTAGAGATGAAGACGCGACTCTTGGATGCGAATCCGTGCCATGAGCATGCTGCCACGTGTCCCGTAGAATTGAGGGGGCATCTACTTTTTAGCGTGCGAACTTCACGCTGCATTTAATACGCTGTCCACGCGTCAGGTGGTAATTAGGCATCGAACCAAGCGCCGCGTATCTTTGCGAATCACCGTGCCTATAAAAGACAACAGTCTTTCAAGAGTCATCATTAGACTCTCCTTCGTCTTCGTGTGCATCTGTTAGGGTTTTGAGAAAGGAGCTTCCTTTGTTCTCTTTACTTCATCTAACACCGGATCTTTGATTCGCAATGGCACAAAGGCCAAGCAAATTGCTTCATCTTCACGGGCGGTCATCGCTGAGACTCCAAGGGGCGGTTCCTGCATGCAGGAACCCCTATTTCAGGTATAAAGCCATCGGACTTGATTTCCACCATTTAAAAGGGTTTATTGAGTTCTTTGAACTCTTGGACCCTCTTTTAAAATTGACCCGCCAACGCGGGCTCGAGCCCATGTTTGATCTTCAGACGCGGCTTTTGAGTCGATAAACAAGGCGCAGGTTTGCTGACCCTTGCTGCTTTTATCTGCTCGAATCTGCGTCTGCTTGTTGAACACAGGGCCCCAGTGAGCCTTGCGTTTCAGGTTCAACACTTAGAATGTTCCTAAGTGTGAAAGATTCGAACGCAGATTTCTTATGACTCTTGCGTCTTGTGAAATCAGACGCTGGTCCTCATGAATTTTGCGTCTGAGTCCAAGTACTTAGAGATTTTTCATAAGTCTTGGATTTTCAAAACGCGGGCTCCATGCTAGCCTCGCGATCTTCGGGTCTGGACGCAGATTTTGATTTCCGCGTCTGGGTTTACTTTTGCGTTTGAGTTGTGGACACTTAATCATTTCCCTTCAGATTTCTGATCAAGTGTTGTTTTCTTTTCGCAGTGCGATATTCCGCCGATCCTCTCTCCAAGAAGTGTCACTTCGGGCACGTAGGTGGTACTGATCGCAACTTAACCTTCGTGTTACAAAGGACTGCTCCTGTGACCGCCGACAAGCCGAAGGAGCGAAGGGAGAGGCTCTCATGGAGGCTGAGAAAGCACGTCAGCACGAGATACATCGCCTCCGAGAACAAATCCGTTCTTTGGCTAATCAAGATTATTAGCATCCTCCCTTTTTTTTAAGGAAAGAACACTCAATTCATCAAGAGTGTTTGTATCACTTTTATCATTTGGCTCAAATAATAAAAGTCTTTTGAAATTTTGCTCCATCTTCATTGTCCCACTGTAGATGAATCCAATTTCTTAGCTGCACTCTTTGGTTATGATCTTTGACTGACTCTGGATAAACTTAGGCTGAACTGAGTTTGCCAAACGCGATTCTGATTTTGTGGTGGAGACCCAGTCCCGAAAAATGCGACTCTGACCTGTCAATTGAGACGCGGTTCCAGTTGGCGCGAAGGACGCAGCTTTGGGTGCGGCTCCCTGGCCGCAGCCCTTAACTCTGCCCAAGTACAGAATTCAGGATGCCGCGAGGACGCGGTCTTATGCTCCTCAAAATTGACGCATAGATATGAGGACGCGACACTGGGTCCTTGACCTGGTGCAAACTCAAATTATATTGAGTTTATGATAGGAACACCATTATCATCTCGCCATGTAGACGCAGCCCCAAGATACTTGTCAATGCCATAGGCCTTCTCCGTAGAGGACACAAGTCTCAGGACGCAGCTTTTCACTTTTATTTGATTTTCAAGCGCGACCCCCAGAATGGGTCCCTCCTTGCTAAGGGAACGCAGCTCTAAACTGCTCCGGAGACGCGGTCGCAGTTCTCTTAACTGGAAGGAAAGAGGACGACGAAAGGGACGCAAGTTCCTGGACGCGGCTCTCGGGCCTGCGTTTGGTGCAACTTCCCAGGCGTTACAGGCAGCTTTCATAAAGATTTCGTTGGATCTTTAAATGTCCAGTCGATGTTGACAATTGGGGACTCGTATCATCTAATGTTTCCCGACGCGGCAGTCCACGCGTCAGCCCTTCATTGGGCTTAGGCATTAATGCCTTTAAATGCCAGACCGGCACTGGCGGTTGGAGACTCGCGTCTTCGATGCTTCCCGAAGCGATAGTCCACGCGTCAGCCCGTTATTGGGCTTTGACATGCATGCGGGAATTAAAGCCGACGGTTCTGATTAGTGAGCCATTGATTACAGGCTCTGGGGTTTGCCTATAAATAGGCCTCACCCTCTCCTTTTAGCAGTCCATTACTTAGACTGCTTTCCTTCGAGAGCGAATGCTCTGATCGATTCTACCTTTTCTCTTCAAGGACTTGTATCTGGGACTTGCCTCAATGGATGATGATGACCCAGAGCTATCATGCTTCTGTTTAATCTCTCCAGAAGATTATCACTGTCAAGTGATTTCAAGATCAAGAAGCGTCTCCTTGAGCACCTTTTATATCCGCGCCTTGATGCAGAAAGTTCAACCCTTAATGGGGGTTGCTGCGGGTCTGACTTCCTGGTCTGCCATGAAATTTTCAGCCCTTACTAGGTTGTAGTTTTGCTATCTCTTAAAGAGATTCATCTTCTTGACCTTCTTCTGAAGTCTGGTTGGTGCGTTCACCTTTTGGGAGTTGCGCCATTCAGAAAACTCTGACTCAAAATTCTTCTGGACGCAAGTATGATGGACTTTTGCACCTGGACTGCGAGCTTTACATACAGAGCTCGCGTCTAAGACTGTCGACTTAGAAGAATTTCAACCTAGGTCGAAAGTTTCAGGCCTGAATTTTGCAACCCCTGTTTGTCGAACAGGGAGACGGCAATTTTCGCGTCTGATTCTTTTCGCGCCTCATACTTTAGACGCGGATGCAAAACCAGACTGCGTCTGAATTCTGTGTGTATCACAGCTTTGATCATGTCTGTTTCTGCCGCCACAAAAGTTTGGCTCACTGCGCGGGTCACTCCTGCGTCTGAAGCTTTCCACAATAGCTGCGTCTGTCACTCAGTCTTTCTTGTTGAAATATACTAAGTTTCAGCTCTTTTGCTTTTTGCAGGTAGGCTTAGTCATCATTTTTCATATTCGCTGGGCCCCGGGGAGAATATTTCGGCCAGCGAACTTGGTCGATGGTCGACCACAGGAGAAGAAGTCATGGCTCCCATCTTCGGGAGACGGGGATCGGACCCTCGCCAAGATCTCTTTGGATTCAATGCACCGGTCATGCTTCTTGGCATGGCATGGTCAGAGTGAGTATGGCGGGGGATATAGTGGTGGGTATGTTCTTGGATTCTCCCTTCACCTACCCCAGAAGTGACATCGATGAAAACTCCATGCTCATTGGATGACTTTCTGGTGGTGGAGATGTTCATCAATGAAGGATCATACCCCGCCGCTCCGGATGGTCAGGTGAAATCAGAAGATTCTGCTGCCTTTCGACCTCAAAAACACCATTGTTCTTGGTCAACGATGGGCTCTTTCAATGTTCACATCATGCATCGTGGTGCAATCAGTTTCTGATCGTCGCCACAGTGTTCAATCCTACTTTGGCGCCCTTCCAAACATCTTGTACTTGGAGTTGTGAGCAGCTTCAAGAAGTGAGTGCAACCTTTGAGAGAGAGAGGGACTTCTTTGTACTCCTTTATCTGTAACACTCAATCTTATTGAATAAGAGAGCGTTTTGTATCACTTTCATATGGCTGGATATAAATAAAAGTGACACTTTTCTTTTTGTCTCCTATTGTCTTGAACTTTTCTCTTTTTTTTTTAGTCAAACAAATAGAAGCGAAGAGTCTTTAACTTGTCAAAACTATGATGATAATCTTAACGAGTCACATTTTGTGGAGAGAGATCCTATTTCAGGAACTTAACAATGTTGTCAGAGGTGTGATATTAACTTGACAGAGATAAGATAATTTTGTGGACCTGTCACTCTATAAAGGAAAGTGACAGGTAGAATTTGTACCCCCAGGGAAGATGAGCCTTTATCAGAGGTTTAGGATTAACTTGATTAAGATTAGCTGGGGAGTTAATGAAAGCACTGTTAACGGTGTAATGTTAACCTAATAATATTTTTTTAGGTAGACTTGTTGTTCTATTGAGGAGAATCATAAGTGAGACTAGATTCACGGGGGATCTAGGAAAGTTTTTACCGTTAGAGGTGTGATATTAACTTAACGGGTTGAAGGTCGTCTTGTCAGAAGTGTGATGTTAACTTGACAAGAATGTGAGTCAGAGGTGTGATATTAACTTGACTCAGAAGCATTTCAGCTTTCATTTGGGAAAACTGAAAGTGTCACTATCATAGGTGTGATGTTTAACTTAGCAGTGAGGGTAATGCTAGAGGTGTAATTTTGAACTTGGCATTGGTCATCTCGACTTTAACAAGGAAGTCCGAGGGAAAGTCATGGCCTTAAGTGTATTGTTAAACTTAGCAATGACTTGGACGCTAGAGGTGTAGTATTAAACTTAGCATCATTCATTTCAGCTTCGATATGGAAGTCTGAGGGAAAAATGGCTGTCAGAGGTTTAACATTGAACTTGGCAGCAACTTGATTACTGTTAGAAGTGTAATATTAACTTAACAGTAATTTGTCAGAGGTATGGTATTAACTTGACAAAAATTGGTTTGCGATACGAGCAATTTGAGGACCTGTCATTCTATTGATGAGAATTGACAAGTGAAGTTTGAAGAGCTAGAGGTATAGTGTTAACTTGGCAAATTTGAAGGTTTGCTACTCCATGTAGAGTTGACAAGCAAAGTTTGTACTCGATAGGGAGTATTGAAAATCTTCATTACCAGAGGTATAGTGTTAACGTAGCAATGATTGTATTTTGTAGACCTACCATTCTGTGGATGAGAATTGGTAAGGGATTTTTTTTTTGGAGGAAAGAGTGGAACTACATCCACTTAGGATTTTTAGCAAACCCTCAGCTATCAACGGATTTGAGGTGCCTTTACCAACTACCGTTTGAGTTGGGCTAGCCATGCTATTCCCCTCAGCATGATGAGTTATCGAAGACTTATGTTGGGCTTAAAATCCAACATTTTCCTCTATCCTTAGCCGTCAGAGGCGTCGGATGTTAATGAAGATGGGAACATTAGAACCCAGGATTTTTAGCAAACCCTCAGCTGTCAACGGATTTGAGGTGCCTTTACCGACTACCGTTTGAGTTGGGCTAGCCATGCTATTCCCCTCAGCATGATGAGTTGTCGAAGACTTATGTTGGGCTTAAAAGCCAACATTTTCCTCTATCCTTAGCCGTCGGAGGCGTCGGATGTTAATGAAGAAGCTTTTCTTGTTTTGATCAGAGGTGTACTTTTAACTTGATCAGAGGAGGAGTACTATTAAGGATAGTACTTCTTCAAGAATCTGCCATTGATCGGCATCATGAGTGTATCGCCATTTGAGGTTATGAGGCGATATGATCCATTTGAGTAGACTGACTCTACTACAAACGGTCCTTCCCATTTGGGCTAGAATTTCCCTTTGTCTTGTGTGTCATCACCATAGGTCTTCTGACGGCTAAGACAAGGTCACCTTTCTTGAAAGTTCGCACTTAACTTTCTTGTTGAAGGCTCTGGTAATCCGGGCTTGGTAAAGCTCGATTTGTTGTTGGGCCTGCAGAAGTTTATCATCTAAGGCTTCCAATTCTTGGAGTCGCTGTCGATGCTTCTCCTCATTTGTCATCTCTGCTATCAGGGCGACGCGTAGAGATGGAATTTAGATTTCCAGTGGAAGCACGGCTTCACACCCGTATACCAAAGAGAATGGCGTAGCTTTAGTTGGGGTTCGCACAGTTGTGCGATAGGCCCATAAGCATTCACCTAGCCTGTCGTCCCAGTCACGTTGACTTTTCGAGATGAATTTCTTGAGAAGTTTGCCGATGGTCTTGTTGAAAGCTTCTGCGAGACCATTAGCGGCGGGGTAGTATGCAGTTGAGAACACACTCTGGATTCTGAACTTAGCGCAGAATCTCTGGAAAGCTTGGCTGATGAACTGGGGTCCATTGTCGTGGACGATTCGCCGAGGTACACCAAAACGGTAAATGACATGATGTTTGACGAATTTGATCACGTCTGATGACTTCACCTCCTTCAAAGGGACGGCTTCAGCCCATTTGGAGAAGTAATCGGTTATGGCCAAAATAAACTGATGTCTTTTTGATGATGGTGGACTAATAGGGCCAACTACATCCATCCCCCACATTTCAAATGGCCAGGTAGAGGTCGTAGGGTGAAGATACCCCGGCGCTTGATGGATAAAATCGCCATGCACTTGGCAGGCGTGACATCTTTTGGCATAAGTGATGGCATCAGCGACCATCTTAGGCCAATAGTATCCCATCCTTTGGAGTCGATATGCCAATTTTGGGCCAGGTTGATGGGCTCCACACATGTCGTCATGGGCTTCTTTCAATACCTCATGTGCCTCTTTTGGTGAAAGGCAGCGAAGCAAGATCCCGTCATGCGATCGACGATACAGTGTTCGTGTGATCGCATTATAGTAGAATTTGGGGGCTTTCCTTCGAATGGCCGCCGCTTCTTTGGTGTCCTCAGGCAGGGTGCCATACAAGACATAATCGATGTAAGGGAATCGCCAGTCTCTAGGCTCTGGACCGGCTGACGACTCGAGAACTTCTTTGCCTCGACAATCTCCCGTTGGCTCCTGGTAGTCCTCAAGAGCAATTCTCGGGCAATACAGGTCATGGCTGTGGACAAATATCTTCTCCACTGCTCCAGCTGGAAGAGCTAAAGAGGCAGCTAGGGATGCCAGTACATCTGCATGCGCATTTTACTTGCGCGGTACATGATCGATGTAAAAGTTCGTGAACCTCTCGGCCATGCGAACAGTTGCGTTGTAATGGGTACTAGGTCTTCATGTCTGACTTCATACTCCCGTGAACTTGGCTGACGATGAGATTGGAGTCACCATATGTCTCGAGATTTTAACGCCAATCTCATCGGCGAGTTGCATCCCAATCAAAAGGGCATTGTACTCCGCTACATTATTGGAGCAAGGTTCGGTTAACGAGACAGCTCGAGGAATCACATAGTTCTGTGAGGAGACGAGTACTACTCCTACTCCTGCCACTATATGTCCTTTTGGGCTTGTTCTCGATGCGCCGTCAAAGAAAAGTTGCCATACTTGTCTTTCAAACGATGTCTGGGTCAGGCAGACTTCAGCGACCTCATCTGGGAGATCCTCGTAAAGTTTGGCTACCCTCGGGTCTGGATGCTCAGCCAGGAAATCCGCTACCGCTTGTCCCTTCACAGCTTTTTGTGGTAAAAAGTGCATTTCATATTGGGATAGCAATATGGCCCACTTTGCCAATCGGCCATTTAACGATGAAGGCTTTGTCATGAGTAATCGCAAGGGGTTAACTTTTGATATGACGTTTATTGTCTGGCCTACCAAATAGTGTCGCATTTTCTGAATAGCAAACACCAATGCCAAACATTCCTTCTCGATCGGGTTGTACCGATGTTCGGCTCCGATCATTGTTCTACTCAAATAGTAGATTGCTTGCTCTCGTCCTTGATCATCATTCTGAGCTAGTAGAGCTCCTAAAGAATGATCCATCGCTCGGACGTAGATCAGGAAAGGTTTTCCGGATACCGGAGCTGCAAGGACTGGGGGTCGTGTGAGGTATTGTTTAATTTCCTCAAATGCTTGTTGGCAAGCGTTATCCCAAATAAACGAAACACCCTTCTTCATTAATTTGGTGAAGGGTTGGCATCTTCCGGCGAGATTTGAGATAAACTTTCGGATGTACGCCAATCGTCCTTGCAATCCCCTGAGCTCTTTGAGATTTCTCGGAGGTTGCATCTCCTGGATAGCGCGAACCTTTTCTGGGTCCAAATGAATCCTGTGGAAGTCACTACAAACCCTAGGAACTTGCCACTGGCCACCCCCAGGAAGGACTTGGTGGGGTTCATCTTCAATTGATGGGCCCGCATGATGTCGAAGACAACCTTCAGATCAGCTATATGATCACCTTTAGTGCGGCTTTTTACTGCGATGTCGTCAACATAGCATTCCACGGTTTTGCGCATGTGTTCGTGAAAAATGGCGTTCATGGCCCTTTGATATGTCTCCCCTGCATTCTTTAATCCGAAGGGCATGACGGTGTAGCAGTATACCCGCAGTGGTGTCCTGAAAGAGGTATGTCTTTCGTCATCAGGATACATTTTGATTTGATTATATCCTGAGAATCCATCCATGAAGGACATTCGCTCGAATCCACATGTGTTGTCAATCATGACATCTGTGATTGGCAGTGGGAATTCATCCTTGGGACAAGCCTTATTTAGATCACGAAAATCGATGCAGATTCGGATCTTCCCGTTCTTTTTAGCAATGGGGACGATGTTCGCTACCCAATCAGGATGTTGTTCTTCCCTAATGAAGCCAGAGTCGATAAGCTTTCTGACTTCTGATTGAATTGCCTCCATTATTTCTGGACGGAACCATCGCTGTTGTTGTTTGACGGGCTTTTTATCCGTATTAATGTTGAGGCGGTGCATAGCCACTCGAGGATCTAGTCCAGGCATGTCTTTATAATTCCAGGCGAAGACGTCTATATATTCTTGCACAAGAGATATTAGACCCTTTTTCTCCAAAGGTGACAGGCCGTCGCTTATAAAGATGGGCTTAGGATTAGCCTCATCTCCTAGATTGATCTGAACAACCTTATCTTCTGTGGGTGGCTCACGTTGTTCGAAGCGGGTATCCCAAAGATTGTTTAAGTGTTTGATCCAAGGATCTGTATCAGATTGGATCATTTCTTCATCTCCGTCTTCCAGGTGGCTTGTTGAAACCATATTCACTGAAAGTTCCCTGAAGATGTTGCCGACACTAGCATCTGATTCCCACGAGGACGTGCCCGATGAGCAATCATGGCCTAATGTCTCTTCAGAGTCAGAGGCTGATGGGATCAGAGTTGACACATAGCCCAACCCCCTGCGAGTCTGATGATAATAATCAGGGGTTTTCCCTTTTGGCACAAAAGATCGAAGTAGCGTTCTCCTTCCTTTGCCGAAGTTCAACCCTGGTCCGCTTGTCAGATCATACCCCATGTTTTTCATCATTCTGAGTGCCTTAGGCTCATAATGACCGAACTGAGGGGATTCCTGCTCACCTTCTGATTCTTCACAGGTCATTGGTTCAGATTCAATTCGTCCGAAAAGAATTGGTCTTTGGCCTTTCCGTCTCGCTGGAACCATGAATATTGATTCTTGCGCATCGCCGGCATCTTGGTGCGTTTCGAATGACGACTTCACTGGTACATGCAATGATGTCAAAGCATCCATTACCGACCAGAGATCGTCATCCACTTCGGTACTAGTGTCTGACGGCACTGAATCAGAAGCAAACACAGAGAAATACGCCAGATCTAAGTCTTCATTAATATACCATCCGCCTACATCATCGGAGGTATTATCAACATCGGGCTTATTAATGCCCGTTACAAGTGGATCTAGTTCCCACATGCACTCCTCTTTTTCCGGCTCGGTGTCGGCTTCATTACCAGAGTCGGGCTCCTCTGGTTGCGGGATTTCATCTGTTTTCACAGATTCCTGATATAGGAGAGAATCTGTGAAATAATTTTCAACTCCCTTGAACGGATGCCTTTCGGTAATCAACGTTCGCACCTTTCCACTCCCGTCGATATATTTCATGACTTGGTGGAGAGTAGAGGGAACGATAGAATTGCGATGAATCCATGGCCGTCCCAACAGCAAATTGTAGGAGGTGTCAGCATCTATGACGTAGCATGTCACCTCCGACCTTAGGTCCCCAATCTAGCATTTGAGCTTGACCTTCCCCATTGGACGGGTACTATTGGCATTGAACCCATAAATAGTAGTCTGGGTGGCGCTCAAACGGTGAGTAGGAATCCCGAGATGTTGCATGACTCGGCGGGGCATAATGCTCAATGCGGACCCGGGATCTACCTGAATGCGGTTCACCTCAGATGATCCAATATACCCTACGAAGTAAAGGGGTCGATCATGTTTCCCTTTGACTTGCATATCATCTGCCGTGAAGGTGATGCAGGGAACATTTTGGGAGGTATGGAGGCAGTCCTCTACATCTTCCTCCTTTGGTCCGATCGGCACCTGGGTCATGAAAACCTCAACATTAGCGAGGGCCTCTTGTAGAGCTTCTCTGGTTGACTTCGATAGCCTGAGGAGCTCATAAAGGGTAATTCGGGCTGGGATATTGGCCAGTTGAGCAAGACATCAAAGCGATAAGGTGTTGTGGATCCTTCCGCGATGTCTTTCGAAAGAACTCTGAAAAACTGAAGCTCTTTCTGTTTCTCTACAGGTTGCTTTGTGGAGGGCTTGGCTGACTCTACAGCGGGTCTTGGAGGAGTTACCGCCATTTCGTCATATTTTTTCAAATATGACTGTCCTGAACGGGTTTCCGCCACCAGTTGACTGGGTTCTGTGGCCAGGACTATCGTCTCCTCTTCTGAATCGGTCAGTGAGGGAACATCAGTCTCACTTCCCGAGAAGAGGCACATACCACATTATAGGATGAAGCCTTAGCTTTGCCTTTGGACTTCCTGCTGGTCACAGTGGTCCATTGCTGGCCATCCACAAGGTCGGGATGAACCCACATGACTTCTCCCTGAGGTGTGGAAACGGGTACCAGGCCCTTCTCTTGCTGTTGGTGAGGGTCTGTGTTGACCATTCTCAGCTCTCCTTTTGGGACAGGGACTACTCTAGAGGGTGTTGGAGGTTGCCTTCCAAACTGGAGGAATGACGTCATATTGGCCGCCACCTTCTTCTGCTCTGGATGGAGTTTTAATACCTCCGCGTCAATCAGAGCCTGAAGGATGTCCTTGAAGACATAACAGCTCTTGGTGGGGTGTCCCAACATCCTGTGATACATGCAGTAGTTGGGATTATCGGTTTTACCGACTTCTTCAAGGCGCCTAACTTCAGGAAGCTTCAGTCGGTTGCTCTTGTTGAGTAGTTTGAAGAGTGAGTCGACATGTTCATCCTTGAAGGAATACTGGTTGCTGGCGCGTGGTTGGCTTGAAGAGCCACTTCCCTTGACCGGTTGAGGTTTGACAGGGGATTTGGTCTCTGCTGCCAAGTTATCCTTCCGTTTGGCTTGGAAGGATGTGTCTGGCGCACGCCTCGTTGACCTTTCAGGTCTGGGTTTGTTTTCTTCTGCCCTGACCCGAGCGACGATTTCTTCAGCCTGTTCACCTTGTGGGATCAACTGCTTCCAGGTGCGGCTTTCGGCAACTCCTATTTGGGCAAGGAGCGAAGTTTGGAGATTTTGGCGGCATGTTTCCACCAGGGTGACCTGGGTCATACCGCTTGGACATCGGAGTGCTACGTTCCGAAATCTTTCTACGAAAGACTTAACGGACTCTCCCTTTCGCTGCTTGGTGGCTAAAAGGGTAGGCATATTGACCTCCGAGTCATCTTCAAAGAAGCGCGTTAAGAAGAGCTTCTCCAAGTCGCCCCAATTCTTGATGGAACCCTCTGGGAGCTTCATGAACCATTCAAAGGCAAGCCCTTTTAGGGTGCCGATGAACAAGCGTGCCAGAATGGCATCATTATCTACTACATTTCCTGTTTGGGATTTAAAGTAGTAGATATGTTGGTTCGGTGAACCTTTCCCATCAAATGCTTGGAGGGTTGGAGCCTTGAACTTGGGCGGGTATGGAATCAGGCACTCGGCCGGATATGGCCGGACCACTCCTGCTTCTTGGAGGCCTTTCTGGTTGGTAAGGGCCTCAAGACGTTGCTCCAACTGATTCATTCTTTTAGAATGAACCTTTCCCTGGTCTCGATCGTCCTTTTCCTGCGACGAGGATTTAGACGAATCAGAAGTAAGTTGCTCTTCCTCCTCTACGTGTACAGAAGATGAGCTTTCCTCCTCTTTTCGTCTGCCTTTAGACTTCTTAGAGGAGGCTTTGTTAGTTGATTTCTTCTTGTCTTCAAGCAACTGTGCGAGCATCTGCTTGAGGGAGTCGATAGATTCTTGCTGAGCACGAATCATCTCGAATTGTTCCTTCTAGACCTGGGCTTGCTGCTCCAAGCGCCTGGCGGTCTCCTCAGGAGTGCTGGTCATGTATATAAAGGCCTCTTTCTCCATAGAAGAGTTTGAAGCCTGTGACTCTGCAATAGCGGAATGCGAGTCATTCACCTCAATGCCCCTGGCTAGATCATTGTAGTCAATTGGGGGAATTGCCCCGGTTCGGGTGCGAGTGTGTCGGTACACTCCTACTGGTTCTGTGTCAGATTCATCATCGGAACTGACTGCAGGTTGTTTTCCCCTGCTCCTGCTCGCCATGTTTGCAGTGAGCTCTGGATATTCAGTGTCAGAGAAAATCCTCCTCCTGTGGGAACGACTTCTCTTAGCTGATCGGGGAATCAGGGTCAGTTGTCTAACTAGAGACTGCTGGTTTGCACCTGAACTGCAACGGCACTCAGAAAGCATCGTGATAAGCCGTTGGCAGCAACATGACGAAGTGATTTGATTAGCACTTCTTTTCTTTGTCAAATAATCTCTCAGATCCGTGGGAGGAGAATCAAAGAGATTAACCTCACAATGTTGAGGGCGGGAGGCATCCTTGCTGCGTACAGCCAGGACGCGTGATTCAGAGACGCGGTTCTCGCGTCGTGGCTTCAGGATGCGTGTCTGATGTCTCTGCTGAGAAGAGACGCGACTATCGCGCTGCTGGTTGTTGCGTCGGGGCAGAGACGCTTGAGGGATGCAGGGTAGCTGGGCCCCGTGCCTAGAGGAGCGTGCCTCTTGTACTCGACGAGGCGCGCAAGCTTCGCCTTGGCGTCTGGGGAGTAGGGCTTCAGAGGGGCCAACTTGGTGAACCTCACGTTTGGGTTGCCAAACGCGGATTTCGCGTGCCGGATGAGGTGCAGCAAAGACGCCGGTTTGAACCTTGCGTCCTGCCTCAGTTGGACGATCAGTTGTTCCAACTTGCAGTTGACGCGCACGCCTTCTCTGTCGGCGTTCAGCGTTCCGGTTACGTCGTGGGGGTTGAGAGAAACCAACGACGACCTGGTGCTGAGGAAGAGGATGGATTGGCTGGACACCAGAGAGCTTGACCCTGCGGGTCTCCTGAGAGACGTTGGCGCGGGTGTTACGCATGGCGCGATTGGCCACGACATCCCTCACAGCAGCTGTCTCTGAGAGAGGCTCAGAGCGGATTTCGGGGCAAGTCCCCGTAGAGACCTGCGGTAGACGCGGGCCTTTGGGCTCTTGGAGTCGGAAGAGAGAAACTCTTCATACTTTGCCTGGTCGAATTCGACAACGAGCGATTCGACCGTTTTCCCTTGTAGAGGACGTCACCTTGCGCCACAACCTGTCCGTCAGTAACGAAAGTAATCCCCAGCGGAGTCTCCATCTCTTGTTTGGTACGGAGTAGAAAAATTCGGTGTAAAGTTTCCTTGAATCAGTTGAAAGGTTACAACGGACTAATGCTCCGACTACAAGGGAGGGAAGATGTTGAGTCTTGAATCTCCCCTTTGTTTAGTGTTGGGTTCTTCAAGTGGCGGTGGAAAGTGAATCTTGTTTTCCGTTGACCGGGTGAACGTCAGGAACTTCTGGGGGTCTTTTTTTCGGTTGGCGGACGGAGTAACACAGCTCTGTCGACCAAAATCTCAAAGAGATTATAGGCAAAGATTAACTTGTACGCAGCAAGTTAGTTGAAGAGTTGGACTCTCTTTCCTTCTCTGTAGAAGCTCTCAAGTCAAGCTCTTTTCTGATCTCTCTCTAAAAAAGAATCTGACCCCTTTTTCATAGCAACGAGGCTATTTATAGAGGTTTCAGGGGCATACGTGCCTCCTAAAAACACTCCATAATGGGGTTAACTTTTCCCGCTATGTGGGCCGTGATTGACCCTATAACCAGGACGGTTACAACTGAGACGCGGGTTTCGACCCACGCGCCTTGGTGCTGCTGAGACGCGGGTTTCGACCCACGCGCCTTGGTGCTGCAGTGTTGGCTGAGACGCGGGTTTCGACCGTCGCGCCTTGGTGCTGCAGTGTTAGCTGAGACGCGGGTTTCGACTCTCGCGCCTTGGTGCTGCTGAGACGCAGGTTTCGACCCACGCGCCTTGGTGCTGCAGTGTTGGCTGAGACGCGAGTTTCGACCCTCGCGCCTTGGTGCTGCAGTGTTAGCTGAGACTAGCCCTGCGTCTGGAGTTTGGGACTCTGCTTTTGACGACTTGTCTTTAATGATTTTTAGACAGCCTACATATACAACATGCTTCAAGTTATTTCAATATCATGTTTTTATATTTGGATGAGTTTTGAACAAAACGATTTTTCATTTCAAAAATTCAAGTTTTGGAAAATACGGATTTTGGTTTTCGGCAAAATTTCTAAGTTATAAAAATAGTTCAACTTGTTTGTAACATGTCTTGATTTTACTCATACATGTTTGATTATCAAAGTATTATACTGAAACTATTTTTGTGGATTTTTAGAGATTTTATGGGATTTATTTGGTAATTAAAAGCTAAGTTTTCAAAACCTATAATGTCCTGTTCTGGCTTCTGCCGGTCGACCGGACCGTCTACCGAGCTAGGAGTCAGTCGACCGACGTGCACAGAAGGTGCACGCCAGTTTGGCTGGAGGGCCGGTCGACCGCCAGAGAGCTTCTGCTCTCTGGAAAGCCCCGGTCGACCGGGTTGTCGACCGGCAGAGAGCTCTGCTCTCTGTTCCAGGCCACGGTCGTCCGGGCCGGTTGACCGCTACCCCAACGGTCAGAAATTTGACCGTTGGCGGTCGACCGGGCCGGTCGACCGACAGCCGTCCAGGCTGCTGACTGGACCCCAACGACTAGTTTTCTTTTGGCCTATATATTGGGGTTTTGTGGACTGTTTTAGGTAAGATTTTTAGAGAGAAAAATTCCATACTCCTTAAGTGTTTTTCAGCAAAAAAAATTTGGGTTCAAAATTCTTATTCTCTACTTGTTTTTAAAGTGTTTGTTAATTCAAAGAAAATAGTCTTTTGGGAATTTATTTTGGTCTAAAAATTCTATATCTATTTGGAGATTTTCCTAAGTGATTTTCCTTGTTCAAAACACTTTGTTTTCTTACACTTGAGCTTATCATTCTATCCTCTCTATAGGATCTTTTGTTTTGTGGGAAAAGAAATTGGTTTGTGGTCTTTTCATCACTAAGTTGTAAACCCTCCTACTTTGTGTTATCCCTCTTGTGTAGAGGTTGATTAATTGGAGTGGTGGTTGGCTCCCTCTAGTGAGAGGTAGAGAGTGTTGTTTGGCTCCCTCTTGTGAGAGGTGGAGATTGTGTTGGAATCCCTCAAGTGCGAGGTGATTGGTGTTTGTTGGCTAAGTGCCTACCCCTCTTGTGTGAGGTGGTTTTTTGTGTTGGTTGTGCCTTGCCTCTGTGAGAGGTTGTATTCGGTTGAGAGAGGAGTTGTGTACTCCCGGTTATTGTATTGCCCCAAATCCTCAGTGGAGGTTCCCTGTGTGGGAGTCCTGTGTGGACAAGTTAGTGGAAATCCTTCTGTGTGAAGGCGGGGATGTAGAGCTGTGTGCTCGAATCTCGAAACATATCCGTGTGTTAGCGATTAATTCACTTTCTCTTAACTCTCTCTCTCTATTACTTTGTGCATCTATTCATATTGTCATATCATATACATGCTTGTGTTGTTTATGTGTGCCTCACTTGTCTTTAACCACGAGAGCTTCATATAGCACCTCAACTCTTATTTAGAGGAATCAAGAGGAGTTAGTCCAGAGCCCTTCACCGGGAGTTCGACTACACTCGTTGGTTACATTAAGTGTGTTTTCATTTAAGTTTTAATTTTCGCATTTTGTTCATTAGATTAGCCGTACACCTATTCACCCCCTCTAGGTGTACTTACATATTGTACTATTAGTAACTTATTAAGCTGTGATGGACACCTGATATATAGGCTAAGATAGACACCTGATTCTAGCACTGACTGCTCTCATTACTATTTATTTATGTGCATGCTATTTCTAATTCATGTATTTTTTTATAATAATGTCATAGTATGCTCACATGATATATACACGTGCACCATTCCCTCATTTTACATACTCATTGGGAGTTCTGACTCCATGGATTTGTACATCCAGGTATAGGTGTTTATTCTATTGACTAGTTGCTTTAGAGAGGTTCACACGCATGATGAGGTGCCCGGAGTTTTCTCTGCGTGATTACCGGTATTCTTACTTTCTTTTACTCCTGTCGTTCCCTTTGATTTTTCTATATTGGACTCAATGCATGTTTTATTCGTTTATTCCTATGCTATCATTGTGTTAGACATTTATACCTGCTGTTGCATTTATATTAATTTAACATAGTGATTATATAGCTTATTTAGGTTACTTAGACTTAGCGTGTATATATGGAGTATTCTTCTTGCGTATATACATCATCGACTCTCGTTGCGACTCCGTTTTCATGTATTTTGAGAAGCAAGGCGTTTGCAGGGTTTTCTTGATATCAGAGCCAGTTTTTGACTTGCGATTTGGACTTTTGACTTTAATTTTCGCAAGTGGACCTAGTTCTTATTAGTCACTTGAAACAAGTTGGACTTACACTGCAATGCATATATTATTCACATAATGATATCGAGTTCACTTGAGAATTTATCGTCCTCCCTTTGGAATTCCATCTCCTTGATCTATTGATGTTCCTGATTCTAACTCTTCTTCAAGAGTGATATGGATTTTCATCTTGATTCTCATCCTTCTTCTCGAATCTATTTTCTCGATTTTGTCTCTTGTAACTAGTCACCTTATTTTGAAGCCGATAGCAAAAGAGCAGGGTAGCGGAAGCGTGGTGGATCCATAATGCACAGAGAAGCGACATGGGAGCAAAAAGATGACATTCATGATCGATTGTCCTTTGATTCCTAACCTATCATATTTACTTTTCTTTCATGTCTATTCATTATCAACCCTAATTCATTTTTATAATTCCCCGCCTTATTGAAATTTTGCGGACGAAATTTTTTTTAAGGAGGGTAGAATGTAATATCCCTAATCTAATATATTGTTTTAATATTTTAAATATTTATTTGGATTTAGTATTATTCATTGTTGTTGATTAATTTACCTGATATATGTGTATAAATACATGTATTATATATGTTCATGATTTGTCTCTATACAAATATATATATGCTTAAAATATAAGTATGTATCATATTTGATACATTATTATTATCATCATTATTATTATTCAAATTAATATCTTTTTTCCAATTCGCATTCTCCTCTCTTTCATTAGCTACTAGTCAAACCCGAAGCCGGCAAGCCAACAGCCATATATTTCTCTCACATTTTATTTTCTTCTTTTTTTCATTTTGAGCCCAATGAAGCTAACCCAATTCTCTATTTCATTTCCTTATTCTCTTTTCTCTTCAATTGTAGCCAATAAGCCCAAAAGAGCCCAATTTCTTTTCTTTTTTTCCTTTCTATTTTTCTCACACATTCAGCCCAGCCATCACCTCTCTTCCATATATATATTTACCATCATCATCTACCTAATATTAAACCCACCCTAACCCTTGGAGCTCCTCCGTCGCCTCTCTCCTCTCCTCTCCCCGTTGCCCCCACGCAACCATCTCCGTGCTGAAGCTTTCACTCACCACCCTCACCGTCATCGTCTTCTCCGTGACCTCCGCCGTCGCCATCACCTATCCGAGCCTATCTCTCCATTATCATCACCCGAGTGCTCCACCACATGGCAGCCGTGTCCACCCCTATCTCCCCATGAGCTCCTCCTTCCTCCTTGAGCAACCCAGCCATTCCCTACCTCTGCACTCACCCCCACTGAGCCCGTAGAGCACCACCTCCACGCACCACCCCCATGGCCGAGACCATCTCCTCCACGGTCCACCGTTATCTCCTTCCACACCCTTGCCCTCCGCTAACCCATCACCTCCAGTTGCCTCCCATTCCCGCACTCGATGTGTTGCCCGAACTCCATGCCACCTCTACCCATCTCCATCTCCATCTCCTATCTCTTCCTCCTCCCTACACCCCCTCACGGCCACAACAAGCCCTCGAGTTCCACTGCTGAGCCCCCATCTCCTCCGTCGTCGCTGACCACCCCCGCGAGCTCATCTCCGCTGTGTCGAGACCCGAGCGCCCAGTATGCCACACCACGAGCTCTACCTTCTTCTCGTGCTCACGGCCGTGAAGCTCTCATGACCTTCCTCCTCCCCTTGCAGCTGATGGCGCCACCTAACTCCCACGCTGGAGCCCCGTGTCCTGTCTTCCTCCTCCGCCGTGCCTTCACGCAATACCCCCAACTGCTCCTCCTCCATCTCTTTTAGGCTTTCTTCCTCTCTCTCTTTCTCTCTCCCCCTTCTGTTGAGTGTGCGTAAGTGTACTTATGTGTGCAGCAGTGCGCGTTGTGTGTGATATTTGTGTTGTGCATGTGTGGGTATTTCATGTGTGTATATTATGTGCTTCGATGTGTATGTTAGGGTGTATATGTGTGTTTGTGAATGCATGTGTGAAGGCGTAAAGGTGTGTATAAGTATGTGTGGGTACGTGGGTGGATGTGACTCGGTATCTCTCTCCCTAATCTCAGTCTCTCTCTGTGTGTGTATAATTGTTTCTCACAGCGTTACGGACTTGCACGTGCGATCCGAACTAGGTAACTGAAGGATCCAGATTTGTGTTCGTTGTGAACTCGATACGCTGGTGATTAAAAGATCCACATGCGAGACAATTTGGAGATCTAGACCGATTCGTGCAGTGCAGGCCAGATGGCGATTCGGCTCAGAACCACGTCATTTCATGTGAGTGTTTACTTTGTGTCATTATTGATTTATTATTGTTAGTGAGTATTTGCTTTAAGTGTTTATTTTAATTGTGTCAATTATTTATCATTTCATGTGAATGCTCATTCAGGAATATTTTCATCTATTCTTGTTATTAGTTAGGATTGGTTAAATTGTTTGATAACTGCTAGTTAGTTAAATTAGTTGAATTCTAACATTTAGACATAGTTACAGTATTGACGATTTAGAATCTAGTTTCGATGACTAAATACTTGGATCGGGGAATTATTGAGTTGACTATACTTGATTCAATGTGAGCATATTAGTGAAATTTTTGACATGCAATTTATTTACACTATCAGAGTATTATTCTCTGGGAGATGATTTAGAGAGATTATAAATGATAGATCAGATGTAATCTTGACATTTAAGGTATATGCATTCGATGTCACTGTGATATTATTGTTTCTATTATTTCATGTATAGATGTTTACCATTTTGATTTGGATCTGATTATTATGAAGGCTAGACTGGATATTGGATTGATCTTGAGTTTGATTGGTTTGTGGTCGTGGTTAAAGGTTTATATTTTATGTGTATTGATTATCAGACTTGATATTTCTTTATTTAGTGATAAATTAGATGAGAATATAATTGGAGGTTGAATTTTTACTAAATAGGATGTAGCTTTATTAAAGATTTGGATCTCTTGTTACTTGGGTTGATCAGTAGATTGCGTTGGAGTAGAGATGACTTGGACTGATGAAATAAAGTGAACTTTGAGTGCTGATGATCTTTAATTTACCGAGGTTAAGAGATAACAGTAAATTAGAATTGCTTGAATTAGAGGACCATATATTTATACAGTTGATTGTTTAGTGTTTGGATCTTGCAATTGACTTTGATAGAAGTGAGAGCGTATGATGATCTTGATCGAATTGAAGTGTGAGAATTTGATTGAATGTATCAGAATATGTTTTTAATCAGATATTGAGACTTAGATACACCAATGACTTAAAGGATAGATATATCGATGACCCTTAAGGATCATAGTAGATCGATAGGATGAGAGAACTGATTATTGATTTATTAGACTTGTGATTTACGGTATCGGATACTCTAATACGGACTTAATATTTGATGTTCGCAATGACTCTATTGAGATTATGAGTTGAGAGATCAGTTACAGATATATTCTTAGCACCGATGGATGTGATTTTGGCTAATTCTAAATGAGATTGTATAGTAAGAATCAGTGTTCGGATATGTTACTGCATCATTTCATGTTACTCAAAGATTACTGAGTAAGGATTGTTGGTTGTAACTCCACGGTACTATCCTGCTGTTATTGTTTACTGTGTACACTATTATTACTGTTTACTGTGTACACAGTTACTGTTATATTGTTATCGCCACTATCATTACAGTTATCGTCATTGTATTATCTCTGTATTCTAAGTAGCATGGATATTTATTGATTTAACTAAATCAAATAATAATGGAAATGGACAACTTACATTCGGATTGGGAAAATTGATGGAGAAGACAATATCTGTATTTTGGGGTACGTAGGATATAGGTAGCGCAACCGACATACGGTTCCACTGTAGTGTTTCGGAGGATGACTGACATCCTATATGTTATTATTTACTACTATTCCACAGTTATACTGTGAGTACTGTTACTGTTACTGTAGTACCTGACGGTACGGCCTGGTTCAGCACTAAGCATCTGGGTCGTGGTCCCAGGTATGTACGGGACCCACCTAAAGTATGAACAATGTCTCCAACCGATCAGTTTCAATAATATAGGACCCTGATTGACACGTGTAGTAAGCGTAATATGGGATGTGTCTACTGAAAGTTCACCTAGAGGGGGGGTGAATAGGTGATGGCTAACCTAATGGTCACTTAATGCCAAATAATGCGGAAGTATAAACTATTATGACCTAAACTAAACTCTTATACTAAACACCACGTATAACACAAGAGTGTTGCCGAATTCCCCGTGAAGGGCTCCGGACAAACTCCTCTAGATTCCCCTTGATAAGGGTTGAGGTGCCGCGTTGGCTCTCTTGGTTAAATACAAGTGTTAGCAAACAACCCAAGCAAGTATAACAATTTAAGCACACAAGTATATCAAGCATATAAATATAAACACTATAATTGAATGCAAGATATAGACAAGGAAATAGAGAGAGAGAGAGTGTGTGTGAGCAATCGCAAACACAAAGGGTTTGTTTCGAGGTTCGAGCACACTTGCTCTACATCCCCGCCTTCGACACACGAAGGATTTCCACTATGCAAGATCCCAATGGATCTCTCCCCGGTGCCGCAACACCTATAAGCCCTCGGACTCCCTAGTCCCGTACACACGCAAGCTCCACAAGCTTGCCGAGGCCGCACCTCAAACCAAGAGTTCACAACTGAACTCTAAACCACCGCGGGCACACTTGCCCGCCTCCTCAAAGGAACAAAGAAAAGTCTTTGGTGATCACAACACTTTGATCACCTAACAAAAACTCTCACAACACAATCCTATGGATAGATAAAGTAATGGATAGCTCAAG
Source organism: Agave tequilana (assembly GCA_038442645.1). Classification (NCBI taxonomy): domain Eukaryota; kingdom Viridiplantae; phylum Streptophyta; class Magnoliopsida; order Asparagales; family Asparagaceae; genus Agave; species Agave tequilana. The sequence continues at coordinate 182,066 of JAVJIF010002683.1, forward strand.
TGATTGTGAGAAAAGCAAGGATTGAATCTATGGTAAAAAAAACCTAAGAATTCACTTTAAACACTCTTGATAAATTCTTCCCTTTTGATAGGAAATATTTGCTCTCAAATTTGTGGAGAAAAGCCTCTGAAAAGGATTGGAAAAACTGGCTCAAAAATACTCTCCAAATCTTGTTCAAAACAATGACCAGACCCCCAAATTTATAGGCTGTCAAAAACTAGCCGTTGGGGTCTGTCAGACCTGTCGGTCGACCGCCCGGTCGACAGCCAACGGTCAAGAATCAGACCGTTGGAGCCTCCGGTCGACCGCCCTGTCGACCCAAAAGAACAGAGAGCACTGCTCTCAGTTCCGGTCGACTCGGTCGGTCGACCGGCCATCTGCCAGGTCAAGGCGTGCACGTCGGTCAGCCGATCCGGTCGACCGACTTCAGAGTTAGTCGACTAGTAAGGTAGTAAGTCGATGAAGCCTGAAAACAGTTTTTCTGGGATTTAAAACTAAGTCTTTTGGTTCACATAAAATCCCATAAAATACAAAGAATTTCTACAAAAATAGTTTAACCAATATACTTTGATATACAAACATGCTTGCACAAAATCAAGGCATGTTATAAAAGGTTGGACTACTTTTGTAACTTGGAAATATTTGGCTCATGATAAAAACTGTTTTTCCAAAAACAATATTTTTCCAAAACATGTTTTTCCAAATCTTCATCAAATACAAAAACAAGATATACTTTTAAAGCATAGTGTGTATGGATATGATCCACTACACAATCAAGATGAAATATCTATTGTTTTGACAATAAGCATAAACTTGATTTTGGTTGAAAGATGTAAACATGAATACCAAAAATCAAATAGTATTTTGTCACAAAAAAAATCTTTTCTAAACTAAAAAAATCTTTTATGAAAACAATTCTAAGAGTGTGTGTGTATATGTACTTGAGCAATCCACCACTATTCTATCCTTTACATTTTTAACTAAAATAAAAACAAAATCTTATATCTAGACACAAGTCTTCATCTTCTTGAAGTCTTCACTTGAAGGCTTCTCGTCTTCTTGACTTGGTCCAAACTCCGTGCTAGCTCCAAATCTTGACTTTGAATCTTTTGTTGAAGCTATGCACCTACTAAGATCTTGATCAAAGAATCTGTCACTAATTAAACACAAGATCATTAGTAATATAACTACATGAGTTAATCATCATCAAAACTAGAGTGATGGGCCTTTGGGCCAACAATCTCCCCCTTTTTGATGATGACAAAACTCATGAAGTTATATATGCATGGATTAAAGTAAAGCTTCAAAGAAGCTCCCCCTTAACTCATGCATACCAAATAAACAATAATATATGATAATGAAGCTCATGACATGTATGCAAATGAATGGAGATAAAACAAAATAAATCTTTTTCTCCTATTTGCAAAACAAAACATATATGCATATACATAAATTATTTATTCAAACATGCATATAACTCAAATACTTCTCCCTCTTTTTGTCACTCATCAACAAAGGGTTCAAAGGAAAATCAAATCAAACAAATTTTTCTCCCCCTTTTTGTCAAAAACAAAGAGATCAAGAAGGGGTAATACAAATCAATCAATAAAGATTTATATGCGATATACATTCATGAAGAGGAAGACGCTAAGTTAACTTCCCTACACATATGCATTACATGAAGAAGGGATGACAAGCCCTAACTCACATAACACATATTATGTAATGCATAAGAGGAGATGTGAAGCTCCCCCTACACACGTATATCATATAAAGAAGAGTTGTCAAGCTCCTCAATTTATAATATACTCAACATGAATCTATATGTAAGAGAGATGTTAAGCTCTCCTTGCATATAGGAAATACAAATCAAAAATTTTGAATTTTTCTTTATCAAAACAAAATTTTGAACTTTTCTCAAGAAACAAATTTTGAGATAACCATAATTTTTAATTTTGATACCAATAGAAAGTAGCACTTGAAAGTATGTGATATCAAATAATCATTGCAAAATCTTCAATTTTTCTTAAGTTAAAACATATTGAGATACTAATTGAAAGTAAAGTTTTAACCCAAGCTTAGCAAAATCATTGTGCTTTAAAAAATGAATCTATCTTAACTCGAGCACAAATAACAAATCATATATATGTATATAAAAGATAATACCAATAGAAATTGATACTACTTGAATTTGAAAGCATACATACATATAATCAAAACATGAGTATATACAAAAAGAATAATCATATTGATACCAATTGAAATGATCCAATAATACCAATTGACATAAAGTAATATCAAGTGTATATCTCATAGAAGAATAAATAACTAGTTTAAATTAATTTTTGAAAAACTAGTTAAAGATCCTTCAAAAATATGAAATCATATGTTTTTCATGAATTATACTAAATACATAAAAGTTCAAGCACTCATAGTCCATAAAGCTCAAAATTATATAGAAAAGTAAAAGATGAGTGTTCAAAGGTTATGTAAATGACATTTTTATGAAAATAGACAATGAAGCTCAATCAAACATGAATCTCATTTTTAGACAAGACATGAAATTTTTTATTTTCATTAAAAACAAATCATGAAAATTTTTATTTTTCATCTTAAAGTAAACTTCAAGGTATATGTATGATTTATCCAATCCTAACAATACACATACATATCCCAAATATAAAAGAGTCTACAAATAGTGTATGCATGAAAGCAAGAGACTCACGGGGTATACATGTAAATTTATTAGATTTGAATAAAAATAACATATACATGAAGTAAAATCATAAAATAGGCATAACAAGTGTAAATGGAAGAGTCATCAAAACTTAGACTATACATGTGCAAAAAGTGGGTACAAATGAGCATGAAATGCAAATATATATAAATCAATTGTTCTCACTATTTGTACATGTATACATACAAGTTTTGATAAAAACTACATTTAAACTAGTATATACCACATGAAGCACATAAAAACATAAAACATGAACATGCTATGAATATGATAAATGAACTAGCATGTACATAAAAAGTAGGAGTTTAGAGATTGTTACCAACTCCAAAGCTCCTAACATGGTGGTTGTCTCACCAAAGCTCCTTGATAGTGATGCATCCCAAATGTATGTCCATCATGTCCAAGTGCATCCACTACCAAGGCACCAATCCTCTCACGCCTTGTGAGAGCCCTCACCTACATCAAAAGCAAAAGGTGGGGATTTTGGTACCCATATTTTCTTTGGTCCTTTGGGGTTAGTCTTGTTGTAAGGCACCCAAGCATTTTTATTTTTAGCAAAATTAAAATAATGCAACTTGCCATAGCAAAATTTTGCTAAATGGCCTTTGCGGCCACAATGTGTACATACGTACACCTTAGTATGCTTATGTGTGTTGGTGTGGTCATGACGTGCAACAAAAGCATATGCATGATGATGTGCATGAATGTGTGGAGTTTGTTTCTTAGAAAACATGGACTCCAATCTAGTGTGGTTGAATGCACAAGAGCTCAAAGTTGAACTCAAATTATTCATTTTATTTTTCAAATCTTTAATCTCATTAGTGGTGGCATGTAAAGCATGATGAGATAAAGAATCATTTTTCTTTTTCTTTTTAGAAACAAATCTTTTTCTTTTTCACAAAATTTTCTTTTTAAAGACTTATTTTCTTGAAAAACAACTTCTTTTTGTTTTTCCACCAAATCAATTTTATTTTTCAAAGTATTGTTTCCTTCACACAAATCATTCAATTTTGAAAATAAGGAAACATTCTCATTTTTCAAATCTTCCTTTTCTTTTCTAAGCATGCAATCTTGTTTCTAAATGAATCTTGTTCTATATGCATGCAATCAAATTTCTTTTTCAAATTTTTATTATCTTTCTTAAGCATGTCATATTTTTCAAGCAATAGTTGACAAAAGGTGCTAAGCTCATCATATGACATGTTATTATCTTCATCTACCTCGGATTCGGTAGTTACCTCAAGGGGGTTATCCCCTTGGACCATATAGCACAAGTTGGAGGTGTTGCTTCCAATGTCCGAATCGCTCCCGGCATAGTATTGATCTTTTTCGCCAAGGGAGATGAGGGTATTCCATACTACAAAAGCCGAATCAAAGTTAGAAACTCTAGATAAATAAACATCATCTAGGGTAGACTTTAAAGCATTAAGGGCTTTTGCATTAGCCTCAATATTCTTACCATATAAACAATAATCATTATTAGTGATGGCAAGATAAACATGATAACCTAGGGCTTTGAGGTACAAAGACATCTTAACCTTCCATATGGGGATGTTAAGAATGTCAAAAGTGGTGGTGACATGAAGTCCATGGTGTGTGTACAAATATTATGATTAGCCTAAAATGAGGATCTTTAACTCTAGGTTGTAAGACCCAAATCAAGAGCACTTGGCTCTGATACCAATTGAAAGTTCACATAGAGGGGGGGTGAATAGGTGATGGCTAACCTAATGGTCACTTAATGCCAAATAATGCGGAAGTATAAACTATTATGACCTAAACTAAACTCTTACACTAAACACCACGTATAACACAAGAGTGTTGCCGAATTCCCCGTGAAGGGCTCTGGACAAACTCCTCTAGATTCCCTTGATAAGGGTTGAGGTGCCGCGTTGGCTCTCTTGGTTAAATACAAGTGTTAGCAAACAACCCAAGCAAGTATAACAATTTAAGCACACAAGTATATCAAGCATATAAATATAAACACTATAATTGAATGCAAGATATAGACAAGGAGATAGAGAGAGAGAGAGAGAGAGAGAGTGAGCAATCGCAAACACAAAGGGTTTATTTCGAGGTTCGAGCACACTTGCTCTACATTCCCGCCTTCGACACACGAAGGATTTCCACTATGCAAGATCCCAATGGATCTCTCCCCGGTGCCGCAACACCTACAAGCCCTCGGACTCCCTAGTCCCGTACACACGCAAGCCCCATAAGCTTGCTGAGGCCGCACCTCAAACCAAGAGTTCACAACCGAACTCTAAACCACCGCGAGCACACTTGTCCGCCTCCTCAAAGGAACAAAGAAAAGTCTTTGGTGATCACAACACTTTGATCACCTAATAAAAACTCTCACAACATAATCCTATGGATAGATAAAGCAATGGATAGCTCAAGTGATTATGAGAAAAGTAAGGATTAAATCTATGGTAAAAAAACTCAAGAATTCACTTTAAACACTCTTGATAAATTCTTCCCGTTTGATAGGAAATATTTGCTCTCAAATTTGTGGAGAAAAGCCTCTGAAAAGGATTGGAAAAACTGGCTCAAAAATACTCTCCAAATCTTGTTCAAAACAATGACCAAACCCCCAAATTTATAGGCTGTCAAAAACTAGCCGTTGTGGTCTATCAGATCTATCGGTCGACCGCCCGGTCGACCGCCAACGGTCAAGAATCCGACTGTTGGAGCCTCCGGTCGACCGCCCGGTCGACCCAAAAGAACAGAGAGCACTGCTCTCAGTTCCGGTCGACTCGGTCGGTCGACCGGCCATCTGCCAGGTCAAGGCGTACACGTCGTGCACGTCGGTCGGCCGATCCGGTCGACCGACTTCAGAGTTAGTCGACTAGCAAGGTAGTAAGTCGACTAGCTGAAGTCTGAAAACAGTTTTTCTGGGATTTAAAACTAAGTCTTTTGGTTCACATAAAATCCCATAAAATACAAAGAATTTCTACAAAAATAGTATAACCAATGTACTTTGATATACAAACATTCTTGCACAAAATCAAGGCATGTTATAAAAGATCGGACTATTTTTGTAACTTGGAAATATTTGGCTCATGATAAAAACTGTTTTTCCAAAAACAATATTTTTCCAAAACATGTTTTTCCAAATCTTCATCAAATACAAAAACAGATATACTTTTAAAGTATAATGTGTATGGATATGATCCACTACACAATCAAGATGAAATATCTATGTTTTTGACAATAAGCATAAACTTGGTTTTGGTTGAAAGATGTAAACATGAATACCAAAAACCAAATAGTATTTTGTCACAAAGAAAAATCTTTTCTAAACTAAAAAATCTTTTATGAAAACAATTCTAAGAGTGTGTGTGTATATGTACTTGAGCAATCCACCACTATTCTATCCTTTACATTTTTAACTAAAACAAAAACAAAATTTTATACCTAGACACAAGTCTTCATCTTCTTGAAGTCTTCACTTGAAGGCTTCTCATCTTCTTGACTTGGTCCAAACTCCGTGCTAGCTCCAAATCTTGACTTTGAATCTTTTGTTGAAGCTATGCACCTACTAAGATCTTGATCAAAGAATCTGTCACTAATTAAACACAAGATCATTTGTAATATAACTACATGAGTTAATCATCATCAAAACTAGAGTGATGGGCCTTTGGGCCAACACTGCATGTGGTAATTGGAGTTCGTTGACATAATTAATAATCATAAGTTGTGTATATTGTAATGTCACAGAACCTGATATATGGGCTAAGATAGATATCTGATTCTAGTACTGACTGCTCTCATTATTGGTCATTTATATGTTGCATGGTATTTCTTATTCATGTGTATTTTATAGTAGTGTTAGAGTATGCTCACACGATATATACACGTGCACCATTCTCTCATTTTACATACTCATTGGAAGTTCTAACTCCCTAAATTTGCACATTCAGGTATAGATATTTATTCTATTGACCAGGTGCTTTGGGAAGGTTCACACGCATGATGAGATGCTTGAAATTTTCTCTGCGCGATTATTGGTATTCTTACTTTCTTTTATTCCAGATGTTACCTTTGATTTTCATATATTGGACTCAATGCTTGTTCTATTCTTTTATTCTTATGCTATCATTGTGTTAGACATTTATATGTACTATTGCAGTGATATTGATTCATCATAGTGATTATATAGTTTGTTCAGGTTTCATTAGGTTTAGCGTGTATGAGTGGGGTATTCTCCTTACGTGTATACGTCGCCGACTCTCGTCGCGACTCTATTTTCACGTATTTTGGGAAGCGGAACGTGACACTTTCTTAAGAAGAGGCACCCGCGGTTGGTAGTAAGACAGAGGTGGCAAGTGTTGCCCAAATTATCCTACCAATTTCAGTATTATTATAAAAGATTTTAATTTGCCCGCATTAAATGTAATACATGCTTGATATAAAAAACGAGCAATGTCTTGCCACACCCTAATAATTGCATCATTGTCAAGGCTCTCTTTGATATTCGTTTGCATCAACTTCCTTCTGTTATCATCTGTAGCCATTTCTAGTGCAGGGTTGAAAGTAGTACTAGCATATCTCTAAAATTGCGTCGAAAATTTGCGTCGAATTTGGTCATTTTGCGTCACAAATTTTACAGTTGCGTCGAAAATTTGCGTCAAATTTGGTCATTTTGCGTCAAAAATTTTACAGTTGCATCGAAAATTTGCGTCGAAAAGTGTCGATGTAAAAACACTTGACGCAATGTTTGCGTCGAATATTCGACACAATGTTTGCGTCAGATATTCAGTGCAATGATTGTGTTTTGTGTTGAATTTTCGACGCAAATTATATTTCCCAAAATTATGTAATTTCTGTTAAATATAAATATTGCGTCAAATTTTCAACGCAATATTTACATATTGCGTCGAATATTCAATGCATATGGACCAAAAAATAAATTTTAAGATTTCAATTTGCATCGAAAAATCGACGCAAAATATGTAATTATGATTTATTTAATTATCCTATAATTTAGTCGAATTTTTGATATGGATTTTTGGCTTTTTTATTTTCTGCAAATAAGTGCTGATTTTTTCCATATTCTGTTGAATTCGCGATTTTTCGATGCAAAAATTGTGTCGAATTATTTCTGACGCAATTTTTCCGATGTAATTTAGTTGTTTTCTAGTAGTGAAGTAAGAAACACATCCATAGGTTCTCTTCTCTTACTCAAAGGATCACCAACACTATCAGAGCGTGTGTTACTCCCATTAATGAGACTTACTAGCTGCAGTTGTTGTATAGGCTTTCCCCCCTAATGATGGTTATCGGCCCTGAATTTTGACGACATCATCTTCCTTATCAATCTCTAGCATATCTTCCCCATCATTTAAGTCGGGTACGTATCATCCAAAATTTGTTATCGCCTATTACTCGCTTGCTTCTCTTCATATTTTTTGAGCTTTCTTTCACTTTATTGGAGACCTTATCACAAAGAGTGATGTTCTTACGCTTCCTTGTAGTGCTAATTAGATGTTCTTTTGCCCTTGTAATCCCATTTTTCGATATCTTGCCACAGAAAGAACACTTATACTTAAGTGTACCAGGAGGATCAATCAAAATGGTGTGCTTTCACATTAGAATTTTCTTCATATTGCCATCATTGATATTTGTCAAATATCTTCAACCTACACATCACATAGATATTAGGTGATGGATCACATTACCAAGACAATCCAAGATTTCAAATGACAATGAACAATAACTAATAAGTCTAATACTATATTTCAGTCAAAGTAAATGGCTTAGAAAATGTCAAGACTATAGGCACATGTTGGCTTTATCTTACTTTTAAACTCTTTAAATCTTTGGTTCTATGTACAAATTCAAGCACTATGCATGATTTCATGAAAAAGACAAAAACAATTGTCCTTAGGAACCAGACAAAATGACATGCCTTGGATTTTCTTTTTTTTTTTTTTCCCTTTTCTTTTTTATATTCTTAAGTTGAAATCGACAAAAATCAAAAACCTAAATTCAGGTAAGTATTATTGACTAATTTATACTAGTTTGGTTTCTCTTATTTAGGATAAAAGTTAATTATTTTTATTTTTTACCAAAAAGTCACATTTTCAGAATTTCTTCATTTGTTACCAAAACATCAATTTATTTGTCTGTCTGAAATCCAATGACTCCATGTCAGATTTCTCACTAGACCAATTTTGGAGTTTTACTTATTCTGTAATATTAGTCTTATTAATAGAAAAATATATAAAGACTACCACATTTATTTGCTTAAATACATGCATTTCTTGGTTAGCAGGGCCATTTCTGAACAGAAGAAGAACATCAGAAGAGAGAGAGAGGAAAAAGACGCAACAGAAGAGAGAAGAAGAAGTAGTCACAGAAGAGAGAAGAAGAAGAAGCATAAGCAGAAGAGGGCAGAAAAAGGAAACTGATGTGAGGAGGGAGAGAATTCCTCTTTCAGACAGAAAACAAAGAGATCAGAGCCTCGCCGAACTCGCCGACCTTGCTGGAGCCCTAGCTGGCCTCCCGGCCTTGCCGGAGTCCCCGCTAACCTCGCCAACCTTGTTGGAGCCCTAGCTGACCACGCCGACCTAGCTGGAGCCATAGCTGCTCTCCCCGACCTCGAAGGAGAAGAAGCAGCCGCCAGATGTTCGACAGAGCTGTTGCTGTTGTTGATGACATCATGATGAAAATTTTGTTTCAAAGGTCTACAGCTCAATTCATTCTACACAATAGTGTTGTAAAGAACATGGGATGTTTGTCGAGTATGGTTTCAATTAGGCCTGTTTGGTTGTCGTAACTGGCCTTAATTCGTAAGTCGTAATTGGTAAAGTCTTTTACAGTTGTAAATGAGTTACATACATGTAAGCTTTATGGTATTTGGTTAGTAATATAAAATTGTAAGTGAAAAAATGTATTGTGCTTTACGGTGTTTGGTTGTCGTAATGTGTAAGTCGTAAGTGAAAAAGTTGACCACAAAATTAACTATTTGGTGATTTAAAAAGTTTTAATATTACAAATAAATATTAAAAATGTTAAATATTAAAAAAATTTAATATTAACATAAAAAAATAATACAAAATTGCATGACCACAAAATTAACTGTAACTGGACTGTAAGTGAGTGGTAATTAAGTTGCAAGTGAGTGGTAATTGGGATGTGTAATTCTTACGAATTACGGTCCAAACAAACACCGTAGCTGTAATTGGGTTGTAAGTCATTTACGAATTACGGACTTTTACGCGAAATAAACGGCCTATACAAGATCCATTTCTATCTTTCACAAAAAGAATAAATTTTTTGTTTATTCATTAAGGAAAGAATGCTTTACAGATAATATAATCAATCACCCAGTACCAGACTTTCGAACTGTGCTTCATCTGATCTTGACATGCATCACTCCATTCTTCGAGTTAATAAGATGTTACCTCTCGTTGATGCGCCCATTATTTACAAAATTCCTGTGATGCGTGTTGAGAAGGATGCTAACTTGTCACAAGACTGGGCTAGATGTAAACTTTTTGTTTAACAAATTCCGACCACCAAAAACAGACTCTAAATCACAGCAAACTACAGTCTGCGCTCGGGAGGATGCGATTGCAAAGGTTCAGGCGGCGCTTCGAGGGACGCGGTCGGCTTCCATCACTGTCGATCGGGATCTTTCTGTTGTATACTAGTCTACAGACTAATATACTATAATCTAAAATTTTAAGTGGAGAGCAACTTTTCTTTTCTTAGTTGCTTGCTTTTTTGCTTGATACAAAAAACAAAGAGGTACACTGGCCTTTTATAGGCTTCAAAACTTACAAGAATATCAACCTCCAAATTGATGATGACTCATGATGATGACTCTTCAATCCTTCTAATTTAAAGATGATGACTCTTTATTTCTCTCAATTGATGATGACTCCTAATTGATGATGACTCATCATTTCTAAATTAAAGATGATGACTCTTTATTTCTCTCAATTGATGGTGACTCCTAATTGATGATGACTCATCATTTCTAAATTAAAGATGATGACTCTTTATTTTCCAAAATCATAAAGACATTTTTATTTGATATTCCAACACACCCCCTCAAATCAAAATGTTTTCATACCGAGCATTTCTTTTAGCCTTCTGAAAGGTTCAATAGGCAATGGCTTGGTGAAAATATCTGCTACTTGCTCCATGGTATGACAATACTCCAGCTTCATAGTTTTCTGCTTTACATGGCCTCTGAGAGAATGAAACCGTGTATCTATTTGTTTGCTCCTCCCATGATGTACTGGGTTCTTTGCAAGTTGGATGGCTGATTTGTTTTCCACAAATATTACAGTCGCTTCTTCTTGTGGATGATCCAATTCCTTTAAAATGTTCCGCAACCAAATAGCTTCACATACAGTAGATGAAGCTGCCACATACTCTGCTTCGCATGAAGATAAGGCCACAACTCCTTGCTTCTTTGAGGTCCATGAAAATGCAGTTGACCCAAGATAGAAGACATAGCCAGTGGTGCTTTTCCTCTCATCTTGGTCACCTCCCCAGTCGCTATCTGAATAGCCTACTAACTCTGCAGTTTCACCATAAGTATAAAATAGACCAAGGTTGAGTGTGCCTTTGATATACCTTAGAATTCTCTTTGCAGCTAGCCAATGAGACTCCTTCGGTGTCTCCATATAGCGACTCACAAGTCCGACTCCGTAAACAATATCAGGCCTTGTGATCGTTAAGTACCTCAGGCTACCGATGAGACTTTTGAAAAGAGTCGAGTTTACAAAATCTCCAATTCCTTCTCTTGATAGCTTCATTCCTGTAGCTATTGGGGTGTTTACTGGGTTGCAGTTACTCATCTTGAATTTCTCCAAGATCTCCTTCATGTACTTCTTTTGAGATATAAATATCTCATCTTGTTGTTGCTTCACTTCGATACCAAGAAAGTAGGACATCAATCCATTATCCGTCGTCTCAAATTCATTGAACATCACCTCCTTGAATTCAGCAAGTATCTCATCGCAACTTCCTGTGTATAACAAGTCATCAACATAAAGACAAATTATTAGAAATTCACCTTGATGGTTCCTCTTTATGTAGATGGCATGCTCATAAGGACATTTGGTGAAGCCGTTTTGATGAAGATAACCATCAATTCGGGCATTCCATGTCCGTGGTGCCTGCTTTAAGCCGTACAAGGCTTTCTTTAGGTGATATACTTTGTCTTCTTGCCCTTTTACCAGAAAACCTTCTGGTTGTTGTACATACACCTCTTCTTCAAGAATACCATTGAGAAATGCTGACTTGACATCTAGATGATATAACTTTCACCTGTGATGAGCTGCAAGTGAAATTAATAATCTCACCGTATCTAATCGAGCAACTGGTGCAAAGACTTCTTCATAGTCGATGCCATATTTTTGTTCGTAGCCTTTCGCCACAAGGCTCGCCTTGTACCGATCAACCTCACCATCTGCTGTGCGTTTGATCTTGTACACCCATTTGACACCTATCACCTTGTGATTTTGTGGAAGTGTTGTCAACTCCCATGTGTCGTTCTTCTGGATGGCATGCATCTCCTCCTTCATTGCTGATCGCCAACAATCTTCTTCCTTAGCCTCTTAGAAAGTGAGAGGCTCATGATCGGCATATAAACAAAAGAGATTAGTTTCTCCATCTTCTTCTATCTGCTTATAGATCTCCCTGAGGCTTCTCATTTTGATTGGACCTCGTTGCACGGAGGATTCGCTACTACTACCTTCCCCAGAAGATGGAGAACCTCTTGCAGGAGACGGTGTAGCATGTTGAGGAGATGGTGGTGTAGTTGGTGGTGGATCCTCTTATAGGGGCTCGTCAGGTTCATTCACCATGGGTTGCTCTTTGACAGTCTTCTTCATTGCTCCAACTCCATGCTTCAGCTTCATTGAAGACAACATCTCTACTAACCACTAGTTTCTTAGTTAGTGGATTGTAAAGCTTGTATGCCTTCGACTCCTCGCTATATCCGATGAAAATGCATTTTTCACCATGATTGTCAAGCTTCTTCCTTTTGACTTCAGGTACTTGAGCATATGCAACACACCCAAAAATTCGTAGGTGTGCGACATTAGGCGTATAGCCGCTCCATGCTTCTTGAGGCGTCTTGCCCTTCACTTGCTTTATCGGGCACCGATTGAGCAAGTAGGTTGAACATGTCACAGCTTCCGCCCAAAACTGCTTCGGCACTCCCTTTTCTTTAAGCATGGTTCTTGTCATGTCAAGAATAGTGCGATTCTTTCTTTCTGCGATGCCATTTTGCTGTGGTGTATAGGCAGTAGTAAACTGCCTCTTTATGCCTTGCTCCCTGCAATATTCTTGAAACATGTTTGAGGTGTACTCACCACCTCGATCAGATCGGAGAGTTTTTAGCTTATAGCCACTCTCTGCTTCAACAAGAGTTTTAAAATTCTTAAAGGTAGTAAAGGCAGCAGATTTTTCTTTAAGAATGTACACCCATAACTTTCTACTGAAATCATCAATGAATGTAATAAAATATCTATTACCTCCTAAAGAGACGGGATCTAGCGGTCCGCAGATGTCAGTATGAACAAGTTGTAATGGTGCCTCCGCTCTCCACGACTTTCCATTGGGAAAAGGAAGTCGTGTTTGCTTGCCAATTATGCAAACTTCACAAGTATGACTTGGTGGATCGATTGTTGGTAAACCTCGTACCATGCCGGCTGTAGATAGTAGCTTCAGGCCGCTGAAATTTAAATGACCGAAGCGAAGATGCCACCTCCATGACTCATTCTCCATGAGTCCTTGAAAACACTTCTCAACTTTTGTGTTTAGATGCAAGGGAAACATGCGGTTCCCTGTCATCTTAATACAAGCTATAAGACCTCCTTTTGCATTTTTCAACCAAAGGTGGTTGTTCTCCATATATACTTTATATCCTTTTTCGAGTAATTGACCGATGCTGAGAATATTACTTTTCATGTTAGGAATATAATAAACATCGAAAATATACTCGGGCTTACCATCCTTTTGATAGATTTTGATCTTCCCTCTGCCTTCAACGGAGAGTTTTGAAGAATCTCCCAAGCTCACACTTCCATGAACTCCGTCTGCGAGTTCCATGAATAGTTCTTTCTTCCTGCACATGTGGTTGCTAGCACCGGAGTCAAGGTACCACACATCATTCTGAACACTTGAATCATCATGAGCAAGAAGAAGAGTAAAGTTATTACCCGTGTCATTTATTGCTTCGGCAAGATTGGTAAGATCTTCAGTTCTGTGCCAGCAATCCGAGGCATAGTGTCCAAATTTTTGACAGTTGTAGCATTGGACGTTCTTGTTGTTTCCACGTCCAGATGTAAATCTTCCCCGATTGCTTCGTCCTCGACCTCTGAAGCTTTGGAACTCCACTTGATTTTGAGTGGTTCGTTGTTGGAGACCACGTCCCCTACCTCTGCCACGACCACGACCTCTACTATGTGAGCCACGATCATTTAGAGTCAGCTTTGACTCTAATGCTTGTTCCAAGACTATGGAACCAGTCTTCTTTTGCATGCGTTGCTCATGAACTTGGAGAGATCCCAAAAGCTTCTCTATTGAGATCTCCTCCAAATTCTTGGACTCCTCAATTGTCGTCACCACGTGCTCGAACTTTGATGTGAGGGATCGCAGCAATTTCTCCATCACTCGGACGTCCTCCATCTTCTCTCCATTTCTCCTCATTTTATTCACAATTAGTAGTAATCGTGAATAATAATCGGAGATTTTTTCTTCATCTTTCATTTGAGCGGCTTCAAGATCGCCCCTCAAAGTTTGAAGGCGAATTCGCTTCACCCGCTCGACTCCTTTGTAGATGGTAGCAAGGATTTCCCATGCTTCCTTACTCGTCGTTGCTTCGGCAACTCTCTCGAAGGTAGACTCGTCTAACCCTTGATAGAGTAGAAAACGAGCCTTGCAATCCTTCTTTCTTTGCTCTTTAAGAGCTTTCTTCTCTTCGGCAGTGTAGGCGGCTTCTACCTCCGTGTGGGTTCCTTAAACCCATCAAAGATTAGCTCCCACAACTCTTGAGAACCAAATAGAGCTTTCATCTGAATTGACCAACTCTCATAGTTATCTTTCAATAACTTGGGCACTTGTGGATTGATGAGATTGTTGGTGGAGGCCATGAGGAGAAGAGGAAATGAAACAAAAATTGAATTGGCTCTGATACCAATTGTTGTATACTAGTCTACGGACTAATATAGTATAATCTAAAATTTTAAGTGGAGAGCAACTTTTCTTTTCTTGCTTGCTTGCTTTTTTGCTTGATATAAAAAACAAAGAGGTACACTGGCCTTTTATAGGCTTCAAAACTTACAAGAATATCAACCTCCAAATTGATGATGACTCATGATGATGACTCTTCAATCCTTCTAATTTAAAAATGATGACTCTTTATTTCTCTCAATTGATGATGACTCTTAATTGATGATGACTCATCATTTCTAAATTAAAGATGATGACTCTTTATTTCTCTCAATTGATGATGACTCCTAATTGATGATGACTCATCATTTCTAAATTAAAGATGATAACTCTTTATTTCTCTCAATTGATGATGACTCCTAATTGATGATGACTCATCATTTCTAAATTAAAGATGATGACTCTTTATTTTCCAAAATCATAAAAACATTTTTATTTGATATTGATTAATGCAAAACCTGCACACAAAATACGAGATTTTAGAACTTATAATAAAAATGTGCAAGTGCTCAATTCTTCTGCTATAGCAAGTGGTTATGCGGGTCGTGATCCACAAGGAGGGTTTTGCGATAGAAGCGTTTACAGTTTTATTGAAATCGTTATAAAAACCAAACGAGAGTTCTTCTCTGTTTTTAAGTTAAGAAAAAGAAAAAAAGAATTATGTTATGTTAGAAAAAAAATGAAGATGAAGAAGGTGGAAAATCAGAAAACAATAAAAGCGACTATGTACAAATGGAGTGAGTGGAGAAGAAAGAGTTGGAAGAGGTGATGATTTAATTTACAAAAATGAAAGAAAGGAAAGAAAAGGAAGAAATACTTACCTAGGTTGAGTGATGACTTACTTGGAAACCGTTGCATGTTCTACCTTTACTTCGGAGGCGTTCAACGCATAGATCATAAGCTCGAGCTCAGTCCCCGTGCACATTATATCGTCAAGCATATCAAAAACGAAGTGATGCGGAGCTTGGAAGAGAAGAACGTCTTCATGAACTATTGCTGGCTCTCACGTAGCTTAGTTATACTTGCTTTGGAATTCACTTGTAAACTCAACAAATACAACCAAGATAAAGTAGAAGAGGAAGAGGAAAGCAAAACAAAATACGAACATAAAAAGAAGCTTTTACCTTTATTAATTGCAGAGACAATGGAAGAAAGGAGGAGGGTACATCGGTGTCACTCTCAACATCAGCCTCTCTCTTACTTACATGAATCTTCTTCTACCCTAAGTTTACATGCAAGTTACATAAAAAGAAAAGAAAAACCTAAACTACAAAGAATTAAAACTAAGCTAAATCCTAATCTGCATGGTCGTCCATTTTTCAGCGCAAGTACAGGCCTTTTATAGGCAAATACCCAATCTATAGGATCCCGGGGAGGTCGGGGGAGCAAACGCTCCCCCTAACTCCCCAACAAAGCCGCGAAAACGCGGCTTGGGCCGCGTTTCCACGGCTAGGGTGTGGCCAGGTGGCCACACCCTGTTGGTGGGTCTCCCCGGTTTCCCTTCTGCTTTTATCTTCAGTTGGTTTCTTCGTTTGAGTCTGGGATTTTGACGAAATGGCCTTGGATTCTTGGCTTTAATCGATCGATTCTGAGAGGATTCTTCTCAACCGGTTTTCAACCTCTTGATTTTGCCCTGATTTATTAAGTGCGAATTAATTCTGATTTAATTCAGAATTTTGGTGGGCTTTGGGCTCATTTCTCTTCATCTCCTTAAAGATTGGGCCTGCAAATAAATCAAACAATTAATTAGGACTATGCAGGCTTTTATTCTATAATAAGTATGAAAATGTGACACTAAATATGCAACATTAGCGATCAATCACACCCCCATACCTATCTTTTGCTCGTCCTCGAGCAAAACAACTAAACTATACTAAGAATTATTAGACCACTTTCGCAGGTCACGCGATTGCACTGAGCATGTGCAACAAGCCGTTAAACTTCTAGGTTTCCCTAGAGGACGAGTTTTGTCTCGTGAGGGTTTTCAGCGGATTGCACCCACAAAATCCATAAAGAAAGAGAAATAAAGAGTTAGTATTTTCGAAAAGCATTTTGAAAGAGAAAAATATTTGAAATATAATTATAAGATCTAAGCAATCTATAAGTTATAGGAAAACTTAATTTTTCATTCCTAAACTTAGTCTCTATTCAAAAATTTGTTATCAATCAAAGTAAGGAGTCAAATTGTACTTCTCATCTAGTCTATTACTTTACCCTAAGTCATATGCACCTTGTGACTGTGAAAATTTTGACTAAGGGTTCATTTACTCTAACTCTTATGCCTTATTTATTTATATATACTTTTTTTTTTAATTTCTCAATTTCATTAGGCTTTCTAATCTGCCCATGTAACAAGCATTCAGTCAGTGACACCCAAACCGGACAGTTTTAGGGCACCAGGTGAGAAAACACCCCTAAGGACTTAAATACTCGAGCAGATAAGGCCACGAAATCAAGGTTTTTATTTATACGATGTACCCCTTTTAGGCGTGAATACTTATGCTTCATGAGGCATAAATATCCAGCTTAATCAGAGGATACACAATTTTTTTTTTCAAACTCATCTAATTATCTTTTGCATAAATACTAAGGCTTGCTTAGGCCAAAGCACCTAGCTAATCAATAATTAGACTTATTTTTTTCCCAAACTCATCTAATTATCTTTTGCATAAATACTAAGGCTTTCTTAGGCCAAAGCACCTACCTAATCAATAATTAGATTTATTTATATATATATTTTTTATAAGGCATAAGAATCTTTGTTTTGAACCCTAAGTGTGTAAGTGTATGAAGTGTGCATATTTCATCAAGGTAAAGATCAAGACTAAATTACTTTGACAAATTATCTTCCTAACTCTATAAATCAAACAAATAATCTTATTTTGATCAAGAATAAGAAATCCTAATTTGGATTTTCCTATTCCTTAAAATTAACTTAATTTCTTACAAAAATAAGTCAAAATATTATTTCTATTTTTCAAAAAGTTTTTAAAAGTAAAGAAAAATGTTAAATATTTTTTTTATTTTAAAGAAAAAGAAAAGTTATGTTAGACCCTCCCCCACACCTATCTCATGCATTGTCCTCAATGTATGAATTAATGCATAGATGCATGAAAAAGAAGAAAGGGAAGGAAAATGTTACCTTAAGGTGGTGGTTCCGGTGGTGGTCTGATTGGTCCACGAAACGCGGCCCAATCAACTTTTCTTGGGTCTCGGAGGAACCCACCAGAAGTATCTTTAATATAACCCATTAAAAAGATGTATCCATAAAGGATCTTTATTAAATATTTAACCCCATCTAATGTCCATATTCCATAACTAATTTCGGAGTCAAATTTGTCAACCACCTCGTCCCAGAATGGAGTATGAAATGATAGAACGGTTGACTTGGACTCAGGAAGGACAGGAATTAATACCGACTCGGGAAGGTGACCTAAGTCAAGTAAAGGTTCAGGAGTCGAAATTGGTTCAAGAAGCGGGTCCAAGTCAAGAAGTTGAAACTCTAGTCCACATGTATTTTCTAACAATGGAATGTGACTTAATGTGGGTGATTCCAGTTCAGGAATGATAGGTGGAGGAATCAAAACTGACTCTAAAATATTACTCAAGTTTGGTAACACAACAGGAGTCAATATTGATTCAGAAAGTTGAACTGGATCACAGATTTGAGAATCTAGGTCACATATCTCATTGAGTTCAATATCAAAAAATTGAGAACTTGCCAATTTGTCAATAGGATTTTCAAAATTGTATAATTGGTCAAGTTCAATATGATCCTCAAGAATGGGTGATTCAATTTCATGATGAATTGGCACAGGATTCAATGTTGACTCAGGAAAAAAATTAAAATCAGGTGAAGATACCGGAGTCATAATTGAACCAGGAAGTAGAATTGAATCACTTAGTTGGGGTTCAGGATCATATTCATTTTCAAGTTCTATTTCAGGAAAAGAAAAACTTGCTAAACTGTCAATATCTTTTTCAAAATTTGGAGTTTGGGCAAGTTCAAGTGGTTGTTCTGAAATGGAATCTTGATTTCCAAGACTACATGACTCTTCGACTCTAACAGGATGGTTAGTGACATCAGAACTGGTCAAACGGTGAGAACGTAGAGATTCGACCATCATATCTATGTCACGATTTCTAGCATTTTGAGCATGAGTCATGGCTTCAAGCATCTTTTCATAATTGATGGGTTCATTGTTTTGATGAAAAGATGAAGAGTTGTCTTGGAAGTGGTAGTGAAATTGTGAGTCCATCAGATTTTAGGATTTGTGTTTGGACTCACGCATACTCATTTCCAAAATTGATGGTCTTCTATTTTGGACTGGTGGAACTGAGTATGACTCTTGGAAATATTATGGACTAGGTGGAGAAGGGGGATAATTTGGTTGAAAATTTGACTCGGGGTAGGTGAATCCCCACTGACTCTGTGAAGAGTTGAAATCGTTATGGAAATTATAGTCATACGATGGGGGACATGGGTTATATTGATTCGGATAAGACCAATCCGGCATACTAGGTTGGTTAAAGTCATGATATGCCGGGTTGGTAATATCCGAAAAAGAGTTTGATGTGTAATATGGATTATTATTATAGTTGAAAAAAATTATTATTATAAGCCATATCACATAATGGAATACAAACAAAAAGAAAAAAAACAAACAAATAAACAAACAAGAAAGAAAAAATTCTAACCTAAGTTAGGGTAGACCTAGACCTAGACGACTCCTAACTGGTTAGACTGTCCACGGGAGGTTTAATGTAGACCTTGACCACAAACTAATCAGCCAGGTCAGGGCAAGGTTGGTGGGAGGTTTTCCGTCAAAAGACGTTCCTTAATTAAATAACCACCAACCTTCGGGCTTTCGGCCCTTAATCCCTTTCCTAGACACTGATTTGGCAAGAGTCAAGTTCTAACACCTTTCCCCCTTAGGATAATCTCCTAATTTAGTCCGAGATATCCCTAGGGCCAACGTCTACTCATTTTAAGTTAGGCTTG
This sequence comes from Agave tequilana, assembly GCA_038442645.1. Lineage (NCBI taxonomy): Eukaryota > Viridiplantae > Streptophyta > Magnoliopsida > Asparagales > Asparagaceae > Agave > Agave tequilana. The sequence goes on from JAVJIF010002683.1 coordinate 202,003, forward strand.
GGTTAGTGAGTGCTTGGATTCTGATTTTTGGGCTAAGGAAGGGTGATTAAATCCCTACCTTATCTTGTTATGGGTTAGTGCCCTTAAAATAATTTTTGTGCAAGTGTACAAGATATGTAAGATTCACTCAAAGCGATATAAATCAACCAGAAGTGAGTCCTATGCTAAATGCAATGCATACGTACCTTGCTCCAGCACTCTTCAACAGTAAAAATAAATGAATTGAAAAAAAACGCGTGCCTAAAATGCAAACGTCTAATCAATTTTTAACTTTTGCAACAAACGTTTTACTGTTGATTATTTAGCAGGCTTATGTGATGGCATATAGGAAATAAAGAATTGCAGAGAACTAGAATTTGCAAAGCAAGCAGCCCTGCAAAAACTTGTTAGTAGTCAACTCGTCCTTGCCGCGGATCCGCGGCTTTTGCCGTGGAAACGCGGCAATTCAGAGGGCCCTTGGTCTCTGCTTTCTAGAGCAGAGGCCTAAGGCCACTTGTATGTCACTGCAATATTAATTTCCTACTTTTATTGCCCTGTAACCTGCAACAGAGAAGAAACTTCGTTTAGTTCTAAAAAATTTTCAAAAAAAATTCAGATTTCAATAAAAAACATGTTACCCTCCCCGGCAACGGCGCCAAAATTTGATTAATGCAAAACTGCACACAAAATACGAGATTTCAGAACTTATAATAAAAATGTTCAAGTGCTCAATTCTTCCGCTATAGCAAGTGGCTATGCGGGTCGTGATCCACAAGGAGGGTTTTGCGATAGAAGCGTTTACAGTTTTATTGAAATCGTTATAAAAACCAAACGAGAGTTCTTCTCTGTTTTTAAGTTAAGAAAAAGAAAAAAAGAATTATGTTATGTTAGAAGAAAATGAAAGATGAAAAAGGTGGAAAATCAGAAAACAATAAAAGCGACTATGTACAAATGGAGTGAGTGGAGAAGAAAGAGTTGGAAGAGGTGATGATTTAATTTACAAAAATGAAAGAAAGGAAAGAAAAGGAAGGAATACTTACCTAGGTTGAGTGATGACTTACCTGGAAACCGTTGCATGTTCTACCTTTGCTTCGGAGGCGTTCAACGCATAGATCATAAGCTCGAGCTCAGTCCCGTTCACATTATATCGTCAAGCATATCAAGAACGAAGTGATGCGGAGCTTGGAAGAGGAGAACGTCTTCATGAACTATCGCTGGCTCTCACGTAGCTTAGTTATACTTGCTTTGGAATTCACTTGTAAACTCAACAAATACAACCAAGGTAAAGTAGAAGAGGAAGAGGAAAGCAAAACAAAATACGAACATAAAAAGAAGCTTTTACCTTTATTAATTGTAGAGACAATGGAAGAAAGGAGGAGGGTACATCGGTGTCACTCTCAACATCAGCCTCTCTCTCTTACTTACATGAATCTTCTTCTACTCTAAGTTTACATGCAAGTTACATAAAAAGAAAAGAAAAACCTAAACTACAAAGAATTAAAACTAGGCTAAATCCTAATCTGCATGGTCGTCCATTTTTTTCAGCGCAAGTACAGGCCTTTTATAGGCAAATACCCAATCTATAGGATCCCGGGGAGGTCGGGGGAGCAAACGCTCCCCTAACTCCCCAACAAAGCCGCGAAAACGCAGCTTGGGCCGCGTTTCCACGGCTAGGGTGTGGCCAGGTGGCCACACCCTGTTGGTGGGTCTCCCCGGGTTTCCCTTCTGCTTTTATCTTCAGTTGGTTTCTTCGTTTGAGTCTGGGATTTTGACGAAATGGCCTTGGATTCTTGGCTTTAACCGATCGATTCTGAGAGGATTCTTCTCAACGGTTTTCAACCTCTTGATTTTGCCCTGATTTATTGAGTGCGAATTAATTCTGATTTAATTCAGAATTTTGGTGGGCTTTGGGCTCATTTCTCTTCATCTCCTTAAAGATTGGGCCTGCAAATAAATCAAACAATTAATTAGGACTATGCAGGCTTTTATTCTACAATAAGTATGAAAATGTGACACTAAATATGCAACATTAGCGATCAATGAGATATTCCAACACTTTCGACTCCGATAAAGGCGTTAGACAAGAGTATGGGCAAAGAACTGGGTAACTGTGCCGAGTTCTCCAAGCCCTCCTCCAAAGTTTTCAAAATTGGCAAGAAATCCAAAGGAAATGGACTCAGTGGCTTCCCTCTCCTGCAACTTTTCACTAATCCGCGCTCAATGTAGAGAATCTGGATGAAGACGGCTTATGGGCAGCGACAACTCCCACTGGGAGTAACTTGATCTCTGTAAAGCTTTTCTTTTTTTAGTTTTTCCTTCATTGTACTTGACTGGCAAAAAAAAAAAAACTTAGGATAGCAGATGAAAACCCTTTCTCTTGCTCATCACCAGAATGTGTGAAATCTTCTCATTTATCAGGGCCTCCCCTAACGCAAACTGAAACTCTTCATTCCATCTTGGAACCCTGGATTTATTGACCGTCTGGAATCAAAATTCTATTCACTCTGAGAGAGGAAGCACAAATGGAATAATATAGTAGACTGGGCATCAAGGGACATAAAATGCTAAGCGGAGCTTGATTGTTTAACAAATTTGGCAAGTCCTGTTGCGCGCGCAGTGCAACAACCTCTCTGAGGAATTCACACCAAACAAAAATAGATGTAGCAGGAGATGTATCTTACACGACAAGAACAAAGAAACAATAGAGAAAGTAAATCAATACAGTATTTAACGAGGTTCGGCAATTTGCCTACGTTCTCGGGACAAGAGAGAGATTGTTGGAATATCAAATAAAAATGTCTTTATGACATTAATTTTGGAAGAAGAAGAGACCATAAGAGAAATAAAGAGTCATCATCTTAAATTAGAAGGAATGAAGAGTCATCATCATCAATTTGGAGTCATCATCAATTGAGAGAAATTAAGAGTCATCATCTTAATTAGAAGGAATGAAGAGTCATCATCAATTGGAGTCATCATCAATTGAGAGAAATAAAGAGTCATCATCTTCAATTAGAAGGAATGAAGAGTCATCATCAATTGAGAGAAATAAAGAGTCATCATCTTCAATTAGAAGGAATGAAGAGTCATCATCATATATGCATTATTGTCATTTGCCTACAAAAGGCTAGTGTATCTCTTTGTTTTTTTATCAATCAAGCAAGCAAGAAAGAAAAGTTGAATAAGATCCATTCTCCACTTAAAATTTTAGATTATAGTATATTAGTCCGTAGACTAGTATACAACAATTGGTATCAGAGCCAATTCAATTTTGTTTCATTTTCTCTTCTCCTCATGGCCTCCACCAACAATCTCATCAATCCACAAGTGCCAAGTTATTGAAAGATAACTATGAGAGTTGGTCAATTCAGATGAAAGCTCTATTTGGTTCTCAAGAGTTGTGGGAGCTAATCTTTGATGGGTTTAAGGAATCCACACCGGAGGTAGAAGCCGCCTACACCGCCAAAGAGAAGAAGGCTCTTAAAGAGCAAAGAAAGAAGGATAGCAAGGCTCATTTTCTACTCTATCAAGGGTTGGACGAGTCTACCTTCGAGAGAGTTGCCGAAGCAACGACGAGCAAGGAAGCATGAGAAATCCTTGCTACCATCTACAAAGGAGTCGAGCGGGTGAAGCGAATTCGCCTTCAAACTTTGAGGGGCGATCTTGAAGCCGCTCAAATGAAAGATGAAGAAAAAATCTCCGATTATTATTCACGATTACTTCTAATTGTGAATAAAATGAGGAGAAATGGAGAAAAGATGGAGGACATCCGAGTGATGGAGAAATTGCTGCGATCCCTCACATCAAAGTTTGAGCACGTGGTGGCGGCAATTGAGGAGTCTAAGAATTTGGAGGAGATCTCAATATAGGAGCTTTTGGGATCCCTCCAAGTTCATGAGCAACGCATGCAAAAGAAGACTAGTTCCATAGTCTTGAAACAAGCATTAGAGTCAAAGCTGACTCTAAATGATCGTGGCTCACATAGTAGAGGTCGTGGTCGTGGTAGAGGTAAAGGACATGGTCCCCAACAACGAACCACTCAAAATCAAGTAGAGTTCCAAAGCTTCAGAGGTCGAGGACGAAGCAATCGGGGAAGATTTACATCTGGACGTGGAAACAATAAGAACGTCCAATGCTACAACTGTCAAAAATTTGGACACTATGCCTCAGATTGCTGGCACAGAACTGAAGATCTTACCAATCTTGCCGAAGCAACAAATGACGTGGGTAATAACTCTACTCTTCTTCTTGCTCATGATGATTCAAGTGTTCAGAATGATGTTTGGTACCTTGACTGGGTGCTAGCAACCACATGTGCGGGAAGAAAGAACTATTCATGGAACTCGCAGAAGAGAGTTCATGGAAGTGTGAGCTTGAGAGATTCTTCAAAACTCTCCGTTGAAGGCAGAGGGAAGATCAAAATCTATCAAAAGGATGGTAAGCCCGAGTATATTTCCGATGTTTATTATATTCCTAACATGAAAAGTAATATTCTCAGCATCGGTTAATTACTCGAAAAAGGATATAAAGTATATATGGAGAACAACCATCTTGGTTGAAAAATACAAAAGGAGGTCTTATAGCTTGTATTAAGATGACAAGGAACTGCATGTTTCCCTTGCATCTAAACACAAGAGTTGAGAAGTGTTTTCAAGGACTCATGAAGAATGAGTCATGGAGGTGGCATCTTCGCTTCGGTCATCTAAATTTCAGCGGCCTGAAGCTACTATCTACAGCCGGCATGGTACGAGGTTTACCAACAATCGATCCACCAAGTCATACTTGTGAAGTTTACATAATTGGCAAGCAAACACGACTTCCTTTTCCCAATGGAAAGTCATGGAGAGCGGAGGCACCATTACAACTTATTCATACTGACATCTGCGGACCACTAGATCCCGTCTCTTTAGGAGGTAATAGATATTTTATTAACTTCATTGATGATTTCAGTAAAAAAGTTGTGGGTGTACATTCTTAAAGAAAAATCTGCTGCCTTTACTACCTTCAAGAATTTTAAAGCTCTTGTTGAAGCAGAGAGTGGCTATAAGCTAAAAACTCTCCGATCTGATCGAGGTGGTGAGTACACCTCAAATATGTTTCAAGAATATTGCAGGGAGTAAGGCATAAAGAGGCAGTTTACTACTGCCTATACACCACAGCAAAATGGCATCGCAGAAAGAAAGAACCGCACTATTCTTGACATGACAAGAACCATGCTTAAAGAAAAGGGACTGCCGAAGCAGTTTTGGGCGGAAGCTGTGGCATGTTCAACCTACTTGCTCAACCGGTGCCCGACGAAGCAAGTGAAAGGCAAGACACCTCAAGAAGCATGGAGCGGCTATACGCCTAATGTCGCACACCTACGAATTTTTGGGTGTGTTGCATATGCTCAAGTACCTGAAGTCAAAAGGAAGAAGCTTGACAATCATGGTGAAAAATGCATTTTCATCGGATATAGCGAAGAGTCGAAGGCATACAAGCTTTACAATCCACTATCTAAGAAACTAGTGGTTAGTAGAGATGTTGTCTTCAATGAAGCTGAAGCATGGAGTTGGAGCAATGAAGAGGCTGTCAAAGAGCAACCCATGGTGAATGAACCTGACGAGCCCCTACAAGAGGTTCCACCACCAACTACACCACCATCTCCTCAACATGCTACACCGTCTCCTGCTAGAGGTTCTCCATCTTCTGGGGAAGGTAGTAGTAGTGAATCCTCCGTGCAACGAGGTCCAATCAAAATGAGAAGCCTCATGGAGATCTATGAGCAGATAGAAGAAGATGGAGAAACTAATCTCTTTTGTTTATATGCCGATCATGAGCCCCCCACTTTCCAAGAGGCTAAGGAAGAAGATTTTTGGCGATCAGCAATGAAGGAGGAGATGCATGCCATCCAGAAGAACGACACATGGGAGTTGACAACATTTTCACAAAATCACAAGGCGATAGGTGTCAAATGGGTGTACAAGATCAAACGCACAACAGATGGTGAGGTTGATCAGTACAAGGCGAGGCTTGTGGCGAAAGGCTACAAACAAAAATACGGCATCGACTATGAAGAAGTCTTTGCACCAGTTGCTCGATTAGACACGGTGAGACTATTAATTTCACTTGCAGCTCATCACAGGTGGAAGATATATCATCTAGATGTCAAGTCAGCATTTCTCAATGGTATTCTTGAAGAAGAGGTGTATGTACAACAACCAGAAGGTTTTCTAGTAGAAGGGCAAGAAGACAAAGTATATCACCTAAAGAAAGCCTTGTACGGCTTAAAGCAGGCACCACGGGCATGGAATGCCCGAATTGATGGTTATCTTCATCAAAACGGCTTCACCAAATGTCCTTATGAGCATGCCATCTACATGAAGAGGAACCATCAAGGCGAATTTCTAATAATTTGTCTTTATGTTGATGACTTGTTATACACAGGAAGTTGCGTCGAGATGCTTGCTGAATTCAAGGAGGCGATGTTCAATGAATTTGAGATGACAGACAATGAATTGATGTCTATTTTCTTGGTATCGAAGTGAAGCAACAACAAGATGGGATATTTATATCTCAAAAGAAGTACATGAAGGAGATCTTGGAAAAATTTAAGATGAGTAACTGCAACCCAGTAAACACCCCAATAGCCACAGGAATGAAGCTATCAAGAGAAGGAATTAGAGATTTTGTAGACTCAACTTTTTCAAAAGTCTAGTTGGTAGCCTGAGGTACTTAACGATCACAAGGCCTGATATGTTTACGGAGTCGGACTTGTGAGTGCTATATGGAGACACCGAAGGAGTCTCATTGGCTAGCTGCAAAGAGAATTCTAAGGTATATCAAAGGCACACTCAACCTTGGTCTATTTTATACTTATGGTGAAACTGCAGAGTTAGTACGCTATTCAGATAGCGACTGGGGAGGTGACCAAGATGAGAGGAAAAGCACCACTACCTATGTCTTCTATCTTGGGTCAACTGCATTTTCATGGACCTCAAAGAAGCAAGGAGTTGTTGCCTTATCTTCATGCGAAGCAGAGTATGTGGCAGCTTCATCTACTGTATGTGAAGCTATTTGGTTGCGGAACATTTTAAAGGAATTGGATCATCCACAAGAAGAAGCGACTGTAATATTTGTGGACAACAAATCAGCCATCCAACTTGCAAAGAACCCAGTACATCATGGGAGGAGCAAACATATAGATACACGGTTTCATTTTCTCAGAGGCCATGTAAAGCAGAAAACTGTGGAGCTGGAGTATTGTCATACCATGGAGCAAGTAGCAGATATTTTCACCAAGCCATTGCCTATTGAACCTTTCAGAAGGCTAAAAGAAATGCTCGGTATGAAAACATTTTGATTTGAGGGGGTGTGTGGAATATCAAATAAAAATGTCTTTATGATATTAATTTTGGAAGAAGAAGAGACCATAAGAGAAATAAAGAGTCATCATCTTAAATTAGAAGGAATGAAGAGTCATCATCATCAATTTGGAGTCATCATCAATTGAGAGAAATAAAGAGTCATCATCTTAAATTAGAAGGAATGAAGAGTCATCATCAATTTGGAGTCATCATCAATTGAGAAATAAAGAGTCATCATCTTCAATTAGAAGGAATGAAGAGTCATCATCATCAATTAGGAGTCATCATCAATTGAGAGAAATAAAGAGTCATCATCTTCAATTAGAAGGAATGAAGAGTCATCATCATATATGCATTATTGTCATTTGCCTATAAAAGGCTAGTGTATCTCTTTGTTTTTTTATCAATCAAGCAAGCATGAAAGAAAAGTTGAATAAGATCCATTCTCCACTTAAAATTTTAGATATAGTATATATTAGTCCGTAGACTAGTATACAACAGAGATTTTATTTATTCAACAATCAATACAAGCCAATACAGAGGGATACTTTTAGGGATTTCCAATGATTTCCAGTGATTCTCGGTGATTCAATACATGAAGACTCTAGTTCTTATTTATAACCACAGAGTCCTAGGGTTTTAGGAAATCCTGATTGGATTCGACCCCAAAACAGAAAAGGAGTCCGAATCCAGAAAGGAGACGAAACACGTATGTCGGTCGACCGGTCAGTCGACCGACCCTTGTCCTCGGTGGACCGGCCCTGTCGACCGGCCCCAACCGAGAGCAGGGCTTTTCAGGCGGTCGACCGATCCTTTGTCATGGTCGACTGGGCGGTCGACCGAGCCATCTCTGTGCACGTCATTCACACCAGTCGACTGAGTGGTCGACCGAGCTCTGTCCACAGGTCGACCGGGCGATTGACCGTACTCTGTCCAGGGCCTGCTTCAATGCCATTCTTGCTCCCTTTGACTTCCAGTCTCTGTGCTATCTTCTTCTATTTTTTTATCTTCTCTCTCCCTACAATTCTCCACCTTGGTGGAGATTTTCCAAATCTGAGTCGAACTCCAACGAACACCTGGCGAAATCGACACACGATCTCAGTGAAATCGACATACGATCTCGGCTTGAGCGCTTCGAACGAAATCGACGCACGATCTCGGCAAAATCGACGCACGATCTCGACTTGGCTAATAGATGAAACATGTTCCTTCAAACGAATCGCCAGTACAAGTACAATTAATTTTCGCTGATCTCACCGATCCAAATTGAGTTTGTTGTTGCCACCTACAACTCTCGCCAAACTCCAATATCAATTGTAAGCTTCCAACTTCAGCTCAGCTATCCAAACGGAATACACCATACATGCATTCCCATCACTTCACCTGAAGAGAAATACCATACGAACTGACCAACGAACGTGTCTCCCACTCAGCAACTTCATGGAACTATATTCCAATTGACCTCAGGAAGAACCCATCATGAACCAACACTGACTCTCCAACTGACTGGCTCTCTCCAGTCTACATGTCTTCAAGACGGTTCAACCAAATCTGAGTAAAGCACACCAAACACCATCATCGGCTTCAACAAACTGGATGTACACCCCCTTATGCAAGCTTTACCATCTTCTCACCAGAAGATCAATGTTCATCGAGATCACAATGCTTCACCTCTACGTGAAGTCTAACTCTTCACCTCTACATGAAGTCTCAATCAGCTTCTCGAGAACCCAAATACACAATATAGCTTCATAACGGTTGCATCATCAAATAGTTGCGCCTTTATGACTGCCTACATATCTTGCCCAAGGGATCAAGCCAACCGTAGTTCATTGAAAATGAGCTCCATCAAGCTTAAGAAACTATGACTGAATCTTCAGCAACGAACCGACTGGCTGAGTCATATGAACCTCCCACTACCATCATGGAGAACAACGGCCTTCAACTTGAGTTTGTCGCGATCACAAACTTGAGATTCATGTTTCTTCACCCACTTTTGTGGTTTTATCTTGGTTCCAATGGTTGCAAATAAATCGACATTCTCATCAATGTCGTCAACCTATTCAACATCACAACTGGCTACATGATCTCCACCCAGTGTCACATCTGGTGAAATCCTCACTGACACCGAACCAACTAGAGATGATGGAGTAGCATCAACCTCCACCCGCTGTGATACTTCCTTGGTCTTTATCCTCTCTACCTGCTGAGAAACGGTAGACTTCAACACTGAAGTCTCATCAAACGTGATATGCCGACTCAACACGATCTTTTTGTTTTCGGGGTCCCATAACATGTAGCCTTTCATATTTCTCTTGACCCCAAAAATACAAACTTTTTTGCTCGCGGATTCACTATGCCATCTTTGGCAGTAAAGTAGGCCGTATTTTCAAATTCTCGTAGCAAACCATGACTTTAAGTAGCTTTCACAGACCAAACTTCTAGTGGAGCTTTACTTCCTATGCATTCGATGACAATCCATTTATGAGATGGCTAGATACACAATCGCCTCAGCCCAAAATGATTTGTCTAATCGTGCATTAGACAACAACCATTGAGCCTTCTCCAGGAAGGAACGGTTAATCTCCTTAGCCCCCATGTAATCCATCTGTGAAGTGAGTACCAATAATAGTGTTCTAGCCAAATTGTAGGAATTAGTTCTTGTATCTTTCAACATTACCAATTTATAGCTCCTTAATCTTCCTACCAGTCTGCTTCTCTATTATTTCCTTCCACTTCACCAACATATGTAGGGCTTCACACCTTTGTCTCACGGGATATATCCAACAATGCATAAATAAATTTTCAATAAAAGAAACAAAGTACCTATGACCTCTAAGCGATGCAGTCTTAGCAGGTCCTCATATACTTACGTGAACACAATCAAGAAGACCTTCAGAGTGGTGAGTAGTGGTGCTGAATTTCACCTTTTTATTGTCCAGAATGCCGTGTTCACCCAAATTCAAGTTACAGATAGCAGCACCTTCCAATGATCCCTTCTTTGCTGGAGCTTACAAAGACTTTTCACCTCCGTGTCGACCCTCATTTGTCAGATCTATGTTCAACCATCATCTGAAGAACTAGAATCTCCACTTGACCTATAACTGTACTACCCTTTAAGTAATAGAGATTGTTTCGGCAAAAGCCCTTCATAACCGCCATTGAGCCTTTGGTCATCTTGAGAACACCATCTCGTATAGATACCACAAGACCCAACATCTCCAAAGCACCATGTAGGTTGTCTAAAAATCACTGAAGATAAGTCATCAAAAAGCAGAATCCAAACTCTAGACGCAGGGCTAGTCATCGCCATCAGTGCAGCATCAAGACGCGAGGGTTGAAACCCGCGTCTCAACATCACTGCAAGGACCGAGACGCGAGGGTTGAAACCCGCATCCCAGTATTATTGCAATGCCAAGACGCAGAGTCCAAAGCCCGCATCTCAGGTGAAGCTAACGCAGAATTGGAAGCTCGCGTTCCTCAAGCATCACTTTAGCAACAAGACGCGAGGCTCGAAACCCGCGTCTCAGCTATAACTGTCCTGATTACCGGGTCAATTACTGCCCACGAAATGAGGGAGTTAACCCCATTGTGGAGCATTTTAGGGGATACGTTCACCGTCTGAAACCTCAATAAATAGCCCAGTTTGCTATGAAAAAGGGGTCGGATAATTCTTGGTCAAAAGAACTTCAGCTGTAAGCCGTAGAAACACTAAGATTTCCAGCTGAAAAGAGAGAGAGAGTTCAACTCTTCTAACAACTTACTGCGTACAAGTTCGTCTTTGCCTACACTCTCTTTGAGATTCTTGGCGGACAGAAGCTGTGTTACTTCGTCTACTATCCAATGAGAGGATTCCCAAAAGGTCCTGACGTTCACCCGGTCAATGAGAAATAAGATTCACTTTCATCGCCCCGCTAAGAACCCGGCACTAAACAAAGGGGAGATTCAAGTTTGAATATCTTCCCTCTCTTGTAAGAGGATTATTGATCCGCTGTAACTTTCTTTACAATCAAATAAAGAATTTACTCCTCGATCTTCAATTTCCCTCCGACAAACAAGAGATGGTGACTCCGCTGGGGACTACTTTCTCTACTGACGAGCAAGCTGTGACGCAAGGTGACGTCACCTATATTGGAAAAACGGTCGAATCACTTGTCATGAAGTTCGACCAGGTAAAGTATGAAGAGTTCCTCTCTTCCGGCTCCAAGAGCCCTAAGGCGCAGCAGTAGTACCGCAAAGTCTCCTTAGGGACTTGCTCTCGAGTCCACTCTGAGATCCCCTCAGACGCGACTGGCAAGAAGGATGCCGTGGCTAACCACATCATACGTAACGCCCGCGTCAACGTCTCCCATGAGACCCACGTGGTTAACGTTGCTGATGTTCAGCCTGTTCATGCCCATCCCCTTCCTCAGCACCAAGTTACTAGGGATTCCCATCAACTCGTACGGCGTAACCGGAATGCTGAGCGATGACAGAGACGGCGTGCGCGTCAACTACAGGCGCGAGAAGCTGGAACAACTATCTGCCCAACAGATGTAGGACGCGAGGTTCAAGCCGCGTTTGGAAACCTAAACGTGATGCTCACCAAACTTGCGTTTCTGAAGCTTCACTTCCCAAACGTGATGATCAGCAGCGTGAGGTCCGTGCCCCTCATCCGAGACACGAAACCCGCGCCTCTACAGTTATACGTGGGACCCAGAAGGCCTGCGTTTCTCAAGTGTCGCTAGCCAGATGCGACAAGCAGCAACGCGAGAGCTGCGTCTCTTCTCAGCAGAGGCGCAATACTAACGTTTCAGAGCCAAAACGCGAGAGCCGCGTTTATCTTACAGGACGTGAGCTCCGCGTCTCAGAACCTTGCGTCTCAGCTTTTCGAAGCAATGATAGCTCTCAGAAGCTGAAAAGCCTTAAACAATCCGAGGCTAATCTCTTTGATCCCCCTCCCACGGACCTAAGAGATTATTTGACAAAGAAGAGGAGTGCTAATTGATTACTCCATCTTGTTGTTGTGAACGGCTTATCACAGCAATGCTCTCTGAGTACCACTGCAGTTCACATGCGAGCCGACGGTCGATATTCAGACAGCCGACCCAACTTCCCAATCAGCCAAAAGATATCGCTCCTGCAGAAGGAGGACCTTCTCTGACGCGGAGTACCCTGAAATCACTGCATACATGGCAAGCAGAAGTAGGAGAAAACAACCAGTGGTCAGCTCTGACGAATCCGACACGGAACTAGAAGGAGTGTATCGACATACTCGCACTCGGACTGGTGCAGTCGCCCCTATCAACTATAGTGCCTTAGCCCGGGGCATTGAAGTAAATGACTCACATTCTGCCGTTGCAGAGTCACAGGCCTCTAATTCTTCCATAGAAAGGAAGCCTTTACATACATGACGAATATTCCTGAGGAGACGACCTGACGCTTTGAACAACAAGCCTAAGTCCAGAGGGAACAATTTGATATGATTCGTGCTCAATAAGAATCTATCGATACCCTCAAGCAGATGCTTGCACAATTACTTGAAGACAAGAGGATGTCAACCGACAAAACCTCCTCTAATAAGTCTAAAGGCAAACGAAAAGAAGGAGAAAGCTCATCTTCTGTACATATCGAGGAGAAAGAGCAATCTACTTCTGAGTCGTCTAAATCCTCACAAGGGGGAAGCAACCCGGACCATGGAAGTGTAAGATCACCTAGAGGGGGGGTGAATAGGTGATGGCTAATCTAATGGTCACTTATGAACAAATAATGCGGAATTAAAACTAAGTTGACCAAATTAAAATTTCTTTTAATTAAACACTTATGTATAACTCAAGAGTGTTGCCGAATTCCCCTTGCGAGGCTCTGGACAAGCTCCTCTAGATTCCCCTTGAATGGGTTGAGGTGCCGCGTTGGCTCTCTTGGTTGAATACTAGTGTTAACAAGCAATCCCACGCAAGTATATAACAATATAAGCACAAGGGTATATCAAGCATGTAAAGTAAAGACAATGTAAGTAATGCAAGATATAAAAGAGACTAAGTGAGAAAGAGAGCAAAAGTGAGCAATCGCAAACACAAGGTATGTTTCGAGGTTCGAGCACACTTGCTCTACATCCCCGCCTTCGACACACGAAGGATTTCCACTATGCACGATCCAACCGGATCTCTCCTTGGTGCCGCAACACCTACAAGCCCTCGGACTCCCAAGTCCCTTACACACCACAAGCCCACCGGCTCGTCGAGGCCGCACCTCAAGCTACAAGTCCTCACTAGGACCCGAAACAAACCGCGAACACAACCGTCCGCCTTCTCAAAGAACAAAGATGAACTTTGGTGATCACAACTCTTGATCACCTAAAATCCTCTCACAATAACACTCCTATAGAATGAATAGCTCAATGGATGCTCAAGTGTTTGTGTGAGAAAGCAAGGAAAGAATCTTTGGTGAAAAACTCAAGAAAATCTCTTTTACACTCTTTGATAAAACTCTCCTTTTAATTGGAAGTATTGACTCTAATTTTGTGGAGAAAAACCCTTCAGAAAGACTGGGAAAAACTAGCTCTAAGGTCTCCAAAAATCTTGGCTTAAAACAATGACAAAACCCCTTTTATAGAGGCCAGAAAAATCTGACCGTTGGGCTCTGTCAGAGCTACCGTCGACCGGTCCGGTCGAACGGCAACGGTCAAAAATCCGATCGTTGCAGCCTCGGTCGACCGGCCCGGTCGACCGAGCAACTGGAGAAGAGAGTAAACTCTCTGTCGGTCGACCGGCCGGTCGACCGATATTTCCCGAGAGCAAAGCTCTCTGAAGCGGTCGACCGGCCCGGTCGACCGTTCTCCAGTGCACACTGGCGTGCACGTCGTGCACGTCCGGTCGACCGACCCGGTCGACCGGCCTCTGTCAGTTCTGAAAAATCAGAACTGGCAGAACCAGAAAATAGGGATTAAGGATTGGTCTTTTGGCTTAATAAAATCCCAGAAATTCACAGTAAATCCAGAAAAATAGTTTCAATCAAAATAAAACTGTTTTTCTAAAAATATGTTTTTCTAAAACTTGTTTTTCCATAACTTCACAAAATACAAAAACAAGATATTTTGAACTTATAAGCAAAGTGTGTATGGATATGATCCACCACACAATCAAGATGAAATATCTAGTTTTTGACATAAAGCACTAAACTTGGTTTTGGATATAAAATATGTATACATGAATACCAAAAACCAAATTGTATTTTATCAAAATAAAAATCTTTTCTTAACTAGGAAAATTTTTATGAAAATCATTCTATCAAGAGTTCTATCAAGAGTGTGTGTGTGATATAGACTTGAGCAATCCACCAACTATTCTATCCTTTACATTTTATCTAAAATAAATCTTATAAAAACAAACCTAGACTCAAGTCTTCATCTTCTTGAAGTCTTCACTTGAAGTCTTCTCATCTTCTTGACTTGGTCCAAATGCAATCCACCGAGCTCATCTCTAGATGTGATCTTGATGCATAAGCTCGTGAATCAACCGGTGCTAGCTTCCAACTTGACTTTAAATCCTTTGTTGAAGCTCCACACCTACTAAGATCTTGATAAGGAATCTGTCACTAATTAAACACAAGATCATTAGTAATCATAACTTCATGAGTTGATCATCATCAAAACTAGGGTGATAGGCCTTTGGGCCAACAATCTCCCCCTTTTGATGATGACAAAACTCATGACGTTATATATGCATGGATTAAAGTAAAGCTTCAAAGAAGCTCCCCCTTAACTCATGCATACAAAATAAATAATAAATATGATCATGAAGCACATGAATATGGATGCAAATATGGAGATGCAACAAGCATAAATCAAAATCTTTTTACTCCTATTTGCATAAATCAAAACACATATGCATAAATACAAATCTTAATTCCCCTTAAGTAAGAAGGACTAATACTTCTCCCCCTTAAGCAAGGAAATCATGCATATATATCAAAACAAAAACACCAATACTTCTCCCCCTTTTTGTCAATCATCAATAAAGGGTTCAAAGTAAAATCAAATCAACAAATTTTCTCCCCCTTTATGTCAAAAATAAAGAAGTCAAGGAGGGGCGATACAAATCAAAAATTTTGAATTTTTTCTCATCAAAACAAAATCATTAATTCTATTTTATCAAAACAAATTTTGAATTTTCTCTTTGATAAAAAATATTGATACCATTTTAAAATCTAATGCATAAGCTTGAAAAATAAGATTTGAATTAAGCTTAGCATTAACAACACATGAAGAATTCGAACTAGTTAAATGAGAGTGTTTAACAACTAGTACGAAATCCTTCTATCAAGGAATAAATCTAAGGATTTTCATGAAATAGCAATGAAACACAAAACACTCAAACACTCTAATCTATAAAGTCCAAATAGTTTCAAAAGAAGTGAGTGTACTAATGTTATGTGAAACATGGCATCATGAAAATGGCAATAAGGTACAATATTCCTTAGAAAATCATAAACATCAAAATCATCTCACATTTTTTTTATAAATCATTGAAAACAAAATCTATATGTCAAGATATATGTATGTTTTGACAATACATGAAATATACATACATATCTCTTAAACTCAAGTGAGTCTATATGAATGGATTTGCATTGAAGGCAAAAGACTCAAGAGTTATACATGTATATTTTAAGGTTTGGCAAAATACACATATACATGAAATAAAAGGCACATGATCATAAATCAAATCCAAAAGGTGAACATAAGTTTAAATATGTATGAATCATCAAAACTAAGCAATACAAGTACATTTCAAGGGTTCAAATAAGCATTTAAGCACACTTACTAATAGATCTTTTTGAGGCCCATGATATGTTCAAGTATAAATCCTAGTGTTGACAAAAACTAACATATAAACTAATATTCAAATCATGAAGCATTAAATTTTAAGAAAAAATTGAATCATGTGACAATCTCAAAAAATTTGAAGAATACATAACTAGTATAAATTGTTTTGAAAACTAGTTAAAGATCCTTCAAATATGTCAAATCATATGTTTTTCATGAATGAAACTAAGTACATAAAAATCCAAGCACTCATAGTCCATAAAGCTCATAAATATA
This sequence comes from Agave tequilana, assembly GCA_038442645.1. Classification (NCBI taxonomy): domain Eukaryota; kingdom Viridiplantae; phylum Streptophyta; class Magnoliopsida; order Asparagales; family Asparagaceae; genus Agave; species Agave tequilana. The sequence goes on from JAVJIF010002683.1 coordinate 218,410, forward strand.
TTTTTGAATAAAAGATGAGTGTTCAAAGGTTATGTAAATAGCATTTTCATAAAAGTAGTCATTCAAGCTCAAAATGATCATAAATCACATTTTGTTTTACACATGTTTTAATCTTTAATACAAATCAAAAACATGAAAAATCATCAATTTTTTATTATTTATTTAAAATACTAATCTTCATGGTATATGTATGATTTATCCAATTCTAACAATATGCATACATATCCCAAATCTAAAGAGTCCAATATATATTGCATGAAGGCAAATGACTCAAGGGTATACATGTATATTTATTAGATTTGAATTAAACACACATACATGAAGTAAAATCAAAGATAGGCATAACAAGTATAAATGACCGAATCATCAAAACTAGCCTATACACATGCATATAGTGGATACAAATGAGCATGAAGTCCAAATATATATGAGTCAATTGTAGTTCACTATACATATATGTATAAATGCAAGTTTTGACACATTCTACATTTAAGCATGTAAATGCCACATGAAGCACAAATCAAATAAAATCATGAACATGCTATATGACATATGAAAATAAAAGCATGTACATAAAATTAGGAGTTTAGAGGTTGTTACCAACTCCAAAGCTCCTAGCATGGTGGTTGACCCACCAAAATTTCCTTGATAGCAATGCATCCAAAAGTTTGTCCATCATGTCCATTGCATCCGCTATCAAGGCACCAATCCTCTCACGTTTGTGAGAGCCCTCACCTACATCAAAATCAAAGGGTGGGGGTTTTGGTACCCATACTTTCTTGGGTCCTTTGGGGTTAGTCTTGTAAGGAACCCAAGCATTTTTATTTTTATCATAAATAAGAACATTAACCTTTCATAACAAAAATTTCTTAGATGGCCTTTGCGACCACAATGTGTACATATGTACACTTTAGCATACTTATGAGTGGGAGTGTGAGCATGATGTGCATCATAAGCACGGTCATGATGATGATGTGCATGAGTATGAGGAACTTGTTTCTTTTGAAACAAGGATTCCAATCTAGTATGATTGAATGCACATGAGCTCAAATTAGAGCTCAAATTATCAATTTTATTTTTCAAATTTTTAATCTCATTTTGATCAATGTGAGCATGAGAAGCATGATGAGATATAGAATCACTTTCTTTTTCTTTGTGAAACAAAATCTTTTTCTTTTTCACAAACTTTTCTTTTCAAAGATTTATTTTCTTGAAAAACATCTTCCTTTTTTTTTCCACCAAATCAATCTTATTTTTCAAAATCATATTTCCTTCACATAAATCATTCAATTTTGTAAGCAAGGAAACATTCTCATTTTTTAAATCTTTATTTTCCTTTTCTAAGCATGCAACCTTAGATTTAAAGAATCATTTTCTTTAAGCATGCAATCAAAATCCTTTTTCAAATTATTATTTTCTAATTCTAAGCATGCAATGTTATCTCTAAATGAGTCATGTTCTTCATGCATGCAAGCAATGTCCTTTTTCAAATTTTTAATTTCTTTCTTTTCATGTCATATTTCTCAAGCAATAATTGGCAAAATGAATTGAGCTCATCATATGACATAATATCATCTTCCTCGGATTCGGAGTTTACCTCAAGGGGTTATCCCTTGGACCATATAGCATACGTTGGAGATGTCGCTTCCAACGTCCGAATCGCTCCCCGCATAGTATAGGTCCTTTTCGCCAAGGGAGGTGATGATGTTCCAAGCTACAAAAGCCGATTCAACATTAGAAACCCTAGATAAATAATCATCATTTAGGGTTGACTTAATAGCATGAAGGGCTTTTGCATTAGCCTCAATGTTCTTACCATTTAAGCAATATTCTTTATTAGTTTGGCAAGATATACACTAAGGCCAAGTCCTTTGAGGAACAAAGACATCTTAACCTTCCAAATTTGGATGTTAAGAGTGTCAAAGGTGGGTGGTGACATGAAGTCCATGGTGTGTGTACAAATATTGTGATTAGCCTAAAGGAGGATCTTTAACTCTAGGTTGTTAGACCCAATATCAAGAGCACTTGCTCTGATACCAATTATAAGATAACCTAGCGGGGGGGGTGAATAGGTGATGGCTAATCTAATGGTCACTTATGAACAAATAATGCGGAATTAAAACTAAGTTGACCAAATTAAAATTTCTTTTAATTAAAACACTTATGTATAACTCAAGAGTGTTGCCGAATTCCCTTGCGAGGCATTGGACAAGCTCCTCTAGATTCCCTTGAATGGGTTGAGGTGCCGCGTTGGCTCTCTTAGTTGAATACTAGTGTTAACAAGCAATCCCACGCAAGTATATAACATATAAGCACAAGGGTATATCAAGCATGTAAAGTAAAGACAATGTAAGTAATGCAAGATATAAAAGAGACTAAGTGAGAAAGAGAGCAAAAGTGAGCAATCGCAAACACAAGGGTATGTTTCGAGGTTCGAGCACACTTGCTCTACATCCCCGCCTTCGACACACGAAGGATTTCCACTATGCACGATCCAACCGGATCTCTCCTTGGTGCCGCAACACCTACAAGCCCTCGGACTCCCAAGTCCCTTACACACCACAAGCCCACCGGCTCGTCGAGGCCGCACCTCAAGCTACAAGTCCTCACTAGGACCCAACAACACCAAGTCCTCACTAGGACCCGAAACAAACCGCGAACACAACCGTCCGCCTTCTCAAGAACAAAGATGAACTTTGGTGATCACAACTCTTGATCACCTAAAATCCTCTCACAATAACACTCCTATAGAATGAATAGCTCAATGGATGCTCAAGTGTTTGTGTGAGAAAGCAAGAAAGAATCTTTGGTGAAAAACTCAAGAAAATCTCTTTTACACTCTTTGATAAAACTCTCCTTTTAATTGGAAGTATTGACTCTAATTTTGTGGAGAAAAACCCTTCAGAAAGACTGGAAAAACTAGCTCTAAGGTCTCCAAAAATCTTGGCTTAAAACAATGACAAAACACCCTTTTATAGAGGCCAGAAAAATCTGACCGTTGGGCTCTGTCAGAGCTACCGGTCGACCGGTCCGGTCGACCGGCAACGGTCAAAAATCCGATCGTTGCAGCCTCCGGTCGACCGGCCCGGTCGACCGAGCAACTGGAGAAGAGAGTAAACTCTCTGTCGGTCGACCGGCCCGGTCGACCGATATTTCCCGAGAGCAAAGCTCTCTGAAGCGGTCGACCGGCCCGGTCGACCGTTCTCCAGTGCACACTGGCGTGCACGTCGTGCACGTCCGGTCGACCGACCCGGTCGACGGCCTCTGTCAGTTCTGAAAAATCAGAACTGGCAGAACCAGAAAATAGGGATTAAGGATTGGTCTTTTGGCTTAATAAAATCCCAGAAATTCACAGTAAATCCAGAAAAATAGTTTCAATCAAAATAAAAACTGTTTTTCTAAAAATATGTTTTTCTAAAACTTGTTTTTCCATAACTTCACAAAATACAAAAACAAGATATTTTGAACTTATAAAGCAAAGTGTGTATGGATATGATCCACCACACAATCAAGATGAAATATCTAGTTTTTGACATAAAGCACTAAACTTGTTTGGATATAAAATATGTATACATGAATACCAAAAACCAAATTGTATTTTATCACAAATAAAAATCTTTTCTTAACTAGGAAAATCTTTTATGAAAATCATTCTATCAAGAGTTCTATCAAGAGTGTGTGTGTGATATAGACTTGAGCAATCCACCAACTATTCTATCCTTTACATTTTATCTAAAATAAATCTTATAAAAACAAACCTAGACTCAAGTCTTCATCTTCTTGAAGTCTTCACTTGAAGTCTTCTCATCTTCTTGACTTAGTCCAAATGCAATCCACCGAGCTCATCTCTAGATGTGATCTTGATGCATAAGCTCGTGAATCAACCGGTGCTAGCTTCCAACTTGACTTTAAATCCTTTGTTGAAGCTCCACACCTACTAAGATCTTGATAAGGAATCTGTCACTAATTAAACACAAGATCATTAGTAATCATAACTTCATGAGTTGATCATCATCAAAACTAGGGTGATAGGCCTTTGGGCCAACAATCTCCCCCTTTTTGATGATGACAAAACTCATGACGTTATATATGCATGGATTAAAGTAAAGCTTCAAAGAAGCTCCCCCTTAACTCATGCATACAAATAAATAATAAATATGATCATGAAGCACATGAATATGGATGCAAATATGGAGATGCAACAAGCATAAATCAAAATCTTTTTACTCCTATTTGCATAAATCAAAACACATATGCATAAATACAAATCTTAATTCCCCTTAAGTAAGAAGGACTAATACTTCTCCCCCTTAAGCAAGGAAATCATGCATATATATCAAACAAAAACACCAATACTTCTCCCCCTTTTTGTCAATCATCAACAAAGGGTTCAAAGTAAAATCAAATCAACAAATTTTCTCCCCTTTATGTCAAAAATAAAGAAGTCAAGGAGGGGCGATACAAATCAAAAATTTTGATTTTTTCTCATCAAAACAAAATCATTAATTCTATTTTATCAAAACAAATTTTGAATTTTCTCTTGATAAAAAATATTGATACCATTTAAAATCTAATGCATAAGCTTGAAAAAATAAGATTTGAATTAAGCTTAGCATTAACAACACATGAAGAATTCGAACTAGTTAAATGAGAGTGTTTAACAACTAGTACGAAATCCTTCTATCAAGGAATAAATCTAACGATTTTCATGAAATAGCAATGAAAACACAAAACACTCAAACACTCTAATCTATAAAGTCCAAATAGTTTCAAAAGAAGTGAGTGTACTAATGTTATGTGAAACATGGCATCATGAAAATGGCAATAAGGTACAATATTCCTTAGAAAATCATAAACATCAAAATCATCTCACATTTTTTTTATTTAAATCATTGAAAACAAAATCTATATGTCAAGATATATGTATGTTTTGACAATACATGAAATATACATACATATCTCTTAAACTCAAGTGAGTCTATATGAATGGATTTGCATTGAAGGCAAAAGACTCAAGAGTTATACATGTATATTTTAAGGTTTGGCAAATACACATATACATGAAATAAAAGGCACATGATCATAAATCAAATCCAAAAGGTGAACATAAGTTTAAATATGTATGAATCATCAAAACTAAGCAATACAAGTACATTTCAAGGGTTCAAATAAGCATTTAAGCACACTTACTAATAGATCTTTTTGAGGCCCATGATATGTTCAAGTATAAATCCTAGTGTGACAAAAACTAACATATAAACTAATATTCAAATCATGAAGCATTAAATTTTAAGAAAAATTGAATCATGTGACAATCTCAAAAACTATTTGAAGAATACATAACTAGTATAAATTGTTTTTGAAAACTAGTTAAAGATCCTTCAAATATGTCAAATCATATGTTTTTCATGAATGAAACTAAGTACATAAAAAATCCAAGCACTCATAGTCCATAAAGCTCATAAATATATTTTGAATAAAAGATGAGTGTTAAAGGTTATGTAAATAGCATTTTCATGAAAGTAGTCATTCAAGCTCAAAAAGATCATAAATCACATTTTGTTTTACACATGTTTTAATCTTAATACAAATCAAAAAACATGAAAAATCATCAATTTTTATTATTTATTTAAATACTAATCTTCATGGTATATGTATGATTTATCCAATTCTAACAATATGCACATATCCCAAATCTAAAGAGTCCAATATATTGCATGAAGGCAAATGACTCAAGGGTATACATGTATATTTATTAGATTTGAATTAAACACACATATACATGAAGTAAAATCAAAGATAGGCATAACAAGTATAAATGACCGAATCATCAAAACTAGCCTATACACATGCATATAGTGGATACAAATGAGCATGAAGTCCAAATATATATGAGTCAATTGTAGTTCACTATACATATATGTATAAATGCAAGTTTTGACACATTCTACATTTAAGCATGTAAATGCCACATGAAGCACAAATCAAATAAAATCATGAACATGCTATATGACATATGAAATTAAAAGCATGTACATAAAATTAGGAGTTTAGAGGTTGTTACCAACTCCAAAGCTCCTAGCATGGTGGTTGACCCACCAAAATTTCCTTGATAGCAATGCATCCAAAAGTTTGTCCATCATGTCCAAGTGCATCCACTACCAAGGTACCATCCCTCTCACGTTTTGAGAGAGCCCTCACCTACATCACAAGCAAAGGTGGGGGGTTTGGTACCCATATTTTCTTGGGTCCTATGGGGTTAGTCTTATAAGGAACCCAAGCATTTTTATTTTTATCAAAAATAAGAACATTTAACCTTTCATAACAAAATTTTCTTAGATGGCCTTTGCGGCCACAATGTGTACATGTGTACACCTTAGCATACTTATGAGTGGGAATGTGAGCATGATGTGCATCATAAGCATGGTCATGATGATGATGTGCATGAGTATGAGAATTGTTTCTTTTGAAACAAGGATTCCAATCTAGTATGATTGAATGCAAAGAGTTCAAAGTTGAACTCAAATTCTCCATTTATTTTTCAAATTCTTAATCTCATTAGTTGTGGCATGAAAAGCATGATGAGATAAGAATCATTTTCTTTTTTCTTTGAGAAACAAAATCTTTTTCTTTTTCAATAATTTTCTTTTCAAAGATTTATTTTCTTGAAAAACTTCTTCCTTTTGTTTTTCCACCAAATCAATCTATTTTTCAAAATAGTGTTCCTTCACATAAATCATTCAATTAGTAATCAAGGAAACATTCTCATTTTTCAAATCTTTATTTTCCTTTTCTAAGCATGCAACCTTAGATTTAAAGAATCATTTTCTTTAAGCATGCAATCAAAATCCTTTTTCAAATTATTATTTTCTAATTCTAGCATGCAATGTATCTCTAAATGAGTCATGTTCTTCATGCATACAAGCAATGTCCTTTTTCAAATTTTTTAATTTCTTTCTTTTCATGTCATATTTCTCAAGCAATAATTGGCAAAATGAATGAGCTCATCATATGACATAATATCATCTTTCTCGGATTCGGAAGTTACCTCAAGGGGTTTATCCCCTTGGACCATATAGCATACGTTGGAGATGTCGCTCCAACGTCCGAATCGCTCCCCGCATAGTATAGATCCTTTCGCCAAGGGAGATGAGGGTGTTCCATACTACAAAAGCGAATCAAGATTAGTCATCTTAGACAAATAATCATTATCTAAGCAAGATACTAAAGCATGTAGGGCTTTTGCATTAGCCTCAATGTTCTTACCATTTAAGCAATATTCTTTATTAGTGTGGCAAGATATACACTAAGCCAAGTCCTTTGAGGAACAAAGACATCTTAACCTTCCAAAATTGGATGTTAAGAGTGTCAAAGGTGGGTGGTGACATGAAGTCCATGGTGGGTGTACAAAATATTGTGATTAGCCAAAGGAGGATCTTTAACTCTAGGTTGTTAGACCCAATATCAAGAGCACTAGCTTGATACCAATTGTAAGATCACCTAGAGGGGGGGTGAATAGGTGATGGCTAATCTAATGGTCACTTATGAACAAATAATGCGGAATTAAAACTAAGTTGACCAAATTAAAATTCTTTTAATTAAACACTTATGTATAACACAAGAGTGTTGCCGAATTCCCCTTGCGAGGCTCTGGACAAGCTCCTCTAGATTCCCTTTGAATGGGTTGAGGTGCCTGTAGGCTGTCTAAAAATGACTAAACAGACAAGCCATTAAGGAAGCAGAGTCTCAAGCTCTAGACGTGAGGAATCGAGGCCCGCGTCTCAGCATTAAAGACGCGTTGGCTTACACCCGCGTCTCAACGTCCAGACGCGTCGGCCCAAAGCCGCGGTCTCGGCATCAAGGCGCGTCGGCCCGACGCCCGCGCCTCAGCGTCCAGACGTGAAGGCCCGAAGCTCGCGTCTCAGCATTAAGACGCGTTGGCTCTACACCCGCGTCTCAAACTTTAAGGCGCGTTTGGCCCAACGCCCGCGTCTCAGTTGCAACTGCCCTGATTGCGGGGCCAGTCACCGCGCATGTAGCGGGTAGTGGCCCCTCATTCGGGAGCGTTTTCAGGAGGCACCTTCACCCCCTGAGACCCTATAAATAGCCTTGTTTGCTATGAAGAGGAGAGAGCTTTTGGAGAGATCGAAGCTTTGGAGAAGTCGAGAATTAAGAAGGTCAAGGCATCATCAAGATCGATCATCAAGAGGGAAGCACAACTTCAGCAACAGACAGAGAGAGGAGACTCTCAGCGAGCTTACTGAGTACTAGCCGCTCTTCGCCTACCTCCTCTTTGAGAGTTTTGGTAGACGGAGCTGAGTTACTCTTTCTACCGACCGAAGAGAAGACCCCCGACGGTCCAGGACGGTCATCTGGTCAACGGAGAACAAGATTTACTCTCCACCGCCACACGAAGAAAACCCAGCATTAAACAAAGGGGGGATTCAAGCTTCAACATCCTCCCTCCCTTGTAACTGGAAGGAAAAGTCTTGTTGTAATCTTTTCATCTGATTCAAAGAAAATCTTTACAACAATTCCCTCTTTCTTTTTCCGGCGCAAACAAGAGATGGCGACTCCGCTGGGGAATCTCCTTCGTTACTGACGAGCGCACCGTGGTGCAAGATGACGTTCTCCGTAAGGGAAAATGGTCGAATCACTCGTCGTCGAGTTCGACCAGGCGAAGTATGAAGAGTTCCTCTCTTCTGGCTCCAAGAGCCCAAAGACCCGCGTCTGCCGCAGGGTCTCAAGTGGACAGCCCCCTGAAGCCCAATCTGAGGCTCTGTCGGGTGCTCCTGCTGCCCACTGTGCCAAGTTTGGTTCACGCGCCGACACCTCCCAAAAGGCCCGCGTAACCTCAGACACCTCTGCTGCGATCAACCGCGTCGCGCAGAACACACGCGCCAACGCCTCTCTGAAGGCCCGCGGGTCCCCGGCACATCTACTGGGTGCGATCGACCGTGTCGCACAGAATGCCCGCGTCAGCATCTCTCAGGAGACCCGCGTGGCAAAACACCCTGGTTCTACAAACCAGGAAGTTGTTGGCTTCTCTCTTCCTCCACGACGCAATCGGAATGCCGAGCGTCGACAGAGAAGACGCGCGCGTCAACACTCAGTTGGAACCGTTGGTTTTTCTGACTGGGGTTGGACGCAGCGTACGATCCGATGCCTTGCCCGCACCTTGTCCAGTGCGAGAGATCCGCGTTTGGAGACCCAAACGCGAGACTCCCCAAGTTGAGCCTTCTGGAGACCAACTTGCCAAACGCCAAAGCGAAGCTTCTGCGTCTCGTCAAACAGCAGGAAGCACGCGCCCACAGGCGTGGGGCCAGCAGCCCACTCTCTCCCAAGTCTCTCTGCTCCAACGCAGCAGACAGCAACGCGAAAGTCGCGTCTTATATCAACAGAGATGCCAGACGCGCGTGACGCAGCCGCGACGCGACAGCCGCGTTTCTGAAACCTGTGTCCAGACAGCACAGTGCATGACTTCCTCCCGTCTTCCACGTCGCGAGGCTAGTCTATTTAATCCCTCTCCCACGGATCTGAGGGATTATTTGACAAGGAAAAAGGAGTGCCAATCAGGCCACTTCTCCATGCTGCTGTCAACAACTCATCCAGATGCTCTCTGGATGCCATTGCGAGTCAGGCGTGCACCAGCCATCTTAATTCGACAGCTGACCCTGATTCCCCCGTCAGCCAAAAGAAGACGCTCCACAGGAGGAGAACCTTCTCAGATGTGAATACCCGGAGCTTACTGCAAACATGACTAGCAGAAGCAAGGGAAAACAACTAATGGTCAACTCAGAGGAATCTGACTCTGAACCGGAGGGGTGTATCAACACACTCGCACCCGGACAGGGGCCATTCCCCCAATTGACTATAATGCCTTAGCCCGCGGCATTAGAATGGGTGGTTCTCACTCCGCTATAGTGGAGTCGCAGGCTTCAAACTCTTCCGTCGAGAAGGAGGCTTCCGCCTACATGGCCGACACTCCTGAGAGAGAACGACCAGGCGTTTAGAACAGACGCAGAAGCACCAGATGGATATAATCGCTCTCAACAGAGATCCATTGACTCCTTAAGCATATGCTTGAGAAATTGCTGAAGAAAGAGCGAGATCTCCTCCTAGACGACCGAAGGGGAAAGGGAGAAAGGGAGGAAGCCACCCTCCGAATCTTCTGACGAGACACGACGATCTACCTCGGATGTGTCCAAGCCCTCGTCGCAGGCAAGAAGAACCAAGACCAGGAGAAGACTCATGCTAAGAGGGTGAGTCAATTGGAACGATGCCTCGAGGCCCTTGCCAATCGCAAGGACCTCCAAGAAGCAGGAGTGGTCCGGCCCTATCCGGCTGAGTGTGGGACTTAGTTCCACCCATACCCTCCTAAGTTCAAGGCTCCAACCCTCCAAGCATTCGACGGAAAGGGGTCACCCAACCAGCACATCTACTACTTCAAATCCCAGACCGGGAATGTGGTAGATAATGACGCCATCCTGGCGCGACTGTTCATCGGCACCTGAAAGGGTTGGCTTTTGAGTGGTTTATGAAGTCTCTCGGAGGGTTCTATCAAGAACTGGGGGGATCTAGAGAAGCTGTTCTTGACACGCTTCTTCGAAGACGACTCTGAAGTCACAATGCCTACCCTTTTAGCTACAAAACAGCGAAAGGGAGAGTCCGTCAAGTCTTTCGTAGAAAGATTTCGGAACATGGCGCTCCGATGTCCAAGCGGCATGACCCAGGCCACCCTGGTGAAACATGTCGCCATAATCTCCAAACCTCACTCCTTGCTCAAATAGGAGTTGCTTGAAAGCCGCACCTGGAAACAATTAGTCCAGCAAGGTGAACAGGCTGAGGAGATTGTCGCCCGCGTCAGAGCGGAAGAAGGCAAGCCCAGGCCAGAGAGGTCGACAAGGCGTGCACCAGACACCTCCCTCCAGACGAAGCGGAAGGATAATTTGGCGACGGAGACCAAATCTCCCACCAAACTCAAACAGGCAGGGCAAGTGGCTCTTCAAGCCAGCCACGCCCCAACAAGCAGTATCCTTCAAAGAGGAACACGTCGATTCGCTCTTCAAGCTACTCAACAAGAGCAATCGACTGAAGCTCCCTGAAATTAGGCGCCCGGAGGAAGTCGGCAAGACCGACAATCCCACCTACTGCTTATACCACAGGATGCTCGGACATCCTACCAAAAGCTGCTACGTCTTTAAGGACATCCTTCAAGCTCTGATTGACGCGGAGGTATTAAAACTCCGACCGGAGCAGAAGAAGATGACGGCCAACATGACGTCGATTCTCCAGTTTGGGACACGACCCCCGACACCCGTGGGGGTGATCTCTGTCCCGAAAGGAGAACTGAGGGTGGTCAACACAGACCCTCATCAGCAGCGGGAGAAAGGCTTGGTACCCGTCCCTACACCTCGAGGGGAAATCATGTGTGGGTCCACCCTGACCTCGTCGACGAACAACAATGGACGACTGTGACCAATAGGAAGTCCAAAGGCAAAGGGAAGGCTTCATCTTGCCATGTGATATGCGCTTCCTCCCGAGAAGCAGATACTGAGGTTCCCTCGCTGACTGACTCGGAAGAGGATACAATAGTCCTGGCCGCGGAACCCAACCCACCAACGGCAGGAACCCGTTCGGGCAGGCATACCTGAAACAGTATGGCGAGACAGCCATAGCTCCTCCACAACCAGCTGCAGAGCCAGCCCAGCCAAGCCCTCCTCTAAACAGCCTGGGGAGAAAACAGAAAGAAACTCGGTTTTCTCGAGTTTTTGCGAAAGGTGTAACGGAAGGATCCTCGACACCTTACAGTTTTGATGTCTTGGCTCAATTAGCCAACATCCCGGCACGCATTACCTTGTATGAGCTCCTGAGGCTATCAAAGTCAACCAGAGAGGCTCTACAAGAAGCTTTGGCAAATGCTGAGGTCTTTATGACCCGCGTGCCAAGGGAGGAAGATGTAGAGGATTGCCTCCACACCTCCCCAAATGCTCCCTGCATCACCTTCACAACAGATGACATGCAGGTTAAAGGAAGCATGACCGACCCCTAACTTCACAGGGTATATTGGGTCATCCGAGGTGAACCGCATCCAGGTAGACCCAGGGTCTGCGCTAAGCATCATACCTCGCCGGGTTATACAATTTCTAGGCATTCCTACCCATCGTCTGAGCCCTACCCAGACGACTATTTACGGGTTCAATGCCAACAGCTCCCGCCCGATGGGGAAGATCAAGCTCAAATGCCAGATCGGGAGCCTCAAGTCGGAAGTGACGTGTTACGTCATTGACGCGGACACTTCCTACAACCTGTTGCTGGGACGACCATGGATTCACCGCAATTCCATCGTTCCCTCTACTCTCCACCAAGTCATGAAATACATTGACGAGAGTGGACAGGTCCGAACGTTGATTGCCGAAAGGCATCCGTTAAAGGGGTTGAAAAATTATTTCACGGACTCCCTCTTATATCAGATCGGAGGAGACTAATGAAACCCCACAACCAGAGGAGCCAGACTCTGGTAATGAAGCTGACATTGAGCCGGAGAAAGAAGAGTGCCTGTGGGAGTTGGAACCACCTGTAAAGAGCACTAATAAGCTCGATGTTGATACCACCGACGATGCAGGCGGTTGGTATATTAATGAAGATTAGATTTCACGTATTTCCCTGCGTGTGAGTCTGATTCAATACTGTCGGATACTAGTACCGACGTAGATGAGGATGTCTGGTCGGTAATGGATGCTTTGACATCATTGCATGTACCAATAAAATCATCCTTCGGGACGTACCAGGATAATGGAGACGCGCAAGAGTCTGTATTCATGTTCCAGCCAGACGAAAAGGCCAAAGACCAATACTGTTTGGGCGAATCGCGTCTGAACCCATGCCCCACGAAGAATCGGAAGGTGAGGATGAATCCCCTCAGTTCGATCATTATGAACCGAGAACGCTCAGGATGATGAAGCGCATGGGGTATGATCTAACCACAGGCCTGGGTGAACTTCGGAAAAGAAGAAGGACACTGCTTCGATCCTGTGTACCGAAAGGGAAAACCCCTGATTACTATCATCAGACGCGCCGGGGGTTGGGCTATATATCAACTCCAGTGCCATCAGCCTCTGATTTGGAGAGACTGTCAAGTCATGACTGCTCATCAGATACGTCGTCGTGGGAATCGATGTCAGTGTCAGCAACATCTTCAAAGGGCTTCAGTAAACATGGTTTCGACAAGCCATATGGAGGATGAAGATGAAGAAATGATCCAATCTGATACAGACCCTTGGATCAAACATTTGAATGCTCTTTGGGATATCCGCTTTGAACAGCGTGAGCCACCCACAGAAGACAAGGTTGTCCAAGTCAACCTAGGAGATGAAGCCAATCCTAAACCCATCTTCATAAGTGACGGCCTGTCACCTTCGGAGAAGAAGGATCTTATATCTCTTGTACAAGAGTATATAGACGTCTTCGCCTGGAATTACGAGGACATGCCTGGACTTGATCCTCAAGTGGCTATGCACCGCCTCAACATCAATCCGGATGTAAAAACCTGTCAAACAACAGCAGCGACGGTTCCGTCCCGAAATAATGGAGGCAATCCAATCAGAAGTCAGGAAGCTTATGACTCCGGCTTTAATCAGGGAGGAACAGCATCCCGATTGGGTAGCCAACATCGTACCCGTTGCCAAGAAGAACGGGAAGATCCGGATCTGCATCGACTTCCGCGATCTAAACGAGGCCTGCCCCAAAGACGAATTCCCATTGCCAATCACGGATGTCATGATTGACAATACTGTGGATTCGAGCGAATGTCCTTTATGGACGGATTCTCAGGATACAATCAAATCAAGATGTATCCCGATGACGAAAAGCACACCTCCTTCAGGACACCTCTAGGGTATATTGCTACACCGTCATGCCCTTCGGTCTAAAGAATGCGGGGGGCAACCTACCAAAGGGCCATGAATGCCATTTTCCATCAGCAGATACGCAAAACGGTGGAATGTTATGTCGACGACATCGCGGTGAAAAGTCGCATTAAAGGAGATCACATAGCTGATCTGAAGGTGGTCTTCGACATCATGCGGGCTCATCAATTGAAGATGAACCCCACCAAGTCCTTCCTGGGGGTAGCCAGTGGCAAATCCTAGGGTTTGTGGTGACTTCCACAGGAATCCATTTGGATCCAGAGAAAGTCCGCGCTATCCAAGAGATGCAACCCCCCAGGAGCCTCAAGGAGCTCAGGGGATTACAAGGACGATTGGCGTACATTCGCAGGTTCATATCAAACCTTTTCGGGAGATGCCAACCCTTCGCCAAGCTGATGAAAAAGGGTGTTTCATTCATTTGGGACGACGCTTGTCAAAAAGCGTTGAGGAGATCAAAACTACCTCACCCAACCACCAGTCCTTGCAGCTCCGGTATCCGGAAAGCCTTTCCTGGTGTACGTCCGATCAATGGATCATTCTTGGGAGCTCTACTAGCTCAGAATGATGACAAGGGCGAGAACAAGCAATCTACTACCTAAGTAGAATGATGATCGGAGCCGAACATCGGTACAACCCGATTGAGAAGGAATGTTTGGCACTGGTGTTCGCTATTCAGAAAATGCGACACTATGGTGGGCCAAACCATAAATGTCATATCCAAAGTCAACCCCCTGAGGTACTCATGACAAAGCCTTCATCATTGAACGGCCGACTGGCGAAATGGGCTATATTGCTCTCTCAATATGAGATGCACTTCCTACCCCAAAAAGCCATTAAAGGACAAGCGGTGGCGGACTTCTTAGCGAACACCAGATCCGAGGGCAGCCAAACTCTACGAGGATCTCCCAGACGAGGTCGCCGAAGCCTGCCAACCCAGACATTGTTCGAAGGACAAGTATGGCAACTTTTCTTCGATGGTGCATCAAGAACAAGCCCTAAGGGACACACAGTTGCGGGGGTAGGAGTAGTACTCGTCTCCCCACAAAATTATGTGATTCCCGAGCTATCTCGTTAACCGAGCCCTGCTCCAACAATGTGGCGGAATACAACGCTCTTTTGATTGGGATGCAATTCGCGATGAGATTGGCGTTAAAAATCTCGAGGCGTACGGTGACTCCAAACTCATCGTCAGCCAAGTTCGCGGAGAGTATGAGGTCAGGCATGAAGATCTAGTACCCTACTACAACGCGACAATCCACATGGCCGAGAGGTTTTCAAACTTCTACATCGACAATGTACCGCGCAAGCAAAATGCGCATGCAGATGCACTTGCATCCTTGCTGCCTCCTTAGCTCTTCAGCGGAGCAATGGAGAAGGTATTCGTCTATAGCCACGACCTATACTGCCCAAAAAAGTCCCCTCGGAGATTACCAGAGGTCAACAGGAGATCGTCGCAGTAAGGAAACACTTGAAGTGTCGACCGATCCAGAGCTTAAAGACTGGCGATTCCCCTACATTGATTTTGTCTTGTACGGCATCTTGCCCGAAGACACCACGGAGGCGGCTGCCATCCGAAGGAAAGCCTCCAAATTCTACTACAATGCGATTTCGCAAACATTGTATCGTAGATCGCATGACGGGATCCTGCTCCGGTGCCTCTCATCAAAAGAAGCCCACGAAGTGTTGAAAGAAGCCCACGATGGTACGTGTGGAGCTCATCAACCTGGCCCGAAGCTGGCAACCGACTCCAAAGATTGGGTTACTACTGGCCAAGATGGTTGCCAATGCTGTTGCCTATGCCAAAAGATGTCACGCCTGTCAAATACATGGCGATTTCATCCATCAAGCACCAGGATACCTCCACTCTACGGACCTCTACCTGGCCGTTCGAAATGTGGGGATGGACGTGATTGGTCCTATCAGCCCACCATCATCAAAGGGACATCGGTTCATCCTAGCGATAACCGATTACTTCTCAAAGTGGGCCGAAGCTATCCCTTTGAAGGAGGTAAAATCATCCAACGTGATCAAGTTCGTGAAAACATCACGTTATTTACCGCTTCGGTGTGCCTCGGCGGATTGTCCATGACAATGGACCCCAGTTCATCAGCCAGGCTTTTCAGAGATTCTGCGCCAAGTTCAGAATCCAGAGTGTGTCATCAACGGCATACTATCCGCCCGCTAACGGCCTCGCAGAAGCTTTCAATAAGACTATTGGCAAGCTTCTCAAGAAATTCGTCTCGAAAAGTCAACGAGACTGGGACGATAAGTTGGGCGAATGCTTATGGGCCTATCGCACGACTGTGCGAAACCCCAACTAAAGCCACGCCATTTTCCTTGGTGTACGGATGCGAAGCCGTCCTTCCACTGGAAATCCAAATTCCCTCTCTACGCGTCGCCTTGACAGCGGAGATGACAACAGAGGAGAAGCATCGACAGCGACTCCAAGAATTGGAAGCCTTGGACGACAAGCGTCTGCAGGCCCAACAACAAATCGAGCTTTATCAAGCTCGTATCACCAGAGCCTTCAACAAGAAAGTCAAATCGCGAACTTTCAAGAAAGGCGACCTCGTCTTAGCCGTCCGAAGACCATGGTCATGACGCACAAGACGAAAGGAAAATTCCAACCCAAATGGGAAGGGCCGTTTGTAGTAGAGTCAGTCTACTCGAATGGATCGTATCGCCTCATAACCTCAAATGGCGATACACTCATGATGCCAATCAATGGCAAATTCCTGAAGAAATACTATCCCTAGATGGCATTCTTCCACGATCAAGTTAAAAATACACCTCTGATCAAAAACATCCAACGCCTCCGACGGCTAGGATAGAGGAAAATGTTGGCTTTTAAGCCCAACATAAGTCTTCGACAACTCATCATGCTGAGGGGAATAGCATGGCTAGCCCAACTCAAACGGTAGTTGGTAAAGGCATGTCAAACCCGTTGACAGCTGAGGATTTGCTAAAAATCCTAAGGAACACGTTCCCATTTGATCCGACGCCCCCGACGGCTAAGGATAGAGGAAAATGTTGGCTTTTAAGCCCAACATAAGTCCTCGACAACTTATCATGCTGAGGGGAATAGCATGGCTAGCCCAACCCAAACGGTAGTTGGTAAAGGCACCTCAAATCCGTTGATAGCTGAGGGTTTGCTAAAAATCCTGCCGATCAAGTTAAAAAATACACCTCTGATCAAAAACATCCAACGCCTCCGACGGCCAAGGATAGAGGAAAATGTTGGCTTTTAAGCCCAACATAAGTCCTCGACAACTTATCATGCTGAGGGGAATAGCATGGCTAGCCAAACCCAAACGGTAGTTGGTAAAGGCACCTCAAATCCGTTGATAGCTGAGGGTTTGCTAAAAATCCTAAGTGACTTGATTCCACTCTTCCCTCCAAAAATCCTTACCAATTCTCATCCATAGAATGGTAGGACCAAAAATGCAATCATTACTATGTTAAACACTATACCTCTAGTAATGAATACTCCTCGTCGAGTACAAACCTGGCTTGTTAACTCTGCATAGAGTAACAAACTCTCAAATTGCCAAGTTAACACTATACCTCTGGCACTTCAAATTCTACTTGTCAATTCTCATCAATAGAATGACAGGTCCTCAAATTGCTCCCATCGCAAGCAAATTCTTGTCAAGTTAATATCACACCTCTGACAAACTACTGTTTAAGTTAACATTATACCTCTAAGCAGTACATCGAGTGTCTGTCAAGTTAATATCACACCTCTGACAGTTACCTTCTTCAGACTTCCATATCGAAGCTGAAATGGACGATGCCAAGTTAACACTACACTTCTAGCATCCGAGTCATTGCTAAGTTCAACAATACACCTATGGCTATGACCTTTCCTCGACTTCCTTGTCCAAGCCGAGACGGACGATGCCAAGTTAACACTACACTTCTAGCATCCGAGTCATTGCTAAGTTCAACAATACACCTATGGCTATGACCTTTCCTCGACTTCTTTAAGCCGGGACGACCAATGCCAAGTTCAACATTACACTCTAGCATTACTATCACTGTTAAGTTAAACATCACACCTATGACAGTGACGCCCTCAGTTTTCCCAAATAAAACTGAGATGCTGATGAGTTAGGTAATATCACACCTCTAACTCACGTCCTTGTCAAGTTAATATTACACTTCTGACAAGATTACTTCTAAACCGTTAAGTTAATATCACACCTCTAGCGGTAAAAATCTTACTAGATTCCCCACGAGTCTAGTTTCATTTGATATTCTCCCAACCGAGTATCAATTCATTTTGGAGGCATTGTTGGTTACATTACACCGATAAACAATGCTTCCATCAAAATCCCCAGCTGATCTTAAATCAAGTTAATCCCAAATCCTTGATAAAAGTTCACCTTCTCTGGGGGTACACACTCTACTTGTCACTTTCTTTTATAAAGTGGCGGGTCCACCAAAATCATTCTTTGCTTCTAAAACAAAACATTCAAGACAATAGAAAGAGGCAAAAAGAAAAGTGTCACTTTTATTGATATTCAAGCATATGAAAGTGATACAAAACGCTCTCTTATACAATAAGATGAGTGTTACAATAAGGAGTACAAATAAGTCCCTCTCTCTCAGAGGCCGTACTCACTCCTTGAAACCGCATCTGATCCCAGGTGCACAATTGGAACCGATTGCGCCATGGCAATGACGCAAAAGTCGAAAGCGCCCTAGCTGAGTAAGCTAAGAGCAATGTGTGTTCTTGAGGTCCGGTGGCAACAGAAGGTCCTGCAACCCTTCGTTCAGGCGCGTCTCTTTCCCTAGCAGACCATCCAACGAACATGGAGTCACTCCTGGGGTGAGAGAGGAAGTTTAGGAGTCATCACAAAGGATGCTACCCCCCACTAGGTCCAGCGGCAGCAGAAAGTCCTGCATTCATCACCATCCCTTTCCTCCAGCAGGCCATCTAACGGAATGTCCTTGATGTCACTTCTGGGGTAGGGAGAGGAAGAGGATCTCATCCGCCGCCGCAACCGCCGGACCATCCTCGCCGATACTCAGCCTATCCGTCTCTTGCACCAGATCTGAAGAGACCTTGGCGAGGGTTGGGTCCTCGTCAGAGATATAATTTAATCTCTCACAAACGACGAGGACCATAATTTAATCTCTCACAAACGAACGTGGAGCAGGTTCGCCAGCCGGTATATTCTTTCTGGGGCCCAGCAAACCTGAAAAAGGACATCAAGCCAACCTGCAAAGAATAAAAGAGAGTCAGAAAATCTGGAACTCAGTACATTTTTATAAAGGAAACTGAGTAACAGAACGCGACAGCCATTCAAGACTTCAGACGCGGGAATAACCCGCACAGTCAAACAGACGCGAGTCAAACTGCGCCACGTATAAGATTCAAACGCGGCCTCAGTTTGTACCCGCGCCTAATGCACCAGACGTAAAGAATTTCAGAACGCCAAAAATTGCCATCTCTCTGTTGGGTGAACAGGAGTTGCAAGATTCAGGTCTGAAACACGCCAAGGCAGTGGCCATGAAACGCAATGGGTAAAGCCAGCGTCAAGTGCCCGCGTTCAGAGAAGTCAAGTCACTGGCACAAATTCCAGAGAAGGAATGCACCGGGACTTCATTCAGATGGTTATGCCAAAGTTCAGGCTATACACATCATCAGGGGACATACCAGCAGAGACCTCTGACCAGAGTTGGCCTCTCTGCACCCAAACGCAGGCGTCCAAGATGATCCGAGAGGGGTTCTTCTTGAAGAGACCAAACCGAAGCGTGAGAGCTCTGGGTCATCTTCATCCTCGGAATTACCTTCATCCATGGAGACGGAATCCCTATCAAGACACTCTTTTTTGAAGAAGGTGGGACTTCTCAGAGCAATCCAAAGAGAAATAATCCAAGCTTGGATTATAGAAGGGGAGCGCACCCTATTTATAGGCAGGCCCTAATAACTGCCATTAATGAGGCGTTAATTGGAACCGTCACACACGATTGTCAAAGCCCAGTGAAGGATTGACGCGTGGAACGCCGCTTTGGGAACCGTCGCAAGCGCCGGTTTTCAACCGCCCGCATCGGTTTTGCATTTAAGGGCAGTATCTCCTGAGTCCAATGAGGAGTTGACGCGTGGATAACTGCTTTGGGAATCAACGGATGACTCGGAATCCCAATCGACAGTGAAGACCTGACGAGCAAAGATCTCTTAAAATCTTGAGTCAGATCACATTAAACGCAGATGGGAAAGCCGCGTCCCTTCAGCGGACAAGGCTGCATTCTTGCGTCTGCCCGATCCGCGCAAGACAGATTTGCGTTATTCAGAGCTGCGTCTCACCTTGTGATTGACGCTGCGTCTCACCCCAAGAACTGACAGCCGCGTCTTACTTTACGGATCAATGCCGCGTCTCATCTTTTGATTGACGCCGCATCTCATCAAGAAGACCGCGTTCCGATTTGTGATTGACGCCGCGTCTCATCAAAAGGACTTAGTAGAATCTAAGTTCTTATGAAATGATGACCGCGTCTCACTTTATGATTGACGCCGCGTCTCGTCAAAAGGACTTGGTGAAATCTAAGTTCCTAGTGAATGATGACCGCGTCTCACTCTGTGATCGACGCTGCGTCTCATCAAAAGGACTTAGTGAAATCTAAGTTCAGGTGGACTGACGCCGTGTCTCATTAAAAAAAAAAAAAAAAAAAAAAAAAAAAAAGAACTTAGTCCTACCTAAGTTCAGTAATCACGACCAGTGATCAAGAGTTGGACTCATCCACAACAGGACAAAGAAATTGGACAAAAGCTTTAAAGAAAACTTCTATTATATCAAAAAATGATAGAAGTGGATACAAACACTCTTGATAAATAGAGTGTCCCTTTTCTTTACAAAAAGAAAAAAAAAGAAAAGAAGGCTAAATGTCCTGGTGCGCCAAGGAATGGATTTGTTTCCTAAGGCGGTGAATCTCATGCTGGCGCGTCCTCTCAGCCTCCATGATAGCCCGGTCCCGCAGCTCCGCCTCAGATAAGAAATTTCTGGCAGCCAGCTGCATCCGCAAAGATTCCACCCTGGAAGATTGTAGGGATAGACTCTCTTCAGCACGCGCCGTAGCAGCCCGTTGCTCCTCAAGCTCCTTTTTGAGGGAAACAAGTTTCTCCTCATTTAGCGCAAGAACAGCTTCCGCCTTGGCGATAATGTCCCGAGTTCTGAGGATGACTTGCTCCGTGCTCTGCACACTGAGCTCAGATTCCCTCGAATCTCCGGCTAATTTCTGAAATTCAGCCTTGAAATATTCAAGGTCACGGACCTCGCCAGCGATTTGTGCCTCCGCCTCCTGTCGCTCCCGTTCCTGATCAGCTAGGAGCCTAGTCAAGGTGGCCTGGGCTTCATCAAAAGAGCCAGCATCTTCCAAAGATTCCAGCTCCCGCAGGTTATCTCCAAGTTGCTCTACCACCCGTAGGCATGCCCTGGCAAGTGAAGGGCCTCCCGCCAATTCGACGCTCACGGCCATATTTTCAAGAAGCCTCTGGGCGAACTGGAAGGTGCTGTGTCCACGGAAGATGAGATCAATACATGATCCCATCGAGGTGAAGAATTGTTGCACCATCTGACGTGCCAGCTCCCCCATGTCTTCACCACCTAAGAAGCTTCCCGACCCTTTTTCTGTCACGGGATAAGGGATATAGGGCGGTTCTTCTCGCACAAGAGCCGTGCCGGCCGTCGATGTGGCAAGAGCAAGACTACCCACTGGCGCTTCCTGGAGCGCTGCCTCTGCAGGAGCTTCCACGACCAATGAAGGAGTTATAAGCACAACCTCTTCAGAAACTTCCACCGAGAATTGAGCTGTGTGGCCTCCTGGAAGGGTGCCGACCGTCGGACTCCCCACCTGAGCCCCCTCAGTCAGAGCTGCCTTACTAGGTTCGAGGTCCAGAGGCGTCGAGTCCTGTAGAATGGGAGTCTCCCCAGCTTCAGCAGTAGCCTTCTCCACGGCGGAGTGAGAGCCTCCTCAGCCTCAATGGTTGTTTCCCCTCCTGGCAAAGGGGAAGGCTCCCCAACTTCAACAGCTACCCCCTCCGAGGTTATCTCAGCGGCCGAAGCCTCAATCCCCTTAGGCTGGGTCAACTCTGTTTCCATCGCCTCGACATGCGAGGAAGTTGTACCTTTAGCAGGGATTATCGCCAGCGGTAACGCAGTCGATGATTCACCCCCGTATATTTTCTCCTCCGAGATGTGTGAGAACTTACTCGGGTCAGGAAGAGCGGGTTCATCGCCATGGTCGACTTCATCTTCAAAGTCACTTTCTCCCGACGACGAAGAAGACGATAGCGCCACGCGAGGAAGCTCTGCAACAGGAGCCTTACCCCCAATCACCCCAGTGGTAGGACTAGGGTCGACTGCCCGAGGATTGGAAATAAAGACACTAGGAGACCCCGGCTGCTGTACCTCGTCCCTCCTTCATGAGCAGAAGGAAACTCGGGCTGAGTTGAGATTCCTGGAATCTCGACATCCTCTTCGCCCATTATGTCAACCTCCGGTGACTCAGCATCACCAGCAATAAGGGGTCGCTCAACAAGCTCCCCTTCCTCCACGGTCTTGCTGCGTGACCTAGGAGCACGGACCAAGCTTGGAAAATCTTCATCTTCCAGCGGTTCCTCAACTCTAACAGGGACACCTTCAGGAGGAACCTCAACTCCAGCAGAGATAGCTCTGGATTGAGAGACTTCAGCCGTTAAGTCCCTCCGAGCCTTCTTTGGGGCAGGCTCAACTACAGAAGCAGAGCGTCGACGACGCTTCCTAATGTAATACAGGTAGGTGTCATGCCACTCCGAACGTTCCAGCCGTTGCACAAATGGGATATGATCCATGCTCCCACGCGCCGCCGTCATTAGAGATGGACAATGCATCACGTACCAAGCCATGAGGTACGTGTAAGGCAGCTCAATCCGCGGGTTGGGTACCTCACCGTCGGGTTCCCCTCTGAGTCGGTATACGGCTCCCCACGAGAATTAGCAGTCTTTGGGGGTTCGCAGAAGCTCTTGGTCAGCACCCGCAGCCCGCTTTGAATACCGGCCACCACGGCTGGAAGAAGGGCTATGGGGTGGCCATGAGCCAAGAGTACCGCCGGGTATACCACATCTGCCACAATAACTTCATGTGGTAGCGTGGGCACCACACACATCTTCAGCCACAACATCAGGAAGCCCGCCAACAGCGCCTGATCAGAAATAGGGGTCCGGGCTTGATGGTGAAAGCTCTCAAAGACCAGGTCAGGGTCGAAGCCGTCCTTGTTCGACTCCGTGGTATAGAACTTGTCAGAAGCTGCGTCGATCCTGTCTTCAACTTCCCCACCAGAACTAGGAGCTAATCGGATTACTGGGAGATCTTTATTGCTGACATTATTAAACAGATAATCAGCCCAGGATAGTTGCTTGACGCCTCCTTGTTGGCCCAAGGTTACAATCAACCCATGTTTAGTGTATTTTGATGATTACAAAACATATTAGTTATTTGTACTAATATAAATTATTGTTTAAGTGTGTTTCAGGTTATAGATTAAAGAGATGAATTCTTCCCTAAAGGAAGGTACATTGGACTCAAGACAAGTCAAATTGGGCTCAAAGTGCAATATTGAAGATCAAGTGAAGATTGCCCATGTTGAAGTCTTGAAGACCTAGAAGTTTGTAAGTGTAGTTTTGTTAAGATAGAATATGTGAAATTTGGCTCTAGGATTTGCACACACACTTGTTTTGAATGTTTCTATGTTTTTGAAAATGTTTATTTCTAAGTTTATGCCTTGGTTATACATACATGTACTCAAAGCTTTATATCTTCAAAAACGTGTTTAAAACATGTATATAAACAAAGTTCAGCATAACACTTAGTTCCAGAGTTTTTAAAAGATTTTTTACAAATTTTTCTAACTCAAAAATCTGCCCAGAAAAAGACTATTTCAGGCAGACCGGTCGACCGGCAGTCGACCGGCTGCTGTGTCGGACATGCACAAGTTGTGCATGTCTGTCGGTCGACCGGACCAACAGACCGGTCGACCGAAAAGAGATGGTTGCTCTCTGTATCTTTTCGGTCGACTGGGTCGGTCGACCGATAGAAGGAAACTGTGTTTCCTTTGTTGGATCGGTCGACTGGCAGTCGACCGAAGTCGCAACGGCTCTTTTGCCAGCAGGGACCCGGTCGACCGGCAGTCGACCGGTAGGCCTGCAACAGGCCATAACGGCTCTTTCCTCTTTTAGAGTTTCTGAAAATCTGTTTTTGGTTTTCTCTTTAACAGAGTTTTTAGGAGTTGTTGGGACTCTTTTTCTGATCAAATTAGCTGGAAAAATCAGAGTTTTAACCTATTCTCTCCCTATAAATAGTGGGGAATAGGCCTTAGTTATTTACCAAGAAAAATACAAGTTTTCATTGTTTTCAAGTGAAAGAGAAAAATAGTTTAAAGCTTTCATTTCCATTCTTTCAAATTGGTTTTTCAGTTGTTGTTTGATCTCTAATATCACTCTACAACTGAAGCTTTTCTCACCACACTTCATAGAGCCAAAAATTTCATATTCTTTCTATAGGTGAAGTTGTAAAAGAGTGAGAGTGTTTGTAAAAGAGTGTTGTGGTCTAGTTAAAGATCACTATTTGTAATCCTTGTTCTTGTGGAGACAAGCTCCTCGGTGGAGTTTCTTTGTAAGGTGAAGCTACGGGCTTGAGGTCTTTGGAGGCCTAACTTGTACGGGATCCTAAGGGGATAGTGGAAACCCTTCACGGAGGTGAAGGCGGGGACTAGAGCAACGGGCTCGAACCTCGAAACAAATCATCTTGTTTGCGATTGCCTTTGCGTTCTTCTTGCTTTCAATTTCTCTTGTTTTATATTGCCTTGAATTATTTGCTTGAATAACTAACCCTCTACTTGTGGAATCTTGTGTTGCTATACTTGTTGTGTTACATTGTGAGCTTTTCATTTTCATCATCATACTTGGCATTGATCAATCACACCTCAATACAACACGGTTGCATTGCGCACCTCTAACCCATTTAAGGGGAATTGGGAGGAAGGAGTTCAGAACCTCGCAAGGGGTATTCGGCTCTTAGTCGTGTTTTTGAGAGATTGTTGCATCACTCATTTCATAAGTTTAAAAAGATCATTAGATTAGCAATTACACCTATTCACCCCCCCTCTAGGTGTATTTCAATTGGTATCAGAGCTTGGACTCTAGGATTTGGTTTAACAACCTTAGAGAAGATCCTCATTTGCTAATCATTTCATTCATTTCCACATAGTAAACATGGCCGATGGTATTAAGACACCCCCTAAGTTTGATGGACTTAACTTTCCCATATGGAAGGTTAAGATGACCGTTTTCTTGCAATCTCTAGGTAGCCGAGTTGCAAAGGCCGTGACTAAACAATTTAGTGTACCCCCGGTGATGAATCTACTTGGTCCGAAATTGAGACCAAGGAGTTTGATGCCAATGCTAGGGCTCATTATGCACTCCTACAAGCCCTCAATGATGATGCCATAGCTAGAGTCATCCATTGCAAATCCGCCTATGAGATTTGGACCCATTTGCTAGTAACACATGAGGGGACATCACAAGTGAAGAGGGCCAAGATAGACCTTCTTCGGTCCCAATATGAAAATTTTAGCATGCAAGAACATGAAACCATAGATGATATGGTTACTAAATTTACTAAGATTACTAATGGGCTTTCTTCTCTAGGTGAAGAGATCAACAACGACCAAAGGGTGAGAAAGATCATCCGGGCTCTTCCTCCATCATGGGAAGTGAAAGCTACAACATTGAAGGAACTCAATGATAAAGATGAGATTGAGCTCATCGGACTCATTGGGAATTTAAAAACCCATGAGATGGAGAGGAAGGCAAGGGAGGACATGGCACCCTCCAAGAAGAAGACTATTGCCTTCAAAAGTCATGCTACTTACTCCGACGAAGATGATGAAGAAGAAGATGACGAGGAGCTCTCACTTCTAGTCAAAAACGTCCGGAGGATGTACAACAAGGCAAAGTTCCAAGGACGGAGGAGATGGCAAGGAGGCAAAGAAGAGAGAAAGATCATATGCTTCAATTGCCAAAAGCCGGGACACATTGTAGCGGAGTGTCCGGACCAAGTAAAGCCATCTTCATCCAAGAAGCCATACAAGAAGAAGGCTATGAAAGCAACATGGGATGACGAAAGTGAATCCGAGGAGGAGATTGACACCGCCAACATGTGCTTCATGGCAAATGAGAGCACAAGCAAGGTAACCCCCTCAACTCTCCTTGATGATGATTTATCCATGGATGAGCTAGGAGAAGCTTTTATAGAACTTTCTCAAAATTATGACTTCATGAAGAAAAAGTACTTGAAAATGAAAAAGGATAATGAGTCTTTGAGTATTCAAGTGTTAAATCTTTCTAAAGAAAATAATGACTTGCATTCTTCTTTAGTTTCCACTAAAAATGATTTTGAAAAATATAAGATTGCTTGTAAAGGAAAGACCCCATTTGTAGATTCTAATGAGATTGCCATGCTTAAGGAAAGATTAGACTCATTAGATGTTGTTTTGAAAAAGTGTAGTGAGTTTGATAAGAAGAAGATGGAGAATATGTTTCCTAAGAGACAAGCTCCTAAGAAAAATATTCATCATGCTCATGCTCATGCTCATGTACATGCTACACAACCTATGCATCATGGTAAACCCCCAAAGCATGCTCACACTTCACATACACACCATGCATTTATGTATAGAAAAGTGTACTCATGTTCACATTGTGGACGGAAAGGACACTTAGCTAATTTTTGTTATGATAGACTAAGTGCATCACATCATAATGTTTGGGTTCGTAACACTAACTTTCAAGGACCCAAGAAAGTTGGGTACCAAAGTCAACCATTGTTTTAAATGATGTAGGTACTTTCCAAAGCTCAAAGACGTAGAGGTTTATGGTATCTTGATAGCGGTTGCTCAAGGCACATGACTTGGGACATCAACAATTTCGCAACCCTATCAAGATATCATGAAGGTGGCACCGTCACCTTCGGAGATGACGCCAAGGGTAAAATCATTGGTATTGGTAATGTAAAGTTTGGCACTTCTCCTTTAATTGAAAATGTAGTTTTAGTAGATGGGCTCAAGCATAATCTCTTGAGCATTAGTCAATTATGTGATAAAGGATTTAATGTTATTTTTGATGATATTGCTTGTAAATAGTTGACAAAAATTCTAATGTTTGTGTATTTCCGGTTTTCGTGAAAGTAATGTATATATGATAGATATGCTAAATATGTCTTGTAATATAACATGTTTAAAAGCCCTCGATGACGACTCTTGGTTATGGCATAGGAGATTAGGCCACGTTTCATTTGACCATATTTCTAGGCTTAACTCTAAGGAAATGGTGAAGGGTATTCCTTCATTGAACTTTGAAAAGGACCGAGTTTGTGACGCATGTCAATTTGGGAAACAAACTAAGTCCTCATTCAAATCAATTAAGGATATCATGTCATCACGTCCATTGGAGCTAATCCACATGGATTTATTTGGCCCTACACAAACCAAAAGTTTAAGTGGGAGTAGATTTGCTTATGTTTTAGTAGATGATTTTTCGCGTTTTACTTGGGTTTATTTTCTTGAACATAAAAGTCAAACCTTTTCACAATTTCAAGCCTTTAAGAAAAGAGTTGAAAAGGAAAATGACTCCTCAATAATTAAAATAAGAAGTGATAGAGGAGGTGAGTTCATTAACCTTCCCTTTACCACTTTTTGTGAGGAACATGGAATAAAACATGAACTTTCTTGTCCTAGAACTCCACAACAAAATGGAGTAGTTGAGCGGAAAAATCGTACTTTACAAGAGATGGCTAGGACAATGTTAAATGAATATGGTCTACCACATTATTTGTGGGCCGAGGCCGTTCATACTTCATGTTACATTGCAAATCGTGTTTTTCTATGTAAAAATACTACTAAGACTTCTTATGAGATGTATTTTTCTAGAAAACCTAATGTTTCTTATTTCAAAGTGTTTGGTTGCAAATGTTTTGTTTTAAATACAAATATTAATTTGGGAAAATTTGATGCTAGATCATATGAGGCTATTTTTGTAGGTTACTCAAATACTAGTAAGGCTTATAGAGTCTTCAATAGGTCAACTTTGACTATTGAGGAATCTATTCATGTTAAATTTGAGGAATCTAACAAGTTTGTTAAGAATTGTGTAGAAATTGATGCTTTAGATGAAGGGTTGGAGAAAGTGACCTTGGAGGATGCTTCTACCATGGGAGACAAGCCAAAGGATGGTGATGGAAGTGAAGCCAAAGTGGAAGAGGCTCAAGGAAATGAACATCAAGCAAATGGAGAGGAGCCCTCTCAACCACTACCAAAGGATTGGAGATTCAATCCTCATCATCCCAAGGACCTCGTCATAGGTGAAGTATCAAAAGGGGTAACCACTCGCTCTAAAATTCAAGATTTTTGTGGTAATTTTGCTTTTATTTCACACATTGAACCCAAAAATGTGCTCGAAGCCGAGGCCGATTCATATTGGTTGCTTGCTATGCAAGAGGAGCTTAATCAATTTGAGCGCAATCAAGTATGGCATCTTGTTCCTAGGCCCCAAGATAGACCAACTATTGGTACTAAATGGATCTTTAAGAACAAGTTGGATGAATCGGGTAATGTAGTTAGAAACAAGGCTAGGTTAGTTGCCCAAGGTTACACTCAAATCGAAGGAATCGATTTTGAAGAAACCTTTGCACCCGTAGCACGGCTCGAAGCCATACGGATGACCTTAGCATATGCCTCATTTAAAGATTTTAAGTTATTTCAAATGGATGTAAAGAGTGCTTTTCTTAATGGTTATATTGATGAGGAGGTGTATGTTGAACAAACCCCCGGGTTTGTTGATCCTACACACCCTAATTATGTTTATAAATTAGATAAAGCACTATATGGTTTGAAACAAGCCCCTAGGGCTTGGTATGAAAGATTGTCTTCATTTTTGCTTTCAAATGATTTTAAGAAAGGAAAAGTTGATAAAACATTATTTACCAAACATATAGATCAAGATATCCTCATAGTTCAAATTTATGTTGATGACATTATTTTTGGATCTACTAATGTTTCACTTTGCAAGAATTTTGAGTCATGCATGAAAAAGGAATTCGAGATGTCTATGATGGGGGAGCTCAACTTCTTCCTTGGACTTCAAATCAAGCAACGTAGTGATGGGACATTCATCAACCAAGCCAAGTACACCAAAGAACTCATCAAGAGGTTCGGGCTTGAAGGATCCAAAGTAGCAAAGACTCCCATGGCAACCACTACGAAACTTGACAAGGACGAACAAGGTAAGGAAGTAGACATCAAATTATTTCGTAGCATGATTGGTAGTTTACTCTATCTTACGGCTAGTAGGCCGGATATAATGTTTTCCGTATGTTTATGTGCACGTTTTCAATCATGTCCTAAGGAATCACACTTAATAGCGGTTAAAACGCATAATTAGGTATCTTAGGGCACAATTGATTTAGGTTTGTGGTATCCGAAAACTAACCAATTTACCATGACTAGTTATTCGAATGCCGACTATGCCGGTTGTAGGGTAGATAGGAAGAGCACAAGTGGCACTTGCCAATTCTTGGGCAATTGTCTTGTGTCTTGGTCTTCCAAGAAGCAAAATAGTGTAGCCCTTTCAACCGCCGAGGCGGAGTATGTAGCAGCCGGAGCTTGTTGTGCACAAGTACTCTGGATGAAACATACTCTTCTCGATTTTGATTTACATTTTGATCATGTTAAGATTTATTGTGATAATACTAGTGCTATTCACATGACCAAAAATGCTAATCAACATAGTAAAACCAAACATATAGACATTAGATATCATTTTCTTAGAGATCACTTTGAAAAGGTGACATTGATATCGATTTTGTTTCCACAGATTTTCAACTTGCAGATATTTTCACAAAACCTTTAGATTATGCAAGATTTCATTTATTTGTGGTGAATTGAATGTATGTAAGATTGATACTTAAAATATCTTAGTTTGTTTTGTTTTGGTTTCTAATATGTTTGTTTTGTTTTGTCTTAAAATTTTTTTTAACCCTTTTTGATGTATGACAAAAAGGGGGAGAAAATATATGGAGAAAATATATGTTGTTTGTTTTAAATTTTGTTTGTTTTAAATTTTGTTATTCCTTATGATAGTTATTTTTGGTGATGATATTTTTCAATGCTTTATGTATGCTTACATAGTTGTTCATATTCATGTTAAATACATAGCATTGTTTAAGGGGAGCTTTCCAAGCTCTTTCCTCTTTTATTTGTTTAATAACTCATATGTTTTGTCATCATCAAAAAGGGGGAGATTGTTGGCCCAAGGTTACAATCAACCCATGTTTAGTGTATTTTGATGATTACAAAACATATTAGTTATTTGTACTAATATAAATTGTTGTTTAAGTGTGTTTCAGGTTTATAGATTAAAGAGATGAATTCTTCCCTAAAGGAAGGTACATTGGACTCAAGACAAGTCAAATTGGGCTCAAAGTGCAATATTGAAGATCAAGTGAAGATTGCCCATGTTGAAGTCTTGAAGACCTAGAAGTTTGTAAGTGTAGTTTGTTAAAGATAGAATATGTGAAATTTGGCTCTAGGATTTGCACACACACTTGTTTTGAATGTTTCTATGTTTTTGAAAATGTTTATTTCTAAGTTTATGCCTTGGTTTATACATACATGTACTCAAAGCTTTATATCTTCAAAAACGTGTTTAAAACATGTATATAAACAAAGTTCAGCATAACACTTAGTTCCAGAGTTTTTAAAAGATTTTTTACAAATTTTTCTAACTCAAAAATCTGCCCAGAAAAAGACTATTTCAGGCAGACCGGTCGACCGGCAGTCGACCGGCTGCTGTGTCCGGACATGCACAAGTTGTGCATGTCTGTCGGTCGACCGGACCAACAGACCGGTCGACCGAAAAGAGATGGTTGCTCTCTGTATCTTTTCGGTCGACTGGGTCGGTCGACCGATAGAAGGAAACTGTGTTTCCTTTGTTGGATCGGTCGACTGGCAGTCGACCGAAGTCGCAACGGCTCTTTTGCCAGCAGGGACCCGGTCGACCGGCAGTCGACCGGTAGGCCTGCAACAGGCCATAACGGCTCTTTCCTCTTTTAGAGTTTCTGAAAATCTGTTTTTGGTTTTCTCTTTAACAGAGTTTTTAGGAGTTGTTGGGACTCTTTTTCTGATCAAATTAGCTGGAAAAATCAGAGTTTTAACCTATTCTCTCCCTATAAATAGTGGGGAATAGGCCTTAGTTATTTACCAAGAAAAATACAAGTTTTCATTGTTTTCAAGTGAAAGAGAAAAATAGTTTAAAGCTTTCATTTCCATTCTTTCAAATTGGTTTTTCAGTTGTTGTTTGATCTCTAATATCACTCTACAACTGAAGCTTTTCTCACCACATCATAGAGCCAAAAATTTCATATTCTTTCTATACGTGAAGTTGTAAAAGAGTGAGAGTGTTTGTAAAAGAGTGTTGTGGTCTAGTTAAAGATCACTATTTGTAATCCTTGTTCTTGTGGAGACAAGCTCCTCGGTGGAGTTTCTTTGTAAGGTGAAGCTACGGGCTTGAGGTCTTTGGAGGCCTAACTTGTACGGGATCCTAAGGGGATAGTGGAAACCCTTCACGGAGGTGAAGGCGGGGACTAGAGCAACGGGCTCGAACCTCGAAACAAATCATCTTGTTTGCGATTGCCTTTGCGTTCTTCTTGCTTTCAATTTCTCTTGTTTTATATTGCCTTGAATTATTTGCTTGAATAACTAACCCTCTACTTGTGGAATCTTGTGTTGCTATACTTGTTGTGTTACATTGTGAGCTTTTCATTTTCATCATCATACTTGGCATTGATCAATCACACCTCAATACAACACGGTTGCATTGCGCACCTCTAACCCATTTAAGGGGAATTGGGAGGAAGGAGTTCAGAACCTCGCAAGGGGTATTCGGCTCTTAGTCGTGTTTTTGAGAGATTGTTGCATCACTCATTTCATAAGTTTAAAAAGATCATTAGATTAGCAATTACACCTATTCACCCCCCCTCTAGGTGTATTTCACTCCTGACCTCCAGGCAGTTGTCTGGCCGCAGATGTAGAAATGGCACATCACCTCCCAATAGGTCTCGTACACCTCAGGGGAATCCTTCTTTATAAGGTCAAGCTCCCTAGCAGTCGGGACATATTCTTCATAAGGGAACTCCCCCATCACCAGCCCCGAGACCTCATGCAACTCATGCAGTGCAAGACCCATTTCTCCGACCGGGGTAAAGAATGTCCCCGTCTGAGGGTTGTAGCGCTCCAAGATCCCGAAGAAGTTGTGAGAGCTCGTTGGGATGCCCCATTGAACGGCCCTGACTGCTGAGTATAATCCCACGTGCTCAAGCAGATCTCCAAGATCGGAGAGGGTGAAACCCACCATCCTGCCCCACCAAGAATTCTCCGTGGAGTGGACCCATCCTGGCAAACGGAACTTGGCCGGATAATCACCCTCTGCTTCTATGAACGAATTGAGGAAGGTGGTGGCAAGCTGCGGGATCTCTCCGACTGGAAGCTCAGACTTGCGTGACCCGGGAAACAAGCCGAGGACCGCCCGGTCATGGCAATCATGACGGTATACGTTCTGGGATTTGAAATTACCAAGGGTAATCTCAGAGATATCCCGGGACACGTCCCACTTCATCTTCCGAAGGACGGACAGATGTTGGAGATAAGACAACGGGAACATCCTCTCCATGGCGGGAAGGAAGTATCTCCTCTCCCCTATCTGACGGAGCCACCTGTAATTCCCGTCATACATTGGTCTGCCACCATCGCTGACATGATCTCCAAAGAAGAAAGCAGGCTTTTCCAGCTTGATGTGGGTATCCGTTGCGAAGACTGCATCGGTCATGAGCACCCGAGAAGTCCTCTCATTAACATGGGCAATCATTTCCCTGCGAACTGGCGACCTGTCAGCAGTCACAGGTATGGTCCTTCGCAGTGCAAAAGTCAGACGGTGGTCGGCACTACCCACGCGGCCAAAATGGTGCATCTTGGCAAGTGAACCTGAAACATGCGGCACTGCAAAAGAAGAAGACACTTGGTCAGATACTTTGCCAAAAATAAGGGAAGACGCTAAGTGTTCATAATTCAAAACGCAGCCGAGACACTGGACGCAGGAGTTATCATCCGCGTCCAGACCTGCGAACTTGCACCAAAACGCAGAAGAGATACTGGACGCAGGAATTTTTCGAATCCGCGTCCAGACCTGCAAAGCCGCGTTCTGCAAACCAAGACTTATGAAAATTCTAAGTACTTGGACTCAAACGCCAGATTCTACAAAATCGGCGGTTGAAGATACAGAACGCAAGGATCAAATCCGCGTTCTGCAAACCAAGACTTGTGAAATTTCAAAGTGCTTGGACTCAGACGCCAGAGTCATCAAATCGGCGCCTGATGGCACAAAACGCGGCATAAAACGCATGGATCAAATCCGCATTCTGCAAATCGCGTCCAGAGACCTTCACAATTAGAAATGTTCTAAGTGAAGGATCCAGAATGCAGAGTTCACCAGCGTCGGATCATCAGGCCCGCGCCCCGGTTATCATCTCAAGGACAGCGTCCGAGAATCAAACACGATCTTGTGTTAAAGGTTCTTAGGGTTCTATGAACATGTTTTAATGGCGGAACCCACGCCGAAGGTGCATTTTTACCTCGGAAAACACCCTCCTGCGCAGAGGAAGCATCTCTCTCAGCCTCGGCGACGGTCGCCCTTGAGGATGATGCAGTCGGTTTCGTCTTGGGAGCCATCGATGTTCAGAAATCCGAGTTCGAAGATGGACAGATGAACAAACAAGAGGAGGGAAGCTCTCTTTTCTCAGCAAATGCGTTCGGAGAAGAAGATGTGTCTCTCTCTAACTGTTGCCTTTTATAGGCACAGAGATTCGCGAAGATACGCAGCGTTTGGCCAAATAAACGCTGCAGCGAATCGCTGCCTGACGCGTGGAGCCAAATCATTGTTTGAACAGGGAAGATCATGCGTCGCGACCCCGCCACAAGTCAGAAGTTGACACGTGGAGCAGTTCATTTAATGAACCGGGAGATCCGCGCGCCAAAAGGCGAAATCTCGCCGTTTCCCCAGGCCAGCTGGCGGCGTAATCATGACATGGCACAGGTGCGCGCCCCAAAGTACGCGGCTCTTCGGTGGACATGCCCCGTCAGCATCATCATAAATGCACCCAGAAAATCGCGTCTGCATTTCAAGAGATGCGTCTCTCCAAAGTCCGCGTCCCCTCAAACGGGCCAAACATCGCGTCTACCCCATGGGAGTCGCGTCTTTAAAGCAGTCTCTGCTTTTTCAAAAGGAAACCTGCGTCCAGTCTCCTGCTTCTGCAAGTCAGTTCAACAGTACACTGACGCAAACAGACAACCAACCACTCCCGGCCAAAAGCGCACCCGTGACAGACTAAAAGCAATCGGGGAGGTCTAGACTGTGTATCTAGACACTCAACACGATCAACTCTGACGGCTTCAAAGAGTTCAACAGTACACTCACGAAGACCAATTCCAGATAAGATCAAGCCCGAAGCATCAACAGTCCAGTCATAAAGGCGAACACGGCTAAGATCCAAAGTATTCCGAAATCCGTCCCATTCAACTGCGGAATATCAGAAACTTTGGAGGGGGTTCTGTAGGCTGTCTAAAAATGACTAAACAGACAAGCCATTAAGGAAGCAGAGTCTCAAGCTCTAGACGCGAGGAATCGAGGCCCGCGTCTCAGCATTAAGACGCGTTGGCTCTACACCCGCGTCTTAACGTCCAGACGCGTCGGCCCAAAGCCCGCGTCTCGGCATCAAGGCGCGTCGGCCCGACGCCCGCGCCTCAGCGTCCAGACGTGAAGGCCCGAAGCTCGCGTCTCAGCATTAAGACGCGTTGGCTCTACACCCGCGTCTCAAACTTTAAGGCGCGTTTGGCCCAACGCCCGCGTCTCAGTTGCAACTGCCCTGATTGCGGGGCCAGTCACCGCGCATGTAGCGGGTAGTGGCCCCTCATTCGGGAGCGTTTTCAGGAGGCACCTTCACCCCTGAGACCCCTATAAATAGCCTTGTTTGCTATGAAGAGGGAGAGAGCTTTTGGAGAGATCGAAGCTTTGGAGAAGTCGAGAATTAAGAAGGTCAAGGCATCATCAAGATCGATCAAATCCAGGCAAGAGGATCATCAAGAGGGAAGCACAACTTCAGCAACAGACAGAGGGAGGAGACTCTTCAGCGAGCTTACTGAGTACTAGCCGCTCTTCGCCTACCTCCTCTTTGTGAGTTTTGGTAGACGGAGCTGAGTTACTCTTTCTACCGACCGAAGAGAAGACCCCCGACGGTCCAGGACGGTCATCTGGTCAACGGAGAACAAGATTCACTCTCCACCGCCACACGAAGAACCCAGCATTAAACAAAGGGGGGATTCAAGCTTCAACATCCTCCCTCCCTTGTAACTGGAAGGAAAAGTCTTGTTGTAATCTTTCATCTGATTCAAAGAAATCTTTACAACAATTCCCTCTTTCTTTTTCCGGCGCAAACAGTGCCGCGTTGGCTCTCTTGGTTGAATACTAGTGTTAACAAGCAATCCCACGCAAGTATATAACAATATAAGCACAAGGGTATATCAAGCATGTAAAGTAAAGACAATGTAAGTAATGCAAGATATAAAGGAGGCAAAGAGAGAAAGAGAGCAAGAGTGAGCAATCGCAAACACAAAGGGTTTGTTTCGAGGTTCGAGCACACTTGCTCTACATCCCCGCCTTCGACACACGAAGGATTTCCACTATGTAAGATCCCACGGATCTCTCCTCGGTGCCGCAACACCTACAAGCTCTCGGACTCCAAAGTCCCTTACACACGCAAGTCCACCGACTCGCCGAGGCCGCACCTCAAACCAAAGAGTTCACAACCGAACTCAACCACCAACGAGCACACTTGCCCGTATCCTCAAATAACAAAGAAAAATCTCTTTGATGATCACAACACGTGATCACCTAAAGAGCACTCTCACTACAACACACTTATAGGAATATCTAGCAATGGATAGCTCAAGTGTGGTGTGAGAAAAGCAAGGAAAGACTATGGTGAAAATCTCAAGGAATCACTAAAACACTCTCTTGATAAAAACTCCCTTTAAGATGGGAAGTATTTGCACTCAATTATGTGGAGAGAACTTCTGAAATCAGTTGGAAAAACTAGCTCAAAGGTCTCCAAAATCTTCTACCAAAACAGTTGACAAGACCCCTTTTATAGGCTGACAGAAAATAGAGCCGTTGGGGTTCTGTCAGAGCTACCGGTCGACCGGTCCGGTCGACCGGCAACGGTCAAAAATCCGACCGTTGCAGCCTCCGGTCGACCGGCCGGTCGACCGAGCAACTGGAGAAGAGAGTAAACTCTCTGTCGGTCGACCGGCCCGGTCGACCGATAATTCCCGAGAGCAAAGCTCTCTTAAGCGGTCGACCGGTCCGGTCGACCGTCCTCCAGTGGACACAGGCGTGCACGCTGTGCACGTCCGGTCGACCGACCCGGTCGACCGGCCTCTGTCAGTTCTGAAAAATCAGAACTGGCAGAACCAGAAAATAGGGATTAAGGATAGGTCTTTTTGGCTTAATAAAAATCCATAAATACTTAGAAATTCTACAAAAATAGTTTTATGATATAGAAACATGCTTTCACAAAATCAAGGCATGTTATTGAAGATTTGACTATTTTTGTAACTTGGAAATATTGACTCATAATAAAAACTGTTTTTCCAAAACAACATGTTTTTCCAAATTTTCATCAAATACAAAAACAAGATACACTTTAAAGCATAGTGTGTGTGGATATGATCCACTACACAATCAAGATGACATATCCAGTTTTTGACATAAAGCACTAAACTTGGTTTTGAAATATCAACATGTTTTTGCAAACTTTCATCAAATACAAAAACAAGATATACTCTAAAAGCATAGTGTGTATGGATATGATCCACTACACAATCAAGATGAAATATCTAGTTTTTGACAATAGGCTCTAAGCATGGTTTTGGATATAAGATATGTAAACTATGAAATACCAAAAACCAAATTGTATTTTATCACAATAAAAATCTTTTATGAAAATCATTCTATCAAGAGTTCTATCAAGAGTGTGAGTGTGATATAGACTTGAGCAATCCACCAATCTATTCTATCCTTTACATTTTTATCTAAAACAAATAAAAATCTTAAACCTAGACACAAGTCTTCAACTTCTTGAAGTCTTCCCTTGAAGTCTTCTCATCTTCTTGACTTGGTCCACATGCAATCCACCGAGCTCATCTCTAGATGTGGTCTTGATGCATAGGCTCGTGAATCGACCGGTGCTAGCTTCCAACTTGACATTTTATCCTTTGTTGAAGCTCCACACCTACTAAGATCTTGATAAAGAATCTGTCACTAATTAAACACAAGATCATTAGTAAACATAACTTCATGAGTTGATCATCATCAAAACTAGGGTGATAGGCCTTTGGGCCAACACCTGACTGGTTGACTTATCTGTTTCAGATTCGTCAGATTTGGAAGGATTGGGACTAGATGAGGTGGATGCTCGAGTATGATTGTGCTGACTGGGATTTGATGGTGTTGAGACTTGGTTATCAACTTTCTTTCCCGACCTCAATGATGAACAATATTACATTGATTCAATGATTGATCCTCAACCAAATGAGCTTATTGTGAATTCCTAGGATTCATAATTGGTTGACTGAGTAAGGTACCTTTTTGCCTTTCATGTTGTGGGTTGGCTAACTGGCTCATTTGACCATCTAGCCTCTGTATTTTTTGCATGAGGGAATCTTGGTTCTTCATGTACCTTTCCATATTTCTCTCAAAATCAGTCATTCTCCTTTCAAATTGAGAATTCTGGAAGGAAGATGGTGGAGCTTGGTTGGAAAAATTTTGTTGATAATTTGAAAAATTGTCGGGAGAATTGTGAGGGTAATTTGGAAAGTTGGGTTGATAATTGGAAGAATTATTGGGATGATGGAAGTGGCTTGCCTGGTTCGACCGTGGGTGGTCATTGTTGTATTGGCTCCATGAGAAATTTGGGTGATTTCTCCAGCCAGGATTGTACGTTGGAGCGTAAGGATCATTGTTCGGCCTTGAAAAGGCCGCATTCATCAGTTTTGAAAAGTGTTGTTGAGCTTGAAACATAGGACACTCCTCAAACACATGATTATTGCCTGACGGTATGTACAACCCGGTGTTGGAAATTAGTTTGGGCTGACTTGATTGACTGGACTTGGTTCCTTAGTTTCTAAAACTTCCAGTCTTCTCGCTAGGTTAGCTAACTTAGCCTCGTTAGCTATGGATGATTCAATTGAATGGAGGCCTCCTTTTGAAGAGATGGAGTTTGGATTCCTAGAGCTTTCACTAGTAGGTTCCCATTGGATGGTTTTTTCAGCTAGATTCTCAAATAAATCTCATCCTTTATGCTCATCCTTCTACAAGAATCCCCTTAGCACATGCTTTCTAAAAGGGTCTTGGTTGAGTAGTCTAAACCGTCATAAAAAATTTGACATTGTCGCCATTTCTCTATTCCATGATGAGGACAATAGATAAGGAGGTCTTTGAAGCGTTCAAAGTACCTCCAAAATGGTTCACTAGGTTCTTGCTTGAATTGCATGATGTTTTTCCTAACGAGAGCGGTATTATGAATTGGATAGAATTTCTTCAAGAAGATCTTGATGAAAATATCCCAGGATGTGATAGAGCCGGCCACTAAGCTGTAGAGCCATTTCTTGGCTAAGTCCTTAAGAGCAAATGGGACAAATCTCAACCTAATAGCATCATCTACAAGGTGTGGGATTTTCACCATTAAGCATACTTCCTCAAATTCTCTTTTGAAGAAATAAGCATCTTCGAACTCTAAGCCATGGAACTTCGGGAGTGTGTTGATGAACTGTGACTTAAGCTCAAAGTTGTGTTCACAAACCGATGGAAGTTGGATACAGGATGGAAGTGAGGTTCTAATGGGATAGAACCTATCCTACAAAGATGTTGGTTGAGCCATAACTGAATCTGGTTTTGGTTCGAACTTAGGTAGTGATGTGTTTCTAGTCAACCTAGATGAATTAGGGTCTCTTGACCATACTTGCATACACAAACACAATCACAAATAAGTTCACCAATAGTCAAAAAGAGAAAACAACCAAGCCTAGTCTAAGGTAACCTTGACCTAGACAACTCCTAACTGGTTAATTGTCCACAGGAGGTATAATGCAGACTTTGACCACAAGCTAATCAGCTAGGTCAGGGCAAGATTGGTGGGAGGTATCCGTGCAAAAGCGGGCCTAATTAAGCCAAACCGCCAGCGTTCGGGATTTCGCCCCTTAATCCTTTCCTAGACACTGATTTGGCAGGAGTCAAATTCTAACACCTTCCCCTTTAGGATAATCTCCTAGTGAGTTCGAGATGTCGCTAAGGCCAATGTCTATCAGATTTTACTTAGGCTTAGGTTGTGCATGCTTGGAGATAGTTTGTGGGCTAAGGAAGGGTAATGACTTCCCCACCTTATCTTGATTTGGGTTTTGCCCTTAGAATTGATTGTGCAAAGTGTGCAAGATATAGAAAAGTAACATTCAAAAGCAAATATCACCCAAGAATGTTTCCTAAACTATATGCTATGCATACGTACCTTGTCTCCAGCTATCTTCAACAGTAATTGTAAAAGTAAACATAATTAGACAAATGCCTAGAATGCAAGTCTAAATGTTTTTTTAAGCAATTAACAATCACTCAGTTTACTGTTGGATTAAAACAGGGATTGTAAATATCAGATATAGAAAGAATAATAACACACAAAAACTTTATTTTTGCAAGCAATATGTCCTGCAAAAAAGAGTTTTTAGTAGTCCAACAAAAATTTCAACTTTGTAACGCAATTTCTTAAAATTCTGTTTCCTACTTTCGAAAGTAGGGGCATAGAATACCAAGTCTTCTCTTGCAAAACTTCAATGCTAAATCTGAATCTTGACGTCCCTGAAATAAGACTCTGAACTTGTTAAAAAATAAATACACCGTTCCCTCCCCGGCAACGACGCCAAAAATTGATTGTAAAGTGAAAGAGCAAGGATTTACCATGTAGCTTTGGGCTAACCGGTCATGTCCACGAGGAGGAATGCGATAGAAGCTTTTCGGTGTTTTGTTAAGTGACAAAGAATAGAGTTGGTGTCTTTTCTTTAAGTTGAAAAAGAGAATGGAGAGAAGAAAAATGATAAAAAGAAAAATTGCAAATTTGGAGAAGGCTTTGGAAAAGGTGATTTAAAAAGCTTAAAAAGTGATTTGTTGTTATTAATATAAGAAGAAGATCTGGGCTCACTAGTTTTCTACTCAACTATGTACTTATCTCAAGAACATTTGGGTGCATCACTTTCATCATAAGCAAAGACCTTTAGTTTCTTTTAATATCCAAGTAAAACAAATAAGATGGTTTCGTTTAAATCTTAAGCCCTTTCTTTACAAATCATTAAAAAGAGAATGTTAAACCATCAAGCGCGAAGAAACAAGTATGGAATAAAAACAGTTTAAAAAGATCTATGCTTTGAAAGACCAAGTTTAAAATAAAGACATCCTCATGCGCTTTCAAGAATGAAGTTTAACTAAGGTATTTTTCTGATTCAAAAAGTGTTGCTTTCATGAAAATCAATCAAGAGAGAGGTGATAGAAGAGATTAATTAGTGAGCCCAGCAAATGATTTAGCTATTCATAATGAAAGAAAAACAAATAAGAAATTGAAAATTAAACATAGACATACCGATTTGAGTCGAGTTGAACAAGCAAGTTGAATCTCCTTTGATTGTCACTTTAAGGATGAATTACACACTCAGTTTCACTCTTCTCTTTTTCCTGGTCTAAACTGAAAAATAAGAGGAGATACTGTTGGCCCAATGGCCTTCCACTCTAGTTTTGATGATGATCAACACTCATGTAGTTATGTTTACTAATATTCTTGTGTTTCTAAGTTTCAGATCATTAACAGGATATTAGTTGGTGATTAGCTTCAACAAGATGATTAGAAGCTATTCATGATGATTCCGGTGCCAAAGCTTAAAGATCATACCTTTGCACTTGGAGAATCACGGAGTTTTGGAGCAAGTCTACTTGAAGATGGAAGATCGACAAGAAGACTTAGGTATCTAGTTTAGAGTTTGTGTTTTAGATCCATATTTGTAAAGCTTAGTTTAGTTGATATGCTCAAGTGCACAAAACACACACGTTTTATGATTTGATATTTGGTTTTTATGTATAGTTGATCAAAACAAGTTTACATATGTTATATGTATAGTAGATGTTTTCTATTTATACATACATGCTTTAGCTTGGTAAACAAACTTATTTTGATATCCCTATTCATGTTCTTGAAAAATCAAGTTTTGAGAAAAATACAAGTGTTGATTCTTGATTTTTTTTTGAAAAGAAACAAAAGTAAATTTCATATGCTTGATATTTGAGTAGAAATGTTTATCACATGTTTAATATCAATGCAATATGTAAAACAAGTTTTATGGAAGTTTTATAAAAGATAAAAATATTTTTAAAACAAGTTTTTATCAGATTTTCTGTTCCAGGCTTCAACCAAGTCGACTTGGTCCCTGACTAGTCGACTAGGTCAGAAGTCGGTCGACCGGGACGGTCGACCGACCGACGTGCACAAACCTGTGCACGTTTCTGGCACAGGGAACGATCGACCGGACCGGTCGACCGGAGCAGTATGTCTGCTCTCTGGTTTCTGGGTCGACCGGACCGGTCGACCGCAGAAGAGAGCTTTGCTCTCTGTTTTGTTTCGGTCGACCGGGCCGGTCGACCGCTGTTGCCCAACGGTCATATTTCTGACCGTTGGCGGTCGACCGGACCGGTCGACCGGTGGCCTGTCAGACTGCCACATCAGCCTAACGGCTAGTTTTGTATAGGGGCTATATAAACCCCATCTCTTTGGGGATTTTAGCCAAGTTTTCTAAGAGAAAAATTTTCAGTTTTCTGAAGTGTTTAAAAGAGTTTTCAAAAGAGTTTTAAGTGCAAAAACTTCTCATCTTTATTGTTTTAGGGTTTTTGAAAAATCAAAGAAAAATAGGTTTTTGGGATTTTTGCTTAGATCTTCAATTCTATCATATTGCAAGTATTTTCCCAAAGATTTTTTTCTTTGTTGCTTGTTTCCAAAAACACTTATTTTCCACACTTGAGCTATCTTCTATCCTAAACTATTAGGATCTTGTTTTTGTGGAAAA
This sequence comes from Agave tequilana, assembly GCA_038442645.1. NCBI lineage: Eukaryota > Viridiplantae > Streptophyta > Magnoliopsida > Asparagales > Asparagaceae > Agave > Agave tequilana. Next base: position 260,634 of record JAVJIF010002683.1, read on the forward strand.
AGATAAGAGAAAAAGAAAGAGAAGTGTTTGAGGTTGTTTGTTGTAAACCTCATTGTTGTAAACACACCCTTATATTTGTGAATCCCTCTTCGGTAGAGGTGATCGGGTGATTGTGTTGTGGATCCCTCTTAGGTAGAGGTGATAGTGTTTGGTTGTGAGCCTCTTCGGTAGAGGTGTGTGGATTGGTTGTTGTATTGGCTACGGGCCTAACCCCTCGGTTGTGAGGAGGTTGTTGTTTGAGAGAGGAGTTTGGTACTCCTAGAGTTGTAAGAAATCCTCTTCGGTAGAGGTTCCCTCGGTGGGAGTTGAGATAGTGGAAATCCTACACGGTGGTGTAGGCGGGGATGTAGAGCAAGGTGCTCGAACCTCGAAACAAATCTTGGTGTTAGCGTTTTGATCCATTGTCTCTCTAACTCTCTCTCTCTCTCTCTTATAATTGTGTAAAGCATCATACTCATCATCATATCATACTTGCTTGTGTTGAGCATTGATTCATTCATATCATATAATACTTGTGTTGTGCCTTGCATCTCTTATTGCTATATCCTTTATTGCTTGGCTTGATTGTGAGTGCACATTGATTGGATTGCTTGTGTGTGTGTGCCTAACTTATACTCATCCAACAAGAGCTTCACATAGCACCTCAACCCATTTCAAGGGGAATCAAGAGGAGTGAGTCCAGAGCCTCGAAAGGGGAATTCGGCTACACTTGTTGTATTGTATTAGTTTGTGCATAATTTGCATTAGCTTCCGCATTTAGCGCACTTAGTTTGCATTTAGTTTCTTAGATTAGCACTTACACCTATTCACCCCCCCCTCTAGGTGTTTTTCTATTGGTATCAGAGCTAGTGCTCCTGATACTTAGGCTTAACATCCTAGGAGTTAGATCCTTGATTGCTAATCTTATTTGCATTTGTTTGCTTGTTTGCACACATATAGTTTACCATGGACTTCATGACCCCACCTACCTATGATCCTTCCAACATTGATATTTGGAAGTATAGGATGTCCATGTACCTAAAAACCCTAGGTTTGCATGTCTTTCTTGCCGCCACCAAGAGATGTTATCTTGGTGATTGCAATCATATAGGGGCCAATGCACAAGCCCTAGAGGCCATTAGAAGCACTTTATCTAAAGATTATCTTTTATGTGTTTCTAACTTTGATTCCGCTTTTGTAGTGTGGAACAAATTGACAACCACCAACACCTCCAAGCTTCAAGTCCAAATCCAACAAGAAGAGGAATCTAGTGGAGAATCCGAACCACAACAATGCTACATGGTCTAAGGGAATGACTCCCTTGAGGTACAATCGGAAACTCAACTAGATAGTAATGATTGTGCTAGTTCTTCAAATGATTTTGTTGATCCCCATGCTGTAAATGAAGAACTATCTATTGTTTGTGAAAAACTAATAGAAAAATATAACTTGTTGAAAAAGAAGAGTCTAGGCATTAATAATGAAAATAAAAATTTGATTGCTAGACTTGATGTTGTTTTGTAAGAGAAAGAGGAGATTGCTAATGAAAGGGATTCATTAAAATCTCAACTTGGTCTTGCACTTAAAGAAAATGAGTTTTTGAAAAATAAAAATGATTGCCATGTTCTTTTGAAGAAAAATGAAAACTTGTCTTCAAAATTGATTTTGTTTTAAAAGAGAATGTTGATTTGAAAAATAAAATTATTTCTATTTCAAATGATTTAGATGTGTGTTTAAAGAAAAACATTGTTTTGCAAAATAAGATGGATGCACATGTTTGCCATGCTAGTGTAGCTTCTTCATCTAGTCTACCTAATGCATGTACCTCTTCTTCTAGGATCAATGATGATATTTGTATGTTAAAGAAGAGAGTAGATTGTTTGGGCTCCACTATGAGCCAATGTGCCATGAACCACTCACGGTTGGAAACCTTGGTTCGAAAGAAACAAGTTCCATCCTTCATGCATGCACACCCATCACGGCATACACATGCTTCACACGGACACCATCAACACAAGTATGCTCATGTGTACACATGTACACATTGTGGCCGAAAAGGCCATCTTGCTAAATTTTGCTATGATCGCTTACATGTTGAAAATTTAGCCAAGAAGTTTGTTTGGGTTAGAGAAGGTACTAGCCCCCATGGACCCAAAAGAGTATGGGTACCAAAGACCACCACCCCTAAAGTTTTTGATGTAGGTGTGGGCTCTCACATGACGTGAGAGTGTTAGCACCTTGGAGTGGATGCGTTCCGTACTAAAAGGAAATCATATGGATGCATCACTTTCAAGGGAAGAGATGGTGGAGAGGACCACCAAGTTTTGGAGACAAGGAGAGTTGCCTTGAGGTGTTGGTAACGATTCCTAAACTCCCATGCTTTCATATTCATTTGTTTATGGCATGTTTTTGATGTCTATGGATTAGTATGCTCATTCCATGTTTATTAGATCCTTGACATACATGTATAGTATTTGAGTCACACATGCTTATTTGAATCATACTTAGTGTTCTCACTTTGTTTAAGCTATAGTGTACATCATGAATCTATTGCATTAGAATTTACATAGTAATCGTGTTTTAGTTCTTATGATGTTGATTTCTAGCTTGTTTTGATACTCCTTGTGGTTATGACATGTTTAAATGTGGATTTTGTCAAAACTTGTGTTATACATGTACAAATAGTGAGTTACATTTGTTTTATATGCAATTGGACTTCATGCTCATTTGTATTCACTATATGTACACGCATGAGTAGATGTTATACCTATTTGCATGTATATGTAGTTTAAAATTCAAATAAAAGAATTTTGATGAATTTTGTATGTGTTTTAGTTAGAAATATGGTATTCGTGTTTGTTTTGATGCTCAATGACTTGATTACATGTTTAAGTGTTAGTTTTCATTAAGACTAGGAATTATACTTGTACATATAGTGGGCCACAAATAAATCTATGTATGTTTGGGCTTGATTGCTTATTTGAACCCATTACATGTGTTAGTATAGTCTAGTTTTGATGATTCATACATTTCAAACTTGTATTCCATTTTTGAATTTGTTTTATGATTGTGTGTTTTACTTCATGTATATGTTTATATTGCCAAACTTTAAGATATACATGTATACCCCTTGAGTCATTTGCCTTTCATGCAAATCTATTTATAGACTCAATTGTGTTTAGGGATATGTATGTATACTTCATGTTGGACAAGACATACATATACTTTGAAATGAAAATTGCTTTTAGTAAAGATTTAGATTTCATGTTTTCATGTTTTGTGTGTCAATATTTAACTTCATGTATATGTCTATCTTATTCAAACTAATCTTATACATATACATCTTTTGAGCCACGTGCCTTCATGAATATACATTTAGTGGACTCGTTGAGTTTTGGATATGTATGTATATTTTAGCTTGTATTAGACATACATATGCCTTGAAGATTAAATAAGAAGTTTTATATGATTTTTCATGTTTTTGATGGAATTATGTTTTAAGGAATAATTGAGCTTAATGAAATATTTTTCATGATTATGATCTTCACATATTATTTGTACACTCATATCTATTGCTCATGTTTTGTTTCTCATGAGTTATGCTTTATTGGTTAGAGTGATGATTATCATGTGAATTTCATTTTGATTTATTCCTTACTTGAAGGATTTCGTGCTAGTTAACAAGTTTTCCATTTAACTAGTTGCGGTGTTCTTCATTTTGGTAGTGATTTTCAAACAAAACTACATTTTCAAATCTATCTTTGAAAACCCTACCATCTAAGGGCGGTAGGATGGGAGATCATGTTCAAGTATGCCCTAAATTGAAAATCTTTAAAACTTGAATTATGATTGGGTGGTAGAGAATATGATGTATACACTTGAACTTATTGTTATGTCAATTGGTATCATTGAACTCTTTCAATTGGTATCATTTTGATCTTCTGGTATACTCATATATGTTTTGTATGTATGTATGCTTTAAATTCCAAGTATATCAATTTCTATTGGTATCTATTTTTCATACATATATATGTTTGTGTTTATGCTAGTGCTTGAGTTTCAATTTTGTTTAAATTGATTACTTTTAAATTGTTATCAAGACTATGCATGACTTTAGTTTGTATTTCATAAAGGGGGAGAAAATTTGATTTTGTATTTCAATTGGTATTTGTACTCCCACTCTTTATGATTAAAAGTTGGTATTTTAAACATATGATATCAACATCAAATTTGTTTATATGTTTTAAAATGAACAATTCTTACAATTGGTATCAATGTTTCTATGTAAAATCTTTTCAATTGGTAAAATATTTACAATTGGTATCAAATTTAAGAAATTAAAAATTTGTTTTGGTTTCAAGATTCATGTTTAAGAATTCAAGACTTATGTTTAATTACAATTGGTATTTCCAAATTTTTGTTTAAAGAAAATATTCAAAGTTTTGATTTGTATTGCTTATATGCAAGGAGAGCTTAACATCTCTTCATATAGATTCATGTTGAGTGTATTGTGTATTGAAGAGCTTCACATCTCTTTTTTATGTGGTACACGTGTGTAGGGGGAGCTTCACATCTCCTCTTATTCATTACATAATGTGTGTTATGTGAATTAGGGCTTAACTTCCCTCCTTCATGTAATGCATATGTGTAGGGAAGCTAACTTAGCGTCTTCCTCTTCTTGAATGTATATAGCATATAACATTTATTATCCTTGTTTATTTTCTTTTGGTATCAAGATGCTTCATTGACATATTTTCAATTAATATCATGTTTTTTAAAGTCACCCTTATTGACTTTGTTTTTATTTTAGACAAAAAGGGGGAGAACATTGTCTTTTATTGTTTTGTTTGACATAAAGGGGAAGAAAGATTTTTACCCCTCGTTTTATTTATGGTTTTGATTACCCCTTTGTTGATGATTGACAAAAAGGGGGAGAAAGATTTATGAAGTTTTATATGCATGCTTATGTTTATGCATATATTATGTTTTAATCTCAAGAATATTAAGTTTAATTGATTTATAGAGTTTGCTTTGTAATTGGTATCTAGAGCTTATTTTGTTTTGAATATTCCATTTGATATCTAGAACCATTTATTGTTTATGCATATGCATGTTTCATGTTTAATACTAATTGCATATATTTATTGTTTATCCCTATGCATGAGTTAAGGGGGAGCTTCCTTGAAGCTTATCTTTAATCCATGCATATATAACTCCATGAGTTTTGTCATCATCAAAAAGGGGGAGATTGTTGGCCCAATGGCCTTCCACTCTAGTTTTGATGATGATCAACACTCATGTAGTTATGTTTACTAATATTCTTGTGTTTCTAAGTTTCAGATCATTAACAGGATATTAGTTGGTGATTAGCTTCAACAAGATGATTAGAAGCTATTCATGATGATTCCGGTGCCAAAGCTTAAAGATCATACCTTTGCACTTGGAGAATCACGGAGTTTTGGAGCAAGTCTACTTGAAGATGGAAGATCGACAAGAAGACTTAGGTATCTAGTTTAGAGTTTGTGTTTTAGATCCATATTTGTAAAGCTTAGTTTAGTTGATATGCTCAAGTGCACAAAACACACACGTTTTATGATTTGATATTTGGTTTTTATGAATAGTTGATCAAAACAAGTTTACATATGTTATATGTATAGTAGATGTTTTCTATTTATACATACATGCTTTAACTTGGTAAACAAACTTATTTGATATCCCTATTCATGTTCTTGAAAAATCAAGTTTTGAGAAAAATACAAGTGTTGATTCTTGATTTTTTTTTGAAAAGAAACAAAAGTAAATTTCATATGCTTGATATTTGAGTAGAAATGTTTATCACATGTTTAATATTAATGCAATATGTAAAACAAGTTTTATGGAAGTTTTGTAAAAGATAAAAATATTTTTTAAAACAAGTTTTTATCAGATTTTCTGTTCCAGGCTTCAACCAAGTCGACTTGGTCCCTGACTAGTCGACTAGGTCAGAAGTCGGTCGACCGGGACGGTTGACCGACCGACGTGCACAAACCTATGCACGTTTCTGGCACAGGGAACGGTCGACCGGACCGGTCGACCGGAGCAGTATGTCTGCTCTCTGGTTTTCTGGGTCGACCGGACCGGTCGACCGCAGAAGAGAGCTTTGCTCTCTGTTTTGTTTCGGTCGACCGGGCCGATCGACCGCTGTTGCCCAACGGTCATATTTCTGACCGTTGGCGGTCGACCGGACCGGTCGACCGGTGGCCTGTCAGACTGCCACATCAGCCTAACGGCTAGTTTTGTATAGGGGCTATATAAACCCCATCTCTTTGGGGATTTTAGCCAAGTTTTCTAAGAGAAAAATTTTCAGTTTTCTGAAGTGTTTAAAAGAGTTTTCAAAAGAGTTTTAAGTGCAAAAACTTCTCATCTTTATTGTTTTAGGGTTTTTTGAAAATCAAAGAAAAATAGGTTTTTGGGATTTTTGCTTAGATCTTCAATTCTATCATATTGCAAGTATTTTCCCAAAGATTTTTTTCTTTGTTGCTTGTTTCCAAAAACACTTGTTTTCCACACTTGAGCTATCTTCTATCCTAAACTATTAGGATCTTGTTTTTGTGGAAAAAGATAAGAGAAAAAGAAAGAGAAGTGTTTGAGGTTGTTTGTTGTAAACCTCATTGTTATAAACACCCTTATATTTGTGAATCCCTCTTCGGTAGAGGTGATCGGTTGATTGTGTTGTGGATCCCTCTTAGGTAGAGGTGATAGTGTTTGGTTGTGAGCCTCTTCGGTAGAGGTGTGTGGATTGGTTGTTGTATTGGCTACGGGCATAACCCCTCGGTTGTGAGGAGGTTGTTGTTTGAGAGAGGAGTTTGGTACTCCTAGAGTTGTAAGAAATCCTCTTCGGTAGAGGTTCCCTCGGTGGGAGTTGAGATAGTGGAAATCCTACACGGTGGTGTAGGCGGGGATGTAGAGCAAGGTTCTCGAACGTCGAAACAAATCTTGGTGTTAGCGTTTTGATCCATTGTCTCTCTAACTCTCTCTCTTATAATTGTGCAAAGCATCATACTCATCATCATATCATACTTGCTTGTGTTGAGCATTGATTCATTCATATCATATATTGCTTGTGTTGTGCCTTGCATCTCTTATTGCTATATCCTTTATTGCTTGGCTTGATTGTGAGTGCACATTGTTTGGATTGCTTGTGTGTGTGTGTGCCTAACTTATACTCATCCAACAAGAGCTTCACATAGCACCTCAACCCATTTCAAGGGGAATCAAGAGGAGTGAGTCCAGAGCCTCAAAAGGGGAATTCGGCTACACTTGTTGTATTGTATTAGTTTGTGCATAATTTGCATTAGCTTCCGCATTTAGCGCACTTAGTTTGCATTTAGTTTCTTAGATTAGCACTTACACCTATTCACCCCCCCTCTAGGTGTTTTTCAGATACAACTTCTCCGAACTATCTAACAATACTCCTAAAACCCTAAAGAATAAACAAGAATTCTAATCCTAGTCTTCGCTCCCTTCTTCTATGTCAAAAATGATATTTATAGGGAAAAATCAGACGGTAGAGGGCGTAGGAAGAATGGGGGAGCAAACGCTCCCCCAACAACCCTAACAAAGCCGCGAAAACGCGGCTATGGCCGCGGTGTGGCCAGGTGGCCACACCCAAATGGGGAGGTTCCCAGTTTGATGATTCTCCCGTATCTTCTGCTGGTTTTCTCGTTTCAGCCCCTGGGTTTGTCAAAACGGCCTTTGATTGTTGGCTTTAACTGATTGATTTATAAAAATCCATTGTAACCGATGTTCAACCAGTTTTATCCTCTCTGATCTGCCTTGATCTGCCCTGATCTTCTAATTTTGAATTAATTTGAATTAAATCAGAATTTTGATGGGCTTTTGGGCTCGTTTCTCTTCCCTTTCTTTTAGCAAGGGCCTATATTTAACAAAGAAGAATAAGACTTATTAATGGGATTTATTAGATTAAAAACATGGTAATGTGACAATATATATGCAATATATGTGACCGATCATAGTGTATATACATTCATACATATTGAGTACAACTTACAAAGTTATCACAGAGTGTGATATAATATTACAAGTACATTACATCACGGCCAGGTACAAAAGTAAGATTTACAGTATGTACAGTACAAAAGATGCTTACGAGCTGAGGGAGAATCCCGCAAACTCGTTGGAAGAGTCAGGAATAGAAGGAGCTGGGATTAGTTATTCTGCTCCGAGAGGTAAGCTTGATCTTTGGTGCAGGGCTCCACTTTAATTCAAGCTTTAGAATCTCAACATGCAAGTCCATGGGAGTCAGAAAACTCCCCAACGAGCGTTTAGATTATTTCCACGTGACGTGCAGAGATAAGTACATATGTATCGATAAATCCAGATTAGAAAGCAGGCATCAAAGGCTGCGTCGAATGTGCAGAAATAATAAGCATGCAACGAACGCATATACTGATGAAAGCGATTAAACATGAATAAATCTTTTATTACCGTTTTTTATATTTATTCTTATTGTTCGTCCTACCCATATGTCTAGGCATGTGTAATAGCGTCCCAGCACACATACATCCACATCTAAGTAAGTCGAGACTGTTATTGGAAACCAATAGGGGTTTCAACGAACAATGTTTACAATGGGTCCCATATATGCCCGGGACCACGGTCCATGATGTTTCGTTGCTGGTGTTCAGAACCGACCGCAAGGCCTAGATGAGGGTCTTATTGTATGCCTTTTTTTATGAACGTAATAGAATGTAGGGAGCCAACGCTCCCCTCGGAACACCTGGAGGCCTCAGGTCGAACCGAAAGTTTGGTTGCACAACATACCTAATGCCACTATAAACACGAACATATATTGATATCCACTAGTTTTTCCCGACCAGGTGTAAGTTGTTCAATTTATGATTTATTAGGTTGTTATCATATTACTGGAATGTGTAGGAGCATGTCAGGAATATCAGGTGTACATGAGTACTATCAGGAGATCAGGTTAACATTACCGTAACTGATAATTACGAGTCAGGTATAACATGTTGGATGGCAGGTGATAGTAATTAGGTGTCTAGTGGTAACATGCCAGCGGTCAGGTGTCAGGTGATAGCATGTCAGAGGTCGGATAATAGCATGTCAGAGGTTTGGTGATAGCATGGCAAGCAATAGTAGATATTAATCGTTAATGCGGCTAGCTGGCAAGCAAATGAACATCCAAACGGTGCTAAGCAGTGCTGGAGGTACGGACAACGTGCAATGTTTAACACTAAAGCGCCTGACCGAGCTACTGGAATGACTAAGCTTAGAAGGTGAGTCTAAAATTTGGCAGAGTTTCACCTAGACAAATCTAGTGGTAAAGCGCTGAGCGCTAAGCATGTCTACCAGGCAGAGCTGAGAGACCTGACGGTCTAAGCACAATTCTCTTTCGAGAAAGTGGGTGAGAGCCCGAAGGCTAAAGTACGCTCGGGGTCTGAGCGCACTCTCCGTAGCTACCACGAAACCTAAAAGGGTACAAGCCTAAAACCAATTGGTAGCTAGCCCGAGAGTGGGCAGGAACCCAATGTCGGTACAAGGGTACCTGCGCGAGATGTTAGTATCACACGAGCATACATATAAACGTGAGAATATCTAAGCTACCATGACGTAGTGAAGCTCGGAGGCTGAGTAGAGAGCCCGGAGACCAAAGTACGCTTGGGGTTTAAGCGCACTCTCGGTAGCCACCACGAAAACTATAAGCGTTCAGGTCTAAAACCAATTGGGTAACCATCCAGGGAGTAGGCAAAAACCCAGAGTCGGTACAAAGGTACCTGCACAAGATGTTCTACACTACTACAAGCATTACAGTATATCAGTCTGATACAAGTCAAGGCATGTCCACAGAATATAACATACCTGCACCCGTACAATCACACTAGACTGATACAAAATACAATACAATACAAATTCTAATACAAGTCCAGTTTTGTGAGGAAAGTCACTCGCCTAAAACACCAGTTTTAAAACTTCGCGCGTCCGAATTCCCGATCGAGGAAAAACACGAAGTGAGAGAAGGAGAGGGGGTTTGGCCCTATGGTGGCCACCGGCCCTAGGGGTGGTGCGCCACCTCGTGGTGGTGGCCTAGGTGGTTGTCGGCCATTAGGAGAGAGAGGAGAGGGTTAAGGTGAAAGTGTTAGAGTAGGTGGTGGTAGTATTCGGTGGAGTTGGATTTTGAAAAGAGAATAAATAGAAAATTGAAAGAGGTGAAAATGATGGTAATATTAGAAGTTGAAATAGGGGTTATGGAGGTGGTATTGTGGTGGTGAGAGAGGAGATGGAGGCGATGAAGAAGAATAAAATAGGTGGTGGTGATGATGGGGTTGTGATGGTGGTGAAAATGGTGTTCAAAAAGGTGGTGGAATTGTCACCGAAGTGGTCACCGTAGATGTCGCAAGAGTGGTCGCCATAGGGGTTGTTAGAGAGGTGATGCCGGACTCTAACTTAGGGTGGTGTCCAGCCTAGGCGAGGGGGTATGGACGTGGTTTTTGTAGATGGTTTTGGGGTGGTAGTTTTGGAGATGGAAAAGGAAATGGAGTTATATGGTGGAGTTTTGATGTTTGTGGAGGATAAAATGGAGATGGAGGAGGAAGAAGATGATGGTGAAGTATTGTAGGTGGTGTTGTTGTAGTTGCAGTGAAGATGAAGGAGGAGTTGGTGGTTTTACGGTTTTGATGGAGAAATGAAAAGGAATAGAGAAGGAAAGGGGGTTGTTTTTGGAGTTGGAGTTAAAGGAGAAGGAAAAAGGTAAGGGTTTGAATTTATTTTTTGAAAATTGGAGAGGGAGTGAGGTGGCTTGGCCGGCCATGGTGATGGGAGAGGTGAGTTGAGTGGATTGAGATATTTTGGAGGAGGATTCTAGAATGTAATAGAAGAATGGAGAAATTTTTAGAATATGGTGGAAGAAAAAGGAAGGAAGGAAAATGAAAAAGAAAAGGAAAAAAGGAAAAAGTAATTGGAAGAAAATGGGAAAATAATTGAAATGGTGAAATCCTTGGGTTTGGTTGCGTATGTGGAAAACATTCGGAAAAATATCGGAATCCTCCGAAAATTAAGTATCCAGATTAATACTCAAAAATTCTCAAAAATCAAGAATATTATTCAAAAATATCATGGTGAAATGCAGTTTTCAAATTAAAAATTTTGGAATCGACCGCTGATATCGGTCGGCATCAAATCTGGTCGAAATCTGTTAAATTCTAAAAATCTCTAAAAAATGAATTAAGATAATAAATATTATTTTAAGAAAATATTGAAAGAAATTTCTAAAATTCAAATCCAAGAATAAACTAGTGATACTAATCCTGATTTTAGGGTTTTTATAAAAATAATTCTGAAAATTTTTGAAAATCATAAAAATTCTAATATATTAGAAAACAATGTTTGAAACTAAAATAGGTCAAATTTGATTACCAGAGATGTCAAATCATGCAATACTGCGATACAAGCAAAAATAGATTAGAGACAATAAGGAAATACGCTCGTAAAATTGCGTAAAATTGGGATATGTATCAGAGTACGTATTCCGAGGATGGGATTTTACAATCCATCCACCTTACAAAACATTTCCCTCAAATTTTGATAAGTTGGATATGAAGGCAAAAAGATAGGGATAAGAAATTTTACCTACTAAGATGTAAATAGTTGAGGGTAACGCTCACGAATGATATCCTCTCATTCCCTCGTAGCTTCTCTTGAATCATGCCTATTTCAAGAAATCAATACTAATGGTATTGTCTTGTTCTTCAGGGTCTTGACACTTTTGTCCAGAATGGCCATCGACTGTTCTTTATAGGATAAATCTGGCTGTAGTTCTAGTTCTGAGTGATCTAAAATATGACTCTCATCATTGACATACTTCCTAAGCTGTGATATATGAAATACAATATGTACTCCTTCTAATGATGGCTGTAATGTCAATCGGTAAGCTACATCTCTCACACGATCCAGAATCTCGAATGGGCCGATGTATTTTGAACTAAGTTTTTCGCGAGTTCCGAATCAGATTACCCCTTTGGTTGGCGATATCCTTAAAATACATAATCAACTGCTCTGAATTCCAATGGTCTTCTGTTAGTGTGATCGGTCACATATATTGCATACATATTGTCACATTACCATGCTTGTTATCTAAATAAATCATATTAATAAGTCCTATTTTTCTTTATAAAATGCAGTCCCATTGCTAAAGGATAGCCCAGGGAAACGAGCCCAAAAGCCCATTTAATTCAGAATAAATTTGAAATCAGGGAATCAGGGCAGATCTTGGCAAATCAGAGAGGTTGAAAACTGGTTGAAATGAATCTTCTCAAATCAAGCGATTGAAGCCAACAAATCAAAGATCGTTTCATTAAATCTGGGAGCTGCAACAGTGAAGCCAGCAAGATAAAAGGGAGCCCAAATCCACGCCAACCATCGCTCCACCAGGATGTGGCCACTTGGCCACATCCTGGCCGCTGATCCGCGGCCCAAGCCGCAGATCTGTGGCGTGTTGGTGGAGATAACGGGAGCGTTTGCTCCCTTATCTCCTCACTCCTTTCCCTCTGGGTTTTTGCCTATAAAAGGCAGGGTTTTGTACTGAAAAATTAGCGAGATTAGGATTAGAATTTTTGTTTATTCTTTAAGGTTTTAGGCTCTTTGTTAGATAGTATAGAAGTTGTAACTTTGTTTTATAATTTGTAGTTCAGATCAAATACCAGTGAGAGAGAGGAATTGAGTGCTTGTAATCTGAAGATTGAAGTGACAGCAATAAAAGGACCTAGTTTTCTCTTCTTCCACTCCAATTCACGGTATGTCTAGCTTTATTTTCATGCATTCTTTTTCATCTTCCATGAGTAGCTAAATTAGTATTCTGGGCTCACTATTGTTTCTCTCCCTGATCCCTCTTCTTTTTGAACGGTTTTTGATGAATAAACCCAATGAATCATTTGCATGCCTAAACTAAAGCCTTTCTTCTTTGAAAGTGTTCTTGAAGGCACATGAGGATGGGTTTGGATTTCTAAACTTCTATTTCTTTTAAAACTTCTCTTGAACTTGTTTTTATTTCATGCTTGAAACACTTGATGATTTAACATTCAACTCAAGATGATTTTGTAAAGAAAAGAGTTAACTTTTTCAAACTATCTTATTTGCTTTGCTTAAAACTTTCTAAACTCAAGCTTAAGTTTTTGCCTATGATCAAGTTGAGGCACTAAGGATTTCAAGAGAAGAACAAATCATTGAGTAGTGAGATAGTGAGCCCAGATCTCCTTCGTATATTAAAAATAACAAATCACTTTTCAAAGCTTTTTAAATCACTTTTTCCAAAGCCTTCTCCAATTTATGATTTTTCTTTTAATCATTTCCCTTCTCTCCATTCTCTTTTCAACTAAAAAACTAGCACCATTCTTAGCATTCTAAACAAAACACTAAAAAGCTTTCATCGCATTCTTCCTCGTGGACACGACCCGTTAGCCCAAATCTACACGATAAATCCTTGCTCTTTCATTTTAAAGTCAATTTTTGGCGCCGTTGCCGGGAGGGAACGGTGTATTTATTTTTTAACAAGTTTGGTGTCTTATTTCAGGGACGTCAAGATTCAGATTTAGCATTCAAGCTTTGCAGGAGAAGACTTGGTATTCTGTGCCCCTACTCTCGAAAGTAGGAAACAGAATTTCAAGAAATTGCAAGTGCAAAAGTTAAAATTTTTGTTGGACTACTAAAACTCTTTTTTGCAGGACATATTGCTTGCAAAAATAAAATTTTTGTGTGTTATTATTCTTGCTATATCTGCTATTCACAATCCCTGTTTTAATCTAATAGTAATTTGAGTGATTGTTAATTGCTTAAAAAACGTTTAGATTTGTATTCTAGGCATTTGTCAATTACGTTTATTTTACAATTACTGTTGAAGATAGCTGGAGACAAGGTACGTATGCATAACATATAGTTTAGGAACATTCTTGGGTGATATTTGCTTTTGAATGTTACTTTTCTATATCTTGCACACTTTGCACAATCAATTCTAAGGGCAAAACCCAAATCAAGATAAGGTGGGGAAGTCATTACCCTTTCTTATCCCACAAACCATCTCCAAGCACGCACAACCTAAGCCTAAGTAAAATCTGATAGACGTTGGTCTTAGGGATATCTCAAACTCACTAGGAGATTATCCTAAGGGGGAAGGTGTTGGAATTTGACTCCTGCCAAATCAGCATCTAGGAAAGGGATTGAGGGGCGAAACCCCGAAGGCTGGTGGTTTGGCTTAATTAGGCCCGTCACTTTTGCGCGGATACCTCCCACCAATCTTGCCCTGACTTGGCTGATTAGCTTGTGGTCAAAGTCTACATTATACCTCCTGTGGACAATCAACCAGTTTGGAGTTGTCTAGGTCAAGGTTACCTTAGACTAGGCTTGGTTGTTTTCTCTTCTTGACTATTGGTGAACTTATTTGTGATTGTGTTTGTGTATGCAAGTATGGTCAAGAGACCCTAATTCATCTAGGTAACCTAGAAACACATCATCACCCAAGTTCGAACCAAGACCAGATTTGGTAATGGCTCAACCGACATCTTTGCAGGATAGGTTCTATCCCATTAGAACCTCACTTCTATCCTGCATCCAACTTCTATCGGTTGGTGAACACAACTTTGAGCTTAAGCCACAGTTCATCAACACACTCCCTAAGTTCCATGGCTTAGAGTCCGAAGATGCTTATTTCTTCATAAGAGAATTTGAGGAAGTATGCTTAATGATGAAAATCCCACACCTTGCAGATGATGCTATTAGGTTGAGATTTGTCCCATTTGCTCTTAAGGACTTAGCCAAGAAATGCTCTACAGCTTAGCGGTCGGCTCTATCACATCCTGGGATGGTTTCATCAAGGTCTTCTTGAAGAAATTCTATCAAATTCACAGACCGCTCTCGTTAGGAAAAACATCATGCAGTTCAAGTAAGAACCTAGTGAACCGTTTTGGAGGTACTTTGAACGCTTCAAAGACCTCCTTGTCCAATGTCCTCATCATGGAATAGAGAAATAGCGACAATGCCAAATTCTTTATGATGGTTTAGACTACTCAACCAAGACCCTCTTAGAAAGCATATGCCAAGGGGGATTCTTGCAGAAGGATGAGCATGAAGGATGGGATTTATATTAGAATCTAGCTGAAAAGACCATCCAATGGTAACCTACTAGTAAAATCTCTAGGAATCCAAACTCTATCTCTTCAAAAGGAGGTCTCCATTCAATTAAATCATCCATAGCTAACGAGGCTAAGTTAGCTAACCTAGTAAGAAGACTGAAAGCTTTAGAAACTAAGGAACCAAGTCCAGTCAATCAAGTCAGCCCAACCAATTTCCATCTCCGGGTTGTACTTACTGTCAGGCCATGAATCATGTGTTTGAGGAGTGTCCTGTATTTCAAGCTCAACAACACTTTTCTGAACCGATGAATGCGGCCTTTTCAAGGCCGAACGATGATCCTTACGCTCCAACGTACAATCCTGGCTGGAGAAATCACCCAAATTTCTCATGGAGCCAACAAAATAATGACCACCCACGGTCAAACCATGCAAGCCACTTCCATCATTCCAATAATTCTTCCAATAATCAACCCAACTTTCCAAATCACCCTCACAATTCTCCCAACAATTTTCACAATATCAACAAAATTTTTTCAACCAAGCTCCACAACCCTCCTTTCAGAATCCTCAGCTTGAAAAGAGAATGACTGACTTTGAGAGAAATATGAAAAGGTACATGAAGAACCAAGATTCCCTCATGCAAACAATACAGAGGCTAGAGGGTCAAATGAGCCACTCAGCTAATCCACAAAATGAGAGGCAAAAGGGTACCTTACCTAGTCAACCAATTATAAATTCTAGGAATTCTCATCAAGCTCATTTGGCTGAGGATCAATCATTGAATCAATGTAATGCTGTTTATATATTGAGATCGGGAAAGAAAGTTGATAACTAAGTGTCAACACCACCCAATCCCAGTCAGCACAATCACACTCCAGCTTCTACCTCATCTAGTCCCAATCCTTCCAAATCTGGCGAATCTGAAACAGATAAGTCAACCAGTCAGGTGTACGAGCCTATAGTACCATTTCCTAATAAGCTAAAGAACAATAAGCAAAATCCACAAATGGATAAGATAATTGAGATATTTAATCAAGTTAAGATAAATGTGCCACTCCTTGATGCCATCCAACAAGTCCCATCCTATGCAAAATTTCTTAAGGACATGTGCACCAATAAGAGAAAGACTAATGTACCCAAGAAAGTCTTCTTAGCCACTAACATTAGTGAGCTACTATCAGGTCCGATCCCTGTCATGTACAAGGATCCGGTTTGTCACACTATTGCCTGCACTATAGGACAAGCCGAGATTAGTCATGCACTTCTTGATTTGGGAGCAAGTATCAACCTGCTTCCATTCTCAGTTTATCAACAACTCGGGTTGGGCAATCTTAGTCCAACTCGAGTCATTATCCAACTGGCTGACCGTTCTGTGAAAGTTCCAAAGGGAAAAATTAATGATATCCTTATCCGGGTCGGGGAGTTTATCTACTCAGTTGATTTCATAGTTCTTGAGACACAACCCGTGTCCAATCCTAGGGCTCAAACTCCTGTTATCCTAGGGCGCTCATTCCTTATTACTGCTAATGCTATTATCAATTGTAGGAATGGGTCTATGAGATTAACTTTTGGGGACATGACTAGAGAAGTCAATGTCTTCAACCTAAAAAAATAACCTCGTAAGATAAGATACCAAACATTTGAGGTAAACTTTATTGAAAATAATTGTGATAAAGAAAATGAAAGCATAGAGAATGAGTCGCTGTTTCTTAATAAATTATTTGAGAATGAATGCGATTATCTTAATGAGAAGGCATATGTCGGAGATCCTAATTTTAGAGTACCCTTTAAAAAAGGAAAATTTGATTTGAATATCTTCACTTTCGATGAGCCAACCAATAATATATCGCATGAGAATATAATTCAAGAACCTCTGATTGACATACTCTTTGAAAACCTCTTCGAAGAAGAACTCATGTGTTTGGATGAACCAACTAGGGATATTTTGGTTAATTACACATCTTCAGGGGAAAGTGTTGACCTAAGCTTTGAGGAGATATATGGAACTGAGTTAGAATTCCTAGGTATTCATAGTGAGGAAGTTCCAACTGAGAAGTGTGGTGGTGATCAATTTTTGAATAATGAATGTAGAAATATTAGGAAGGAAAACCTAAAGAAGGTGAGACTGGGGAGGAAGAGAGCTAAAATGACAACAAAATTGGCCTCCCCAATATGCCCTATAAAGAGGACCTATTGGAATGATGAGAACAGAGCTACAGGGATGAGACCGAAAAAGATCTAGGTGTGGGAGAAACTTGATGTTGTACATATTTTTGTATAATATATGCACCTCTTTTACATTTTATTTCATGCATCTATACATTTCTTTCATACATTGGGGACAATGCATGAGATAAGTGCGGGGGAGGGCTCTAACATGACTAACATGACTAATATAACAAAACAAAAAAAAAGAAAAAAGAAAACAAAAGAAAAAAACAAAGAATATATATATATATATATATATATATATATATATATATATATATATATATATATATAAACTTTTTGAAAGGTAAGAACAATATCTTGATATATTTTTTGTAAGAAATTAAGTCAATTTTAAGGAATAGGAAAATCATAATTAGGATTTCTTACACTTGGTCAAAATAAGTTGACTTGTTTGATTTTTTAGGGTTAGGAAGAAAATTTGTGAAAGTGATTTAGTCTTGATTTTTACCTTGATGAAATATGCACACTTTATACACTTACACACTTAGGGTTCAAAAACAAAGACTCTTATGCCTTATAAAAAAAGAAAAAAAGAAAAAAAACTATATATGTATAAAAAAATAAACAAATCTAATTATTGATTAGCTAGGTGCTTTGGACTAAGCAAGCCTTGGTATTTATGCAAAAGATAATTAGATAAGTTTAAAAAAAATATATAAATCCTCTGATTAAGCTGGGTATTTGTGTCTCATAAAGCATAAGTATTCACTCCTAAAAGGGGTACATTTTATAAATAAAACCTTGGTTTCTTGGCCTTGTCTGCTCGAGTGTTTAAGTCCTCAGGGGTGTTTTCTCACCTGGTGCCCTAAAACTGTCCGGTTTGGGTGTCATCGACTAAAGGCTCATTACATGGGCAGATTAGAAAGCCTAATGGAATTGAGAAATAAATACCACCTAAAATAAATATAAATAAGGCATAGGAGTTAATGTTAAAGAACCCTTAGTCAAACTTCACAGTCACGATGGTGCATATGACTCAGGGTAAAGTAATAGACTAGATGAGAAATACAATTTGCCTCCTTACTTTGATTGATGACATGTTTTTGAATAGAGACTAAGTTTAGGAATGAAAAATTTAATATTCCTATAACTTATAGATTACTTAAACTTTCACAAATATACTTCAAATATTTTCTCTTTTCAAAATGCTTTTCGAAAATACTAACTTTTTCTTTTTCTTTATGGATTTTGTGGGTGCAATCCACTGAAAACCCTCACGAGACAAAACTCGTCCTCTAGGGGTAACCTAGAGGTTTAACGGCTTGTTGCACATGCTCAGTGCAATCGAGTGACCTTCGAAAGTGGTCTAATAATTGATTAAGATTAGTTTTGATATTTTGCTCGAGGGCGAGCAAAAGATAAGTGTGGAGATGTGATCGATCACATATATTGCATACATATTGTCACATTACCATGCTTGTTATCTAAATAAATCATATTAATAAGTCCTATTTTTCTTTATAAAATGCAAGCCCATTGCTAAAGGATAGGCCAGAGTAACGGGCCCAAAAGCCCATTTAATTCAGAATTAATTTGAAATCAGGGAATCAGGGCAGATCTTAGCAAATCGAGAGGTTGAAAATCGGTTGAAATGAATCTTCTCAAATGAAGCGGTTGAAGCCAACAAATCAAAGATCGTTTCATCAAATCCGGGAGCTCCAACAGTGAATCTAGCAAGACAAAAGGGAGCCCAAATCCACGCCAACCTTCGCTCCACCAGGATGTGGCCACTTGGCCACATCCTGGCCACGGATCCGCGTCTTGTTGGTGGAGATAAGGGGAGCGTTTGCTCCCCTTATCTCCTCACTCCTTTCCCTCTGGGTTTTTGCCTATAAAAGGCAGGGTTTTGTACTGAAAAATTAGCGAAGACTAGGATTAGAATTTTTGTTTATTCTTTAAGGTTTTAGGTTCTTTGTTAGATAGTATAGAAGTTGTAACTTTATTTTGTAATTTATAGTTCAGATCAAATACCAGTGAGAGAGAGGAATTGAGTGCTTGTAATCTGAAGATTGAAGTGACAGCAATAAAAGGACCTAGCTTTCTCTTCTTCCACTCCAATTCACGTTATGTCTAGCTTTATTTTCATGCATTCTTTTTCATCTTCCATGAGTAGCTAAATTAGTATTCTGGGCTCACTATTATTTCTTTCTCTGATCCCTCTTCTTTTTGAATGGTTTTTGATGAATAGACCCAATGAATCATTTGCATGCCTAAACTAAAGCCTTTCTTCTTTGAAAGTGTTCTTGAAGGCACATGAGGATGGATTTGGATTTATAAACTTCTATTTCTTTTAAAACTTCTTTTGAACTTATTTTTATTTCATGCTTGAAACACTTGATGATTTAACATTCAACTCAAGATGATTTTGTAAAGAAAAGAGTTAACTTTTTTCAAACTATCTTATTTGCTTTGCTTAAAACTTTCTAAACTCAAGCTTAAGTTTTTGCCTATGATCAAGTTGAGACACTAAGGATTTCAAGAGAAGAACAAATAATTGAGTATTGAGATAGTGAGCCCAGATCTCCTTCGTATATTAAAAATAACAAATTACTTTTCGAAGTTTTTTAAATCACTTTTTCTAAAGCCTTCTCCAAATTTACAATTTTTCTTTTAATCATTTCACTTCTCTCCATTCTCTTTTCAACTAAAAAACTAGCACCATTCTTAGCTTTCTAAACAAAACACCGAAAAAAATTCATCGCATTCCTCCTCGTGGACAGACCCGTTAGCCCAAAGCTACACGATAAATCCTTGCTCTTTAATTTTACAATCATAGTATCAGCCCAACTCTTCTATCACCTCTGTGCTGCCCGGAGGTGATCTCTAATAACTCTGACTTTATCTATTGTCTGTACTAGAATATCTGACCCCAAGAGTCTTTTTCACCGACTTCGTTCCAGTATAATGTCGACCTGCATTTTTTACCATACAAAGCTTTAAATGGAGCCCTTTTGATACTGGCTTGATAGCTGTTATTATACGAAAATTCTGCGAAATGAAGATAGTCTTCACATGACCCTTTAAATTCTATCATGCAGACTCGTAACATGTCTTCAAGAATTTGGATAGTTTGTTCAGACTGCCCGTCTGTCTGAGGGTGATTTGAAATACTGAACTTCAGACGAGTTCCTAGGTTTTCTTGGAGACTTTCTCAAAAATGCGTTCAGAATCTCTATCTGACACGATGCCAACGGGAACTCCGTACAGACGAACTATTTTCTTAATATATTTATCTGCAAGAACTTCTGCTGACTGACCCACTCTGAATGGTAGGAAGTGAGCTGATTTTGTTAGGCGATCGATTACTACCCATACTGCATTGTTACTTTTAGGACTGCAGGGTAGAGCTGTGACAAAATCCATATTGATGTGTTCCTACTTCCATTCGGGTATTAGTAATAGTTGTAGAAGTCTAGCTGTTCTCTGATGTTCTATGTTTATCTGCTGGCAAACTAAGCACTTGGCCACATACTGGGTTATCTCTCTCTTCATAGCATTCCACCAGAGGTTTTGTTTCAAGTCTTGTTATATTTTAGTTCCTCCTGGATGTATGGAATATGCTGAACTGTGAGCTTCTGTCAAGATTTTCTGTCGAACTTTCCCTTGTGGTACACAGATTCCGTTATCAAAATAAAGTGCACCATCCGAATGAATAAGGACATCAGTCCTTAGTCCATCTTCTACTTGAGTTCTGAATTTCTGTAATCTGTGGCCTTCTTTTTGAGCTTTTTTAATTTCATCCATCAGGGTTGGTCGAATCTAAAAATTCATTAACTGACCTGACTAACCAATTCCTTGTACTAGAATTATGTATAATTTAATGATTTTCCAAAGCAATTCCCTCTGTTGAGTGAGTTGTACTAGTACTTTGTTCTCTAGTTTTCTGCTCAAGGCATCTGGTACTGTATTGACCTTGCTAGGATGGTACTGCAAGTCTATGTTGTAGTCTACCATCAATTCAATACACCGCCTTTGTCTCATGTTTACTTCTTTCTATGTGAAAATATACTTAAGACTCTTGTGATCAGTATAGATCAATACTTTGTCCCTAGAAGATAATGTCTCCAGGTCTTCAACGCGAATATTACCACCGCTACCTCCAAGTCATGAGTTGGGTAATTTCTCTCATGTGGCTTCAATTGTCTGGATACATAAGTTAGGACATGATCATACTGCATTAATGCACATCCTAAGCTCTTTCCGGATGCATCACTATATATAACCATCCCTCTTGTCCCTGAGGCAGTCTTCAAGATTGGAGCTGTAATTAGTCTCTCCTTTAATTGTTCAAATGTTGTAGTACATTCTTCTGCACATATGTACTTTTCCTCCTTTTCTGATGAGCTTTGTTAACGGGGCAGCAATTTTTTTAGAAGTCCTGGACAAATCTTTTGTAATATCTGGCTAGTCCAATAAAGCTTTTAATTTCTATTACCATCCTTGTAGTTGGCCAGTCCTTTACTTCTTGAATTTTGCTGGGGTCAACAGAAATTTCTTCATTCGAAACCATATGACCTAAGAAAGCTATACAGTCTAACCAAAACTTACAGTTACTTTGCTTAGCAAGAGTTGTTCTAGCTGGAGAGTCTGCAATATTATTCTCAAGTGTTATGCATGTTCCCTGTCGCTCTTGGAATATATCAAAATATTATAGAGGAATAAAATGACAAACTGATCCAAATACGGTGAGAAAACCCGATTCATTAATCCATAAAGACTGTTGAGGCATTGGTCACTCCGAAAGGCATGATTAGAAGCTTGTAGTAATCATAGCGAGTTTTGAATGCTGTCTTCTGAATATCCTCTTTCTTCACCTTTAGCTGATGATAACCTGAGTTAATCAAAAAGGTCATCAATTCTTAGTAAGGGATAATTATTCTTGATGGTAATTTTGTTTAATTTCTTGTAGTCTATACACAACCGATTACCACCATCTTTCTTGTTGGCTAATACCACTGGAGCTCCCCACGGTGACGTACTTGGTCTAATCAATCCCTTATCAAAATATTCCTGCAGATGCTTTTTTAGAATCTCTAACTCAGTGGCTGTCATCCTGTATGGAGCTTTAGATATCAAAACTGTACCCAGTATAGTATCAATGGAGAACTCAATTGCTCTATCGGGAGGAAGTTCTGAGATCTCTTCAAACACATCTAGAAACTCATTCCAAACAGGTACTCCCTTCTTTTGAATCTCAACAGTAGTCAACTACGTCTTTTTCTTGGCAGACTTATATTTCCATCAAACTGAAACTCAACTTGATGTGTAATTTTGAAAATACTTTTCATGTTCCAATAATCAATAACCGCATGGTAGTGATTGAAACTTGAACGAGAGAATAAATATGTAGAAAAATAAAAACAAATAATCAAAGAATTAGAAGGTTAGATTCTTCTCATTGTTCAATTCTATCCGCTGCAGCAAGGGCCAAAGCGGGTCGTGTTCCACTGGGAGGGAGGCGATGGAAGCATTGGCAGCACGGTATATCTGTAGTCAAGACTTAAAAGAAAGGTTGGTTGTAGTTTGAATAAGAAAGTAGATCTAATCAAGAGGGAGAGTCTAGGTTGCTAATCTACCTTCACGATTAGTCTCAATTTAAGGGTTGTATCCTTTTAAACTAATGAAACATTCATCTAAGTTGTTAGCCCTAAGTAAGAAGAGTAAGATGTCCAACTTAACTTGTCTACACTACGCCAAGCCAAACCCTAATTTTACCCTAAGTCAAAGCCAATCCCTAATCATCAAACTATGCCAAATCAATCCCCTAAACTAAATCTAAAACCAAACCCTACTCTAATCCAAAGCCAAGCCCTAATTATTTAAATCATTATGTTTGACTGTCATCACTAAACTTCAAAGGATTAATCTAACCCTAGACTGCAAATCCATTAGACTAATCAACTAACTTAGATCTAACCTAGTCGATCTAGTGATTAGCTACCCTAGAATTATTCTAGCCTAGCATCCTTTTTGTTTTATCCATCTATTTATTTTTAAGATCTTTAAAGAAAAGAAAAAGAAGGAAGAAAGATTAAAGACAACACCAAAAACCAAACCAAGAACAAAGAAATAAAAAGGTAGACTTGAAACTAAAAGAACAAGAATAAGAACATAAAACGAATAGATAATCTTTATTGATGCAATCCTTGGGTACAAGCTCCTTCTCCTTGCTCCTTACAATAGCCAACCAAAGCCAACAACAATTACAAAGAAGAGAACTCAAAAGAGGCTAAAGTAATCTAACAAAAAACCCTAAATCCTTAACCCTAGTCTTATTCTTCTTCCCTCTGGATGAAGTGCTCAGTACGTACTGCAGGGGGTCCTTTTTATAGAAGATTTGGGCCGAAGTCTTCAAGATAAAGTATACCTCCTTCACGCTCCATGTGTCTCTATCAACAAGAGCCACGTTTTTGCGGCAATCTTGTGGCCATCTGTCACGCGCTTGAGCGCGTGGCCTCCTCTCGTCCGTCCATCTGGGCACCTGCTCTTGGATTCTACATTCTGACCCTCGATCTTGAGAATTCGGGATAACTTGGGAAGCAAGTTATCAAAAATCTGAATTTGAAAAGAATTTGGTCCCTTTATCTTTATCTTCAGGCCTTTCTCCCCTAGATTTGAATATCAATTAGGAGTCCTACTTTATCCTTCCTCCTCCTCCCCTAGATTTGAATAGCAATTAGGAGTCCTACTTTATCCTTCCTCCTCCTCCCCTAAATTTTAAATTAATAATTTAAAATCCAAGTTTAGATTAGGTTAGATAAGATAAAAGCTTCTAAATTACTAAAATACTAAAATAAATCATGCATGTGGGCTTGTAGGCTTTTTGCTTTGGGCTTCATTTATTTATTCTTTAATTGCTCAAGGCCTGCACAATACTAAACAATAAAACGTTATGTAACACTGCTTTATTAAAGAATAAGTAAGGAAATATGATAATAAATATGATGATAGATATGCACTTTTGACTACTATCACACCCCCACACTTATCTTTTTGCTCGTATCGAGTAAAATTAAATAAAAAAAAGGAAAAGAAAATAAAAACTAATCTATCCTAACTCACTTTCGTAGGAATCACGATTGCACTTAGCATGTGCAACAAGCTGTTAAACCTATAGGTTACCCCTAGAGGACGAGTGTTGTCTCGTGAGGGTTTTCAGTGGATTATACCTACAAAATCCATAAAAGAAAAAGAAAGAGAAAATGTTAGTGATTAATTTTTTTATTTTAAAAATGGAGAGAAATATTTGAAATATGTTTGAAGAAACTAAGTAATCTATAAGTTTTAAGATTATCATTTTTAGTCATTCTTGAACTTAGTCTCTATAAAATAATTTGTTATCAATTTTAGGTAAGGATTAAAATTGAATTTTTATATAGTCTCTTTTGTTACCCTAAGTCATATGCATCCTTGTGAACGTGAATCTTTACTAGGGATTCTTTAACTTGGACTCCTATGCCTCTTTATTTTATATATATATGTATATATATATAATATGTATAACTCATCTAATTTTCTTCTGTATAAGTATCAAGGCTTCTTGAGGCCCTCATACCTAACTAATTGACTATTAGGTGTGTTAGTACATATATAGATAATATTTTTTAGTTTTCTTAGGCTTTCTAATTCACCCATGTAGCGAGCCTAAGGTCGGTGGTTCCCAAACCGGTCGGTTTTAGGGCACCGGGTGAGAAAACACCCCACAGACTTAAGAACTCAAGTGAACTAGGCCACAAAAGTAAGAACTTTATTTATAAAAACACCTTTAGGCGTGAATACTTATGCTTCTTGAGGCACATGTATCCAGCTTAATTAGTGAAATTTTTTTATTTATATTATTTTATTTTTTATTTTTTTATAAGGCACAAGAGTCTTTGTCGTAGAATCCTAGATGTGTAAGTGTATTAGGTATGCACATTTCATTAAGGCAAAAATAAAGACTAATTACTTATTCAGTTTTTTTCTCCTATACCTAAAAATCCAACAATTTATTTTATTTTGACCAAGTTTTTAGAAATCCTAATCATGATTTTCCTAATCCTTAAGATTAACTTGGATTTCTTTCAAAAGATAAGTCAAAATATTGTTTCCTTTTTCAAATATATATTTTATTATTTTTGTTAAGTTAATATTAACCTAAAGTTAGTAAATTAATCATTATATTAGTCTGGTTAGTAAATTTTTTTTTAGAATAAAAAAGAAATTTTTTGTTAAGTTAATAACCTAAGGTTAGTGAGTTATATTAACAGCAACCTACAGTTAGTCAATAATCTATATTAAAATAATATTTTTTTTATTTTTTATTTTTATTTATTTTTTATTTATTTTTATTTGTTTATTATTTTTTTAAAAGTTAAGCATTAGTACCCTCCCCCACACTTATCTCATGCATTGTCCTCAATGTATGAACGAATGTATCTATGCATGAAAAAGAAGAAAGGGAAGACAAAATGTAACCTCAAGGTGGTGGTTTCAGTGGTGGCCGGATTGGACCAAGCATTGCTACCCAATATAAATCTTGTGGATCATTAAGGAACCAACCTTTTATGACCTCTTTCTTATGCACATTGTTAATATCCCCCAAATGAATAGGATCATGCACGACCCTAACATTGAAATTATCTTGGTTATATGACCAATCTTGGAATACCATCTCAGGGTCATCATTTAATTTGTGATGACAAACTAATCATCTCATACTTTGCTCAACATTTAATGTTCCTTTTTTTTTTCAACAAAACACAAGATTTCCAAAAGTTTCAAGTTGTAATGGACCTCAACATTATTATTTATTTATTTTTGTCTTTCGATTTTTTCTTGATAAAACCACAATAAATACCTCTACCAGTCGGGCTTAGAATCTCAAATACTGCTAGCATTTGGAGTGCCTCATATTCATTAGAGAAGAATCAAGGATCAGATGGAGGTGTTACAAGCTTCATAAATCAAGCATGAGCATGTACGAGCTCTGTGCACGTTGATTAGTCAACTAATAGGTATTATTAGTCGACTAGGCTCTAGGCTAGTCGACTAATACATGGGTGTAGTCGACTAGGCCTCGCAGCAGTAAGTTGGGTTCTCCGATTGTGTTACAGTAGTCGACTAGATATTTTGTAGAGTCGACTAATACTTGGCTCTAGTTGACTAATGTCAGATTCTGATAGTTTTCTAATACGGTTCTGTTTTCAGTTTGGATTGGATTCGGCTTTCCTTCTTTCTCTGTGGCAGTGCTGATTGGATCGTTGAAGTTTGGGTTGGATTAGGATCATCCTACGTCCTATATAAACCCCTTAGGGTTGGCCTTTTAAAGGTGTGTCAAGAACAAAAGAGATTTCGACCATTGAGAGTTATAAGAGAGATAATTCTTGTAACTCTTCTATTTTCTTCTCTGTTTTTCAATAAAGATTTCTTCCCTCCTCGTGGACGTAGGGACATTCTGGAACAATGTTTAATATGGTGTTTGTTGGTTTCTTGTGGTGATTAGTTTCTTTTTCTTGCTAGCGGTATATTCGCTCTAATGTTTCTTCTATAGAGCCGTTAATTCAGTATTTCTCTGTTATTTGATTGGTGATAGATCACAACAATTGGTATCAGAGCAATGGCTAGCAAGACAACCACGACAATCAAGTTCGAGGTGAAATTTTTTTACAAAAAGTCCAACTTCCTGTTGTGAAAGTTGCGAGTAACGTCGTTGCTCGTGAAGGAGGGTACACACAATGCCGTGCTTGGTATTGAGAAGAAGCCATCGAAGATGGAGGATGATGAGTGGAAAGACATTGCCTTTGCGTAAAGGCGATAATATATTGTACCT
This sequence comes from Agave tequilana, assembly GCA_038442645.1. NCBI lineage: Eukaryota > Viridiplantae > Streptophyta > Magnoliopsida > Asparagales > Asparagaceae > Agave > Agave tequilana. Next base: position 287,796 of record JAVJIF010002683.1, read on the forward strand.
ATCAGGCGAGATCCTGTACAACGTGATAAATGAAGAAACAACTGCTGGTCTTTGGTGTAGGCTGGAAAGCCTTTACATGACGAAGAGTGTCGAACAAGCTTTTCATGAAGAAGTAGTTATACAACCTTCAGATGAAAGAAGGTACACTTATTCTACAATATCTAAATGGTTTTAATAGAATTTTAAGCTCCTTATTGGCCCTAGAGGTAAAGCTAGAAGAAGAAAACAAAGTTCTTCTGTTACTCTCTTCTCTTCCATCAAGTTATGACCACTTGGCAACCACCATTATGTATAGTAAGGAGACCTTAGAGTTAAAAAATGTCAGGCATATGCACCAGAACAACGAACTAATGAAGAAGACAGATTCTACGGAGGAGGTCTCAGGATTGGTTGTCAAGAGCCAGAGGGGAAGATCAAAACTAGGGGACCTAAAAGGGATCTAAAGGCTTCTAGCAGTTTTTATTCCTACTTCGGCTAGAAATCAGGGCACATCAACAAGAATTGTATGAAATACAAGGAGATGCTGAAGAGAAAAGACAGCAAGGACTCTATAGGGCTAGTACCAGTGGAAAGACAGATCAAGCCGGGGTTGTCGAACAAGCAGATGAGGATCAATTGATGTCTTAATGGCTGAGTCAGAAAAAATATAAATACTTAGATGCTCGGTTACATGACTCGGGGTGCGCATACCACATGTGCCAAAAAACGGAGTAGTTCATGATTGTTCATCAAAAGTACATATTTTTAATCACATTTTCATGTTTATTTTTTTATAAAGCGCAACTATTTAATCATTTTATTATTTAGTAATGTGCATGCCTTGATAATTAAAAAGAGAAATGAAAAGCTAAAAGAAGCCCACAAGTTAAAGAGAAGTCAAAAATCCCATCAAGCCCAAGTGAAATAAAAAATTATCTTTTCCTAAGTCAAAGATAAATGAGAGAATTCAAGTTTAAAATTCGGATTTATAAATAACTCATTTTCTAAGTTATGTAGGAAATAAGATTATTTTAAATTTCAAAATGCAAATGAGGATTCTAAGTATAGATCTCTAGATAGATGGACAAGATGAAGCCACGCACTAAAGCGCATGTTCAAACTCAACAAAAAGGACGCGACACCCCCTTTTTATCGCGAAAATGGGACTTTCCTGTGGTCGTTTGGGTGGAGGTTTGCGGGAGTATTCTACTAGAACTCTACTACTGGGATTCCCTATAAATACCCCTGAAGAGTAACAGAGGAGAGGCATCTCAGAGAATCAAGTTTAGGGTTTTTTTTTTAAGATCATCTTTTTTCAAATTTTCATTGTATTTTTTAGTTTTTCTAGTTTGAAGAGGTTTTGTAAAGAAGAGAAGGCTTTTGTACTGGATTGGTGACAAATTCAATAAAAGTTCTTATTTTCTTTCATATATCTTTTTACTATTTTTATTTGTGTTCTTCAATTCTACTTTAATTTCCTTTATGCAACTTTTAAATATCATGCTTAATTCCATCATGAATATGAGTAACTAATTCTCTTGTAGCTTGCTAATCTCTCCACCAACTAAAGCCTAGTTCTATAAGATAATAAGATAAATTGATTGAACTTTATGCCTACTTAATCAATTAATAATTCTTGAAGATTAGTGATGAATTAAGTTAAACTGGCTTTAGGATATACTATTTAATTGTTATTTTTAGTTTATACTTAGATACTTTGATAACTTAATGTTAAGTCTAAAACAACTTTTCTTATGCTATACTTTGAGACTTTGATAAACTGATGTTTAATTTTATTTAGTGTAGTTTAACTAGGGTTTACTTTCTATCATACTTTTCTTGCTTGAGTTTGAAGCAACACTCTAGGGTTAATCTTTATAGGTTCAATATGATATTTATTCTTAATAAGTTAGTACTTGATTGTGATAGATGAATAGTTGACTATGATCTCTCTTTCTATTTAAATCAACCCTTTTATAACCATCATCTTTTCTTTCAAAGTTTTACATAGAGAGAACGTATCGAAAAGCTTGCATCGCATCTCTCCCTGCGGATCGACCTATTTAGCTCTTGCTACAGTGGATTAATAGAGAGAATACAGAGAAATCTCTTAACCATAACTTTTATTTTTTAATCTCTTTTTCTCTGTTAATCAAAATTTTGGCGTCTTTGCCGGGGAGGGAACGGTACAGTTCTCTTTGTTTACTAAACCCTAATTTCTTTGTTGTTATGTGCAGGTTTGGAGAACAAGAAAATAAATTGTACTAAAGGACATATAAGTGGTTGTAGGACTCTGCATTTTTTGCATAGCCCCTAAACCCTCAACAAGGCCGCGTCTGTTGAGTTGACTACTGACTTGTTTTTGTGCAGGGCTGCTTAGAATTGCTTAAGTTATTTACTGCAGTTGATAGTTTCTCTATTTGATAACCCTACATATTTCTAATAAATTAACAGTAACCTATTAGTTGATTAACTTAAAAAATTTTAGACCCTTGCATCATACGCACGCGTCTATTTAAATTTCTTAATTTTTGTTGAAGAGTACTGGAGACCATGTACGTTCGCACTGAATATAGAATAGAAAGCACCCTTGGCTGATTTTCTGCTTTTGAGTGAAATTCTTTTATATTTGTTTGTACACGTGCACTAATGCATCTTAAGGAAAAAATGCCTAAGATGACACCTCATCAGCCAGACCCCTTCGACCTAACCCAAGAGGGCATGGATCTAGAGACTACTATGCCTTCCACGAAGGGAGAGGCCACCTCACAGTGGACTTTTGAACCCTCAGATGACACCTTCAGGACCTGGTCAAGGAAGGATACCTCCGAGAGTTTATTCTCAACTGGACTGTCCTCGGAGGTAAGAATGCAGAGGTAGCTCGAGACGAACATCCTGGCAACACCCTTGTTCAATACCGGGAGATAAATACCATTGATTGTGATAAAACTTACACACAGAAAATAGTAGTTTAGGTTTAAAAAATAGAATGTGCAAGTTCTCAATACGACCACTATAGCAAGTGGCTATGTGGGTCATAATCCACAAGGAGAGACTAGCGATAGAAGCGTTTATGTAAGTTCGTTCATTTCTTTTAATTTACAAAAACAATTAAGATGTTTCTTCTCAGTTTTTAGAAAAATAAATTGAAAAGGTTAAGTTAGAAGATGTAAAGATGGAATAAGAATATGATGGTGTTGTTGTTTTAAAAACTAAGTTAAAAAGAAAAGAAATAAAAAGAGTAAAGAAAGTGTGGGTTTTGAAATCGTTTTCTTACACTAATTAAAAGAAAGTAAAGTTTACTTACCTCTTCAGCGTTCGCTTACCTTGAATCCCTAGCAAAGACTTACCTTGTCTTGAAGGCGAGCAAAGCATGGTGTATAAGGTCTTCCCCATTCTCAGACTAAACTATGAATTAAAATGCAACCAGAAAATAAAATAGAAATGGTTATCCATCACCATAAGCCATCAAGGGCACTTGCAAAGGCAAGAAAGTTTCGATGCTATAAATTTCATTTGGATTTACAATGCGCCTCAGAGGAAAGTAAACAAAAATAAGAATATATAAAATGCAACTTCTGATTTAATTGAATAACAATGAAAGAAAGGACGAAATATACACTGGTGTCACTTCTCGATACAACCTTGTTTTCTTTCTCTAATGAAACTTCTCTCTGATCTCAGTTACATAAATAAAAATAAAAAATTATATAAAAGAAAATAAAAAATCTTAAGTTATAACTACAGAATAGCCTAACCTATAGTCTCTGCTCAATCGTTTCTTTGCCTTCAGAAATGCAGGTATTTATACCCAAACTGGATAAGGGAGAGCATACGAAGATAGGGACAAAATCTCTTGCCCAACAGAAAAGATCTTCTTACAAGGTTAGAGATAAGGTTGGAGATAAATTTTTATTTTATCCCTTGATCTTTCGTTAGATTGTATCTTATCCCTCTGAATCTTCTGAATATACATCCCATTCTTTTAGATATCCCTTTGTATATTGATAGGGTTGCCTTTGGACTTCTGAATTTGCCTCTATCTCTTTGATTCAGCTAATGAAATAATTTCAATTAAATCTGATTTAGTTGGATTACATATGTGATGATCTTCAGCTAACCAAAAAAATTCATATAAATCTGATTTACCTGGTATTTATTTTGTATTATCTTCTCTCCCTTTATTAATCATATCCTGCATGAATTAAATATTAAAACAAGATGATTAGAAGATTTATAACAAGATAAGTGTGGGAATGCACTAATAAATAATGCAATATATGTGTACAATCACACCCCAACACCTATCTTTTGTTCATCCTCGAGCAAAACAAAGAAAAAAAATAATCTAACACACTTTTGTAGGAATCACGGTTGCACTTAGCATGTGCAACAAGCCGTTAAACCTTTAGGTTACTCCTAGAGGATGAGTTTTGTCCCGTGAGAATTTTTAGTGGATTACACCCACAAATTCATAAAAAGAGAAAAAAAAGTGTTAGTATTTAAACAACATATTTTAAAAGATGAGAAAATATTTTAATTATTATTGTAAAAATTCAAGTAACCTATAAGTTATAGGAAAACTAAACTTTTCATTCCTAAACTTAATCTCTATTCAAAACCTTGTTATCAATCAAGGTAAAGAGTCAAACTGTATTTCTCATCTAGTCTATTATTATTTTACCCTAAGTCATATGCAACTTTGTGAAAGTGAAATTTTGACTCGGGGTTCTTCAACTCTGACTCTTTTGCCTTATTTTTCATATTTTTACTAGTATTATATATTATTTAGTTCTATTAGGCTTTCTAATCTGTCTATGTAACGAACCTTAGGTTGGGACTCCCAAACCAGATGGTCTTAGGGCACTCGATGAGAAAACACCCCAAGGACTCGAGCAAATAAGGCCACAAAATATGAGAATTTTATTAATTACATGGACCACTTTTAGGCGTGAATACTTATGCTTTATGAGATACAAATACCCAGCTTAATCAGAAGATTTTTGATATATATATATATATATTTTTATTTTTTTCTTTTTATAAGGCATAAGAATCTTTGTTTTTGAACCCTAATTTTTCTTCCTAATCTTAAATTCAAACAAATAATCTTATTTTAACCAAGTATAAGAAATCCTAATTATGATTCTCTTATTCCTTAAAGTTAACTTAATTTCTTACAAAAAATAGGTCAAAAAATTGTTTCTCTTTTTTGAAACGTTTTTAAAAGCAAAGAAAATGATATATATTTATATATTTTATAAATTAAAAGAAAATCCTTTGTTATGTTAGAACCGTCTCCCACACCTGTCTCATGCATTGTCCTCAATGTATGGATGAATGCATATATGCATGAAAAAGAAGAAAGGGAAGAAAAATATTACCTCAAGATGGCGGTTCCAGTGGTTTTCCCGATTGGGCCAAGCGTTGCTACCCAATCTAAATATTATAGATTATCTAGAAACCCACCTTGGATGATCTCTTTTTATTTACAGTATTACAACCCCCTAAGTGAATAGGATCATGCAAGACCCTAACATTAAAATCATCCCGATTATATGATCAATCTTGAAATATCATCTCAGAGTCATATGGTCAATACTTTGGTCTAGCAATAGAATTAGATTTGGTAGAGTAGTTGATTTGCGCTCAAAAGAGATAGGTTTGGGAACCAATACTGACACGGGAAAATCAAGTTTAGGTTCAAGAGCCAGTTTTAATTCAATAGTTGGTTCCAAATCAAAGAATTTAAATTCACATTCATTTCCCATCAATGGAATGACTATCCAAAATAGGTGATTCAATTTCAAGATTTATAGGTGAGAATCAATTTTGGCTCGGGAAATGGGTCCAAATTGGGTACGGATACCGGAGGCAACAAGATTCAAAAATTGGAATTGAATCACAGAATTGGGGATCGGGTTCACATTCACAATCAAGTTCAATTTCTTTGAAGTGAAAACTTCCTAATTTGTCCAAGATTTGGGTTTGGTTAAGTTCAAATTGGTGTGCTGAAATCGAATATTGGTCAAAATCTCCAAGACGCCATAATTCTTGATTCCTATCAATTTGGCTAAGGTAATTGGGAATGGTCGAAAATGTGTTAGGTAGAGTTTTCTTGTCATGCCTCGCATCCCAAAATATATGAAAACAAAGTCGCGATGAGAGTCGACGATGTATATACGCGAGGAGAATACCCCATATATACACGCTAAGCCTAAAGTAACCTGAACAAGTTATATAATCACTATGAAGAATCAACATCACTACAATATGACATATAAATTTCTAACACAATGATAGCAAATGAATAAAGGAATAGAACAAGTACTGAGTCCAATACACAGAGTCATAAAAGCAATAGGAATAAAGTAGAGAAAATAATATCGAGAAAGGATGATCGAGTAAGAGAACTCCAACTCCTCAAGATGCCTGTGATCCTCTCCAAATACCTGATCAGTAAGATAACATACATAGTCTTGAATGTGCAAATCCAGGGAGTCAGAACTCCCAATGAGTGTGTAAAAAATAAAGGGGAAGGTGCATGTGTATATAAAGTGATGAAATACAGCATAGTCATAAGGCAGTCTGATCATGAAGAACACAATAACATACAGGAAATAAATAAACAATATTGAAACATTCAATTCTAAAATCATATAGTATGGTCAGGTGTCTATCATAGTCTATATATCAGGTGGATATAGTCAGTCACAATATACAATAAACAATTTATCACTATTAATTATGTCAACGAACACCAATTGCCACCTGTAATAGACGCATACCATTCTATGCCTACCATACATGTCAATCAGGTTCTAAGTTATTAAAACTGATAGGAGGAGACATTGTCCATGCATTAGGTGGGTTCCGTACATACCCGAAACCACGTCCCAATTACCTGTCGCTGAACCAGGTCCTACCACTAGGTAGTCAATAACAATAAAAATGGAACAATATGGGATGTCAGACATCCCCCGAAACCCTACAGTGGAGCCGTATCTCAGCTCCGCAACCTTTATCCTAGGTTCACCCAAAATACAGACGTTGTCTCCTCCATCAATTTTTCCAATCCCAATGTAAGTTGTCTATTTACATTATTATTTAGAATAACCAATATCAATGTTATTTTAATTACTGAGATGATACAGTGACAATAACAATATCACTGATGGTAACAATAGCAATGAGAATAATATCACCGTGTAAATGGTAAAACAATAGAAAAATACATGTGTTACGATCTGACAATATTTTTTCAGTAATTTTAGTAACATGAAGTGGTACAATAACAAGTCTTATACCATCTAATCGATGTACAATCTCATATAGAACAGATCAATATCTCATCTGCCTGTATTGCATATAACAACTGATCCATTGACTTATAGTCTCAATAGTCATCGTGAACATCATGTATGAATCCATGTCAAGGTATCTGATACGGTAAACCATCACCTCAATAAGTCAATAATCAGTTATCTCGTTCCTATCGATCTACTCTAGTTCTTTATATTATCAGTATTTCCATCTTCTAGCCACCAATATATAAGAGTCTCACATAAACAGTCAGCACATCTAACCATGTCCTCACTATTGTATAACAGTAAGATCATCGATCAAGATCATCACACACTCTCACTTCTATCAAGATCAATCACAAGATCCAGCATAAAAAATATACACCTCAGTTCAACTCCAACTCTAACTAAGTCCATACATAGATCCAGGCATCAAGTGAGCTAGTAAAGTAGCATCCTATTCTATCAATCCTCAATATCCAAAAAGGATTTCTATCTAAATAATCACCAAACAATTACCTCATAAATACTTCACAAGATATATAACACTCAACTACAAACACAAACTAGGCTAATCGCTAGGTCTAGTCAAGTCATAGTTTAAGGTATACCATAAATAAATCCTGAATCCAAAACGGTAAACAATCTACACATAAAATGATAGGATAAGAATATCTTAGTGATAAGATAACAAATCCCTAAGCGTATAAATATTAAGATACATCTGATCCATCATCTATAGTCTATCTAAACTCTCCCTTAGTATGATAATACAAGTCTAGTAATCCACTACACATGTTTAAGATTTACTATTTTACTAGTCTGATCTGTCCCAACCTCAAACCAAACTTACTCCAACTACATCCATTAATAATTCTAGGTATCAATTACTGAAAACTAACTCAATATCAGGTCAATAGTCTATCGAATACATTCCAGTTGCAAATATTTCTACACTGGTATAGATATCATCTAAGTGAGCATGGTCATGAATAGTAATTAACATGGCAGTAATTAAACGGAAGATAACAGAAAATGATAATAATGCAACAGTAAACACTCACATGAAATGACACGATTTTGGATCTGAATCATCATCTAGTCTTCACTAGATGAACCGGTACAGATCTCTGAATCATCATGTGTATCGGTCTTCGAATGGCCAGTGTATCAGATCCATTACGAGCACAAATTTGAAATCTTCCGTAAATGCGATTCCGGCCGAACCACTGTAACACATATGATTACATACACACACACACACACACACACACACACATATAAACAATACACACGAACACACATGCACACACAAACACACGTATGCTCACACACACATATACTTAACACACAAGTATACAAATAAATAAACACAAACCTACGCTCAAATATACACAATGACACTAACACACACAATAATACATTAACACACACACACACACACACACACAGAGTACCTTAGATGGGGGAGGCTCACGCTCGCTTGGGTATAGGGCAAGATGGTCGTTCGATGGTGGACGTCGACAATCTCGGGCACACATGGAGGCTGCCGAGAGGGAGAAAATGTTGTTATAATGCATCGCGGCTCTCCCCGGAGGGAAGAATAGAGGAGGGAAAGGAGGTGCAGGTGGGGGTGCAGTTCGGCAAGGAGAGGACTGGGCTGCAGCCATTGTAGATGAAGAAGATAGAGTGTGCGTGGCCTGTTTTGGGGTTCGCCGGAGAAGAAGATGGTGAGCAAGGAGTGGTAGTCGTAGGATTGCATGGAGAGGCGGACATGGCCAGGGATAAGTTGGCTCACGATGGAGAGAAAATCTTAAAGATGGTGGCGAGATCGGCAACCAAGGGATGGCGCAGGCAATGGGTGGTTGTAGGTTGTGCTCAGCTACGCAAAGGAGCTGTCGTGGGTGTGGCAATGTGATGGGGTGATAGGGGGTTGCGGAATGGAGATGGGGAAGAAGAGAGGATATGGTAGCTTCTGTGGTATCTCCTGCGGAGGAAGGCAACGACTTGAGGATGGTGCCACCGATGGTGGGTGTTAGTTAAGGAAAGAAGAGGAGAGGAGTGTGACATGGAGAGAGGTAGAATAGGGATGGCGACTGTGGTTGTGTAGGGGAGAGGAGAAGGATATGATTGGTTGGGATTTAAGATTAGCTAGGACTTAGTTAGTTAAGACAGGATTTAGTTGTTAGGATTAGATTGGGTTTGAATATTGGGTAATGGATTTGGAGATATGGGCTAATGGGTTATGGGCATTAAATGGGCTTTAAGAAATTGGGAAAAACAAAGATAATTAGGGTTTAGCTTGATATAATGGGCTAGGCTCACGGCTGGGCAAAAAGAATAGGAAGAAATAAAAGTGTATAGGCTTTGGCTAGGTTTAAATGAAGAGGAAGGATATAATAAAAATAATAATAGAAGTAATAATAATAACTCCAATAGTAATCAATAACAGTTGCATATTAATAGCAATTTAAAAAAATTAATAATTATATTAGTAATTCATAACAATTAAACTAATAACTCTCACTAAATAATAATTAATATAAATTACAAATACACATGAAAATACTATTATATATAATTAAATCATGTATTTCAAAACATGGGTATTACATTCCTCATTCCTAGCATTTAGCAGGTTGTTCAAATGATCCATTTGTGCTTCTAACTTATTGAAGGAATCATTTTGGGACTGGATTATGAATTTTGATGTGAATCAAATGGCAAGTGTACCAATCGTTAAAAAGTAATATAGAGTGAAATAGAGTATCGTCCCATGAGTATTGTTATTTCAATTATCAACTAATCTTTTCTAATTCTATTTGAATAATCAATTAAGTTGAAAGATGTTGTAAATAAACTACTACTAAAACGGGTTGCTTTATATATGAAAAGAAATAGGGTAATGATTTCGGTAATTGTAATCAGATAAAATACTATATTTGTGCTAATTCATCCTACTCATGCTAACAATTGGAATTCCCTAACCTAATTAGTATTTTCTCTCGAATAATACCCATTCTATCTTCTAAATTTAGAATCTAAAATCTCTCGATCTAGTAGATTGCTATGCATTAAGTGTGATAGATATTCCTACATGACTGGACAACTCTTACGTCTCAACATCTAGAGTTATGGTTGTTAAACCTAGAAGGTTTTACTAAGTTATCTCCTTTCACACTCTAACCTAGCCTTCTGATTAATTGTCCGCATCAGTTATAACATAAAGCATAAGAATAATAACTTAGCATACAATAGATTCAAACTTTACAAAGCACGTAGTAGAATTTGCACAAAATACAATATCATATCATCAATACAATCCCTACATCATGCCCTAGCTTTGAAAAATTAGCTCATAGCCAAGAAAATATAACACATCATAATATTAGAATACATCATGCTACAAATTTCTGGAATAAAATCAAATAAAGAGAAAGGTAAGAAAGCACCAAAAAGATGAAGCTTTTAGAAAAAATTCCTCGCTGAAGGTGCTATGAGATTTAATGGTTAATAACAGAATTTTTTATTTAATTTTCGCTAAAATAAAAGAGAGATAAAAACTGTGTATGATACAAGAGACTTGGCAGTATTTTATATAAATCAGAGAGTATAGAACCCTAATCCAACACAAAAACCTAGGTTTCTAAATTTACACGAATTACTGAGAAAATTCTATCCACAGTTACCGCCATACTTCGGCTAGCTGGCAGAGAATTTGGCTGGCTGGTCGAACTTTTAGCTGTAATGAAGCTCCGCTTTTTGACTCGTACTGACCTCTGAGTTGGCATTCCCGTTGACTGGTCTACGGCTGCTTAGCCGAAATATATGGCTGGGTGGCCGAACTCTTGGTCCATTTCAGTCCTAGATTTTTATGAAAATTTTGATTTAGCGTGAAGGCTCTATTGAGATGTTCCAACTCTGCATCAGGTTTCTAGTTCTACATCTCTTTTGTTCTCTTGATTTCACCAATTTGCCAATTTTCACACTTTTTTTTCTAATTTTCTCTTGACCAAAAATCTGTAAAATAACACTAACAAAATACCCATATAGCATTAAATATGGCAAATAATAGATATAAAAAGTGATATAAAACATATATATAAAGCACACACATCACACCCTCATACCTACTTTTTGCTAGTTCACGAGCAAAATCCTAATTTAAAAAGAAAAAGAAAAACTAAAAATCCTAAAAATAAAATCCTAATCCACTTTCGTATGACTCATGATTGCACTTAGCATGTGCAACGAGCCATTAAACCCCTAGGTTACCTAAGTGAACGAGTGTTATCTCGTGAGGGTTTTTAGTGAATTACACCCATAAATTTCGGTGAAAGAATTTAAATGATTAGAACATATAAAGATAAAAAGGATAACCAAAAATAAGATAACCAAAAAAAAAGAAAATAGAAAAAGAAAGATAAAAATAAATAAAGACAAAATATTTTTGAAGTGGTAAGCATCACTAATGTTTAAGTTCTTTAGTTACCATATATCAAGTTCAATCTCTTATCACGAATTCTATTATCTACTTTGTAGAGATTTTCAAATCTTAGCCTATACCATCATCATTCTAAGTTTTTTTGATCCTATGCATCTTCTTGAATGTGTATAGCTCTTAACTTGTGATCTTGATTCAAACTTATACACTTAAAATTTATATACATATGCATACATACATACATACATACATACATACATATATATATATGAGAGAGAGAGAGAGATAGACTTGTGTCCTTCCAAAAGGATTCGAGCCCGGATCATTCTCACTCAAATTCAATCCTCCGACATTCGAATACAAGATCCACTCCGTTGAAGTTGATCTATATTATTTTAAGTATCTATAACCTAAAAATCAAGTGTTCTGAATATTTTTTGCCCATCCATCAAGTAGGGGAAAATGGACGGCCTAAATAGTGAGTTGGTTAGTTTAACGGTGTAGATCATTTGAAACCTAACAAAAATTAGTTTGTAGGGGTTTTTAAATGTTAGATCATATGAAATGGCCGGATTAAGAATTTGTATGTCTAAAGACATAGATCTAACCAACTCACTACTTTTGCCCGTCCATTTTGCGTTGCTTGATGGATGGGCAAAAAGTATTATAAACACTTGATTTTTGGTTTATACATACTTGAAATAATATAGATCAACTTCAACAAAGTGGATCATGTATTCGAATGTCGGAGGGTTGAATTTGAGTGGGAAGGATCCAGGCTCGAATCCTTTTGGAAGGATACAAGTCTATATATATATATATATATATATATATATATATATATATATATATATATATTATATATATATATATAATATATATATATATATATATAATACAAGTTTTAAGGTATTACCACTTCATAGCCCTTTAAGCACTTTTTTCCATATATATGAAAGAGAATTAGATTAGTTATATATAGAAAAAAAAATGCTTAAAGGGCAATGAAGTGGTAATACCTTGAAACTTCTAATATATATATATATATATATATATATATATATATATATATATATATATATATATAATATATATATATATAATATATATATGGGGTTACTGCACCTCAGCCGACAGCTGAGAGAGTTTCTCAGCCGGCGGTGACGTGGCCGAATATATGCCACATATCGGTGGCAGAGTGTAGACGCCAAAAAAAATCAAAAACATCCGGCCTAAAGAATCGTCAATCAAATTGACCAAAATACCCCCTTTTTACTTCTAAACTAGTAAAAACTCATCTACAACAAAATTTTACCTAAAATATTTGTAATTTACAAAGAATTTTCTGTTGAATATATCTACAGTTATAAAATTCCTAATTCTACTGCATCGAAAATATAAAGAAAAAAATTGGATCAAGATAATAAGAAAAAAACAACAGCAGTAAAAAGTAAAAAAACATGCGTGAAACCTAAAAAAATATAATTTTTTTATTACTTAATTTCGTGTTATTTTCAATTAATATACATTTAATAAAAGAAACTGAAATGAATAGAAAAATGAAACTTAATGTGGGGCAGCCGTATATTGTTTTTTATATTACAAATGTACAGTGTAAAAAACAATAATGAAATACAATGATTAATTATTTTCCAGATATTATATAAATTAGATATTCTCGTAACTGCCACAATATTTGGAGATTGGTTGGATAATATTTCATGCAAATTTTAATGAACTACGGCTATGGTCGATCTTGGTACTAAAAAATTGTTTTATTCTCAATGTATATTATAAATTGGATCCAGGTCACAGTACACATAAATTCAAAAGTATAATAAAAATATATATAACTTTCAATTTTATATCACGACTGCGACACTAGTCGCATTCCTTATTCCCGTAGAGATAACAGACGAAACATGCAATCGTTCAGCACTGTGACCACAGTCGCTGTCTTTTTTCGCATGATTTATGTAACAGAATTTTGATCATTTTACAAAGTCTGCGATCATAGTTGCAGTCATAGTCTAACAAAACTTTCAATCACTGCGACCATGGTCGCAGACTTAATATAATATAACTTTCAATTTTATATCATGACTGCGACCCTAGTCGCATTCCTTATTCGTATAGAAATAACAGACGAAGCATGCTATCGTTCAGCACTGCGACCACAGTTGTTGTCCTTATTCGCATGCCTTATGTAACAGAATTTTAATCATTTTACAAAGTAGATTAGCCCTGGACCGTGAGATCAGTCACCGTATATCACATCTTATAAAATACTATATTAATTACTCTGAACTAATTGAAGTAATTAATATTCTATCTACCGTGATACAACAACAGTCTCGAAAAAATAGATGCACTAATAATAATATTGATAAAGAGAAGATATGCACCATACGTAATCTAAATATAAAGGAAAAACATTATATAAAAAGTTAATTTGTAGTTCACATATAAACCTCTGGAAAGAAAGGAACTCTTTGGATTCTCCCGCCATAACTGCTTCAATTAAATATTTAATTTCTTTACCACTTCTTCGAATACTCAACCGTCACCTATAACAATTATTATTACTATTCATGTTGTTTCACATTATTGACCTTTTTATAGTGCTTGTAACTAATATATTATCTCATATCTAAAAATGATATTTGTGCTCTTCGTTTTCAATTTGATTTCAAAACTTTCAGAAAATAATTCATTCTTGAATCATGTCTTTCCCATCTTCTTCCTCTGAGCACTCAGATTTTAACTTCAATCATTCATCCACCGGTCCTCTTTCTTCAGGGTATTCTAATGAATCTAATAGCAGTATGAACTTTTCTCCTTTTGACTATCTCACTACATCAAATAATATTTTATCTGATCCACCTCTTCATGAGGATGATGAAGTTTTCATGGGGCTTAGTGAGGGGGAGCTTATTCCTCTGCCACTTCACAGAGACATGCTTGATGAAAGCATGTCCTCTAATGTTGGGGGCTTACTTTCTTTGAGCATATCTTTTACAGGTTCTTCTCGTCATGGGTCAGAAGAAGAGCTTGATACAGACGATCCATTCTGAGAGTTTATCGATGAACCAAAGCACCCATAAAAGGAGGAAGAAACTGAAGAGAACAACGAGCCGGACGACAAGGGAGAAGATGAGGAACTAAGTGATGAACAGGAAGACGAGGAGAATGAAAATGACGAATCTGTTTATGATGGTGATGACGACGAGGATTAGGATTTCCTGATCTTCTGATATTCAATGTTATTTTGTCTTCTTTTAAGAGTTTTTATTGCTCTTTTTTTGTAAGGTCTCTTTCTGACCATATTATATTATAAATAAAATTTACTTCTATCTCTAAAATGATCTTTCATATTTTTAAAATACATATAAAGTATATTGTATAGTTATTATTTCTACATCTTATCTGCGATAATGGTCACAGTACTCAGATAATAATTACTCTAAACTAATAGAACTACGATTACAGTTGAAGTTTATGATTAACTATATTTATTTGAAACTGTGACCACGGTCGCTGTCCTGTCATAAATAGTTTGACGTTTTGCAGTCAATAAAGTTAAAAACTGCGACCATGATCGCAGTCCAAAATTAAACTATATAAACAGATGATACTGAGAACATGATCGGAAACCTCTCAAATCAGCATATTTCATTATATATCACAAATTAGAAAATTGCAATTGCTATTGTTAAGCACTGCAACCATAGTCGCAGTCCTTGATCGCATGCAATATGTAAAAAAAATTTTATAGTTTATAGGCGGCTGAGACAACAGTCACAGTGAAGAACAAATATATAAAATAATACGTAAAGTGCGACTATAGTATCAGTCCTTAGTCACTGTTATTACATTTAACCTAGCAAAAAAAATTATCCACAACATGATGTCGTTAAACACTGCGACCATAGTCGCAGTCCCTATTCGCATGCAATATGTAAAAAAAAATTTCTTAGTTTATTAGCGGCTGAGACAATAGTCACAGTGAAGAACAAATATATAAATCATACGTAAACTGCGACTATATTTGCAGTCCTTAGTCACCGTTATTACATTTAACCTAGCAAAAAATCATCCACGACATGCTGTCATTAAGCACTGCGACCATAGTCGCAGTCCTTATTCACATGCAATATGTAAAATAATAATAATAATAATTTATACGTTACAAGCGAACAAGTAAACTGCGACTATGTTCACAATCAGTAAAATTTTTACAGATCATATCATAAAAATCTACAAATTAAATAATTGTAGACTGCGATAAAGGACGCTTTTAAAACTATTGAGAAATTATTTTATTGACCACTACGTGCTTAGGCGCATTCCTAAAAATATAATATCTGCGTAAAAAAAATTTAATAAAGAAGCATTCAAATTTATTTCGTTATTTGATGAAGTTGCACTTGAAGAGACATGATTCATATTCAGGTGGTCACAGTTTGGTCGTAATTATAAAAGATAATTATGACAATATTGACTAACGTCAGAAATATAAAAAAATAATAAACTATACAGATTCACTATCTTTTACCGCAGGGGCATTTAGTAATTTCAACTGTTTCAATAGGCGGGCCGTCCTTTCTAGTGTGGCTAATAATGTGCCACGTCACCGCAGGCTGAGAGGGACTCTCAGCTGTCGGCTGATATATATTTCTGTGTGTTATATATAATATATATATATATAATATATATATATATATATATATATATATATATATATATTTCTTACCTAATTATTTTTTCGCGTAAATACTAAGCCTTCATGAGGCCAAAGCATCTAGCTAATCAATAATTAAGCTTCTTATTATTATTTAGTAGTAAGTTATCCTCATCATCCCAACTTTAAACTGTTGTGTAAGTGTAGATACGATGCATATTCATATAGACAAATTCTAGATGACAATAATATTTTAAAAAATTTCATTTCTACTCAAAGACTTAAAATTCCATCAAATTGATATTCCTTATCCAAATCAAGTTACATGGTTACTAAATCCCATACAACTATGTCAACTTACCACAAAAAAATTTTTTTTATGTAAGAAAGAAAGAAATAAAAGAAAAACAAATAAAAAAATCCTACTATACAATTCCCTATAAGCATTCCTCCCTCTCTTTCTCATGCTACTACTACCTCCTTCAGAACGTGTCCTCCTAAAATGTGACTCTCCAATTTTCTTCTTCTTCTCCTTTATCAACTTGTATGTTTTTTTTATCCTCTCCCAAACTAAATGCATGAATACACGATTAACTTCGGGTGGTTGTTGATTAAAGAATTCATCATCCTCCTCTTTCGATTTATTGGATGATGATGATGATGCAACCGGGACATGTTCTTGTAGCATGGAAGGTACCCAATCAATTTGCACTGAAGCATTGTAAGATGAAGAAATAGTTTTAGCTTGAATACCAATTTTATCTCTTATTTCATGATTAAATTCATTTTCAAGCATCCATTCCTTGCAAATTTGTGTGACGAGATTTGGTAGTGGCAAAAAGGTTATTCGTTTATCTTTAGCGCTACCAATGGTGTTTAATAGTGTGTAGAACATACGAAAGTCTTTTTCTTGGCCTTCTGGTGCTATGGCAATTTGGTTATACCCTGAATACCCATCTAAAAAATAATAATATGCATGGCCCGCAAGTCTCTCTAACATCTGGTCAATGAAACGCAATGGAAAATGATCCTTACGGGTTGCAGTAAGTTTCCTGTAGTCCATAAACACTCTCCACCCTGTGATTATCCTAGTTGGTATTAGCTCATTATTATCATGTTTAACCATTATGATGCCTCCTTTCTTGGGAACAACTTGAACTGGACTGACCAATTATTATTAGAAATAAGATAGATCATACCTGCATCAAGAAGTTTCAACACTTCTTTTCTTACCACTTCCATCATTGCTAGGTTCAAACGGCATTGAGGCTGAATCGAAGGTTTATAACTCTCCTCCATCAAGATCTTGTGTATGCAAACTGAAGGGCTTTAACCTTTTATATCAGTAATTATTCACCCGATCGCTGTTTTGTGATCTCGTAGCACACGCAAGAATTTCTCTTCCTCATCACCTGTCAGAGAAAAAGAAACAATTACTGGTAGTATAGAATTTTCACCTAAAAATGCATACCTTAAATGTTGTGGTAACTCCTTGAGCTCTAATTTTGGTGCCTCCAGAATGGATGGTGAAGCTGGTGAAGTACTTGCTCAAAGTCCTTCAATCTGTTGCCTCCAATCTTAGGCAATGATGTTGTTGCCTCCAAGTAGTTCGTACACCCCCTTGTTTCAAAATCATCCTCAGTGATGGTCGCTGAATGGATGAGGCATGCCTCAAGTGATAATGTTGGGATCTCATTCTCAAACACTTCAGTCGTCACATTCTCAATTATGTCAATATAATGACATTCATCGTGGTTGGAGGGATATTACATCACCTTAAAGACATTGATGTGACTTCTTCATCCTGCACACGAAGAGTTAATTTGACCTGTTGAACATCTATTAGTGTATTGCCCATTGCAAGAAATAGACGTCTCAAAATGAGAGGTACTTCCCTATCCTCCTCCATGTTGAGTATGATGAAGTCTACAGGGAAGTAAAACTTGTCCACCTTTACTAGCACATCTTCAATTACTCTTCTCAGGTATTTGACGGACCTGTTCGTCAAATGAAATGATACACAAGTTGGTTTTGGTTCTCCTAACCCCAAGGTCCTGAACACAAAAAGAGGCATCAAATTAATACTAGCACCAAGATCGCATAAGGTTTTTTCAAAATAAAAATTTCCTATGATGAAAGGTATAGTGAAATTCCCTGGATCTGTAAGCTATGGAGGAAGCTTGTTTAATAGAATAGTACTACATTCTTCATTCAATATTACTGTTTTATGATCCTCAAGTTTCCTCTTATTTCTTAGGATCTCCTTCTTGAACTTTACGTACTTGAGCATCTGTGCTAGGGCTTCTGCGAAAGGAATGTTAATATGCAGTTTTTTAAACATATTTAGAAATTAAACAAACTGCTTATCTGAAATCTTTTGCTTGTGTTTCTGGAGGAATGAAAGTGGGGGAACATATGGCTTAAACTGACTTCTCTGTAGGATCTTGCAGAGCCTGAGAATCTTTCATAGTTCGGCTACCTGGCCGAGACGGCTGGGTGGCCGAACTCTAACTCTGTACATCTCCTGCCTCCTTCTCATGTTCTGAGTTTTCATCTACAGTGTCTGTTGGAGTAGATTTTTCTTCTCTGGAGACTTGGTCCTATGCTAGAACTTTTCAACTTCTTAACGTGATTGCCTTGATGTGTTCTTTGGGATTTACCTCTGTGTTGCTTGGTAACGATCCCTGTGGTCGATTGGACAGCAGGCTAGAAATTTGGCTCATCTGCACCTCTAGGTTCTGAATTGCAGCTGCTTGGTTCTTCAAATTGGTGTCTGTGGTGGTCATGAATGTTTGTGTGGTGGCGGCAAGCTGTTGCATTGTCTCCTCCAAGCTTGGCTTCTTGTCGTGTTGTGGTGGTGGCCTTGCTTGCTGTTGCTGAAAGTTATTCGCCCTTAGAGGAATGTTGGTGTTGTTGCCACTCCATCCTAGATTAGGATGATTCCTCCAAGCTGGTCTTTATGTGTTTGAATAGGGGTTATTGTTCTTTTGAAAGTTGTTCACATAGTTTGCCTGCTCAGTTGAAGGAAACCCAAAGTTGCCAGCTTGTTCTTCATTGGCTAGTTGCCCTACAACAAATGCATCATATGGAGGGTTTTGGGTTTGAATGGTGCTTCATTGATTGAATCGAGTTTCTTTGTTAACAATGCAAGTTGTGCATGCATTGCGGAGATTACGTCTTTCATGTACTTCGGCCACCTTCCTTGGCATCGCTCGATCTGATTGCCATTGGTAGCTGTTTGAGGCCATCTCCTCAAGGAGCTCATATGCCTCATCACATTCCTTGCCTATGAGTCCTCCTCCCACGGTTGCGTCAATTATCATCTTGGTATTTGGTTCAATCCATTGTAGAAGAATTAGATTTCCTACCAAGCAGAAAGTCCGTAATGTGGGACTTTCCTGATCAATCCTTTATACGTTTCCCAAGCTTCATAGATGCTTTCAGATTCAAGTTGGAAGAAGGTTGTTAAATCACCTTGGAGTTTTGCCACTTTAGATGGAGGGAAGTACTTCGTGAGGAACTTATTCACCATCTCATCCCATACTGCTATGGTATTCTTAGGTAAAAAATTGAACTATATCTTCGCTTTATCCTTCAAGGAAAGAGAAAAAACTTTCAGCTTTATTACCTCTGGGGACACACCATTTATCCGTTGTGTGTCACATATCTCTAGAAAACTAGAGATGTGTTCTTTGGGTTGTTATGTTGGAATCCCCCAAATTGACATGTGTGTTGCACCATCTGAATTAACCCCAACTTTAGTTCAAAGTTATTTGCTTCAATTGTTGGTGCAATGATGCATGAATTTGCTCCAGTTAGAGAGGGAACAGCGTAATCCCTCAAAACTTTTCTCTCATTTTAATCCTCCATCACTTTTCTCGATCTCGTTTCTCCTTGAGTAAGTGTCTGAAAGTTCTGTCGATCTTTTGGGTCAAGTTCTAAGAGTTATGAATTCCTAGAATGTCTCATCCACTTGTAACAGTAAGTCTGAACATAACTCAACTCCGTTCAGAATAGGAGTTTGGCTACCTGGCCGAATTTTCGGCAGCTTGGCCGAACTTTGTGTTTTGTTGAGGTTGAACTCCTTATAATCCTGCAGAGAAAAAGATTTTAATGTTAGATCTGCAGATAGAATCCAAAGTAGAATAGTAATCGATATTATTGATATTGAAAAATTATACAATCTTCGGCAACAGTGCCAAAAGCTTAATATGAATCGAATGGCAAGTGTACCAATCGTTAACAGGTAATATAGAGTGAAATAGAGTATGGTCCCACGAGGATTATTATTTCAATTATCAACTAATCTTTCCTAATTCTATTTGAATAATCATTTAAGTTGAAAGATATTGTTAATAAATTACTACTAAAACGGGTTACTTTATATATGAAAAGAACTAGGGTAATGATTTCGATAATTGTAATCAGATAAAATACTATACTAGTGCTAATTCATCCTACTCTTGCTAACAATAAGAATTCCCTAACCTAATTAGTATTTTCTCTCGAATAATACTGATTCTATCTTCTAAATTTAGAATTTACAATCACTCAATCTAGTAAATTGCTAGTTAGAAGATGCATTAAGTGTGATGGATATTCTTACATGACTGCAGAACTCTTATGTCTCAACGTCTCGAGTTATAGTTGTTAATCCTAGAAGCTTTTGCTAAGTTATCTCCTTTCGGACTCTAATCTAGCCTTCTGATTAATTATGTACACCAATTATAACATAAAGCACAAGATTAACAATTTAGCATGCAAAAGATTCAAACTTTACAAAGTATGTAGTAGAATTTGCACAAAACACAATATCATATCATCAATACAATCCCTACATCATGCCCTAGTTATGGAAAATTAGTTCATAGCTAATAAAATATAACACATCATAATATTAGAATAGATCATGCTACAAATTTCTGGAATAAAAATCAAATAAAGAGAAAGGTAAGAGAGAACAAAAAAGATGAAGCTTTTATAAAAAGAAATTCCTCGCTGAAGGTGCTCTGAGATTTAATAGCTAATAGCAGAATTTTTTATTTTATTTTCACTAAAATAAAAGAGAGATAAAAACTGTGTATTATACAAGAGACTTGGCGGCGTTTTATATAGAATAAAGAGTAGTAGAACCCTAATCCAATACAAAAATATAGGTTTCTAAATTTACATGAATTACTGAAAAAATTCTACACACAGTTGCCACCATAGTTCAGCCAGTTGGTCGAGAATTCGGCCAGCTGGCCAAACTTCCAACTGTAATGAAGCTCTGCTTTTTGACTCGTGTTGACCTCTGAGTTCGCATTCCAGTTGACTAGTCTACGGCTGCTTGGCTAAAATATATGGCTGGGTGGCCGAACTCTTGGACCATTTCAGTCTCAGATTTTAATGAAATTTCTGATTTTACGTGAAGGCTTTGTTGAGATGTTCCAACTCTGCGTCAGGTTTCTAGGTCTGCATCTTTTTTGCTCTCTTGATATCACCAATTCGCTAATTTTTGCTCTTTTCTTCTAATTTGCTCTTGACCTATAATTTGCAAAATAATACTAATAAAATACCAATACAGCATTAAATGTGGCAAATAATAGGCATAAAAGTGATGTAAAATATGTATATAAAGCGCACACATCAAATTTATACTCTTTTCTAAGTCGGTAGGTTCTTCTTTTTGTTGTGGGACTTGAAAAATGGAGTAAGATCTTGGATTTGAAAATTTTATAGGATTTTAAGTCTTCTAGTTTTTGAATTCATCGCTCAAGCGATTCTAGGGCTTCCATCCTCTTTTCCCAATTAATTGGTTCTTCTATTGGTTGTTCGGGAAAAAGAGTATATGAAGCTGACTGTTGGTAAGGTTGATAATATGACTTGGGGAGTTGTATCCCCACTGACTATATGAAGAGTGGAGATGATGCTTATTTCAGTCTTGTTCATAATATTAGGACTGGGGCATAAGTTGATTCAGATAAGACTAATCCGATATATTTAGTTGGTTAAAGTTATAAAATATTGGGTTGGTAATATTCGAGTCAAAAGAGGTCAGGGTGACATATGGATTACTATATGCATTGGAAAAATTATAATTGTAATCCATATTACAAAGATGTCAAAAACAAAAATAAAAACAAGCAATCAATCAAACAAAAATAAAAATCTAGCCTAAGTTAGGCTAGACCTTAAACCTAGATGACTCCTAACTGGATAGACCGTCCACGGGGGTATATTCTAGAATTTGACCACAAGTTAATCGTCCAGAATAGGGCAAGATTGGTGGGAGGTATCCACGTTAAAAGCGACGAACCTAATTAAGCCAAACCACCAGCCTTCGGGGTTTCTGAAATACACCTAGAGGGGGGGGGGTGAATAGGTGTTTGCTAATTAAATATAATTTTAAAACTACTTATTATGAATTATACAAACGGTCACTCAAAACAAGAATTGAAGTCAAATTTCCCGTGAATGGCTCTAGAACTTCTCCTCTTTGATTCCTCTAGATAATTAGTTGAGGTGCTCAATTACCTCCTTGTTGAGATGAGTATAGATCGGTGATGAAAGTGATGGAATGAAAGCAATTATAGAATGCAAGATGAACAATTACACAAGTATGAAAAATGAAAAGCAATAGAGAGTAAGACACAAGCAATCGCAAGTAAAAAGGAATTGTTTCGAGGTTCGACTCACCGCTCTACGTCCCCGTCATCACCACTATAAAGGATTTCACTATCCTCTAAGGAATCTTTCACAAAGGGATTTTACACAAAGGAATTAAAACTTGGTCTATACAAGACCGGAGTACACAACTCCACTAACTCAACCCAAACCAATTGAGGTTACAAAGCTCTTGGTGATCCAACAAGATCACAAACACTCTCTCTTACAAGCAAAATTAGAAGCATCACACATGATTTCGAATGACTTAGACCAATCTGGTGTAGATATGATTGGTGCAGAAATAAGTTCTTTCTTATGTTTCTCCTAAAAATTTATACATTCATCATCAAAAGTGAAGGAAACATCCTTAGCTAAAAGATTAGTTAAAGGTCTAGCAATCTTACTAAAGTCCTTGATAAATTTTCGATAGAAACTGACGTGTCCTAAGAAGGATCGAATATCCTTCACACATTTAGGCATGGGAAACTTAGCTATAATCTCAATCTTGGCTCTATCCACTTCAATTCCTTTCTTAGAGATTTCATGACCCAAGATAATTCCATGTCTTACCATGAAGTGACATTTCTCCCAGTTAAGTGTCAGATTTTTCTTGGCACAACATTGGAGGACAAGTTTTAGATGGTGAGACATTGAGTGATTGAATTTCTTTAGATGGAGAAATCATCCATGAAGATTTCTAAGAATCATTCTACCATATCAGAGAAAAGACTCAACATGCAATGTTGAAATATTGCTGGGGCATTGCACAAGCCGAAAGGCATTCGACGATAAGCAAATATCCCAAATGGACATGTGAAAGTAGTCTTTTCTTGGTCCTCCGGAGCAATGGGAATCTGATTATACCCGAGTAACCGTCCAAGAAAAAGTAATACTCGTGGCGAGCCAAATGTTTAAGCATTTGATCAATGAAAGAAAGCAGGAAATGATCTTTACAAGTTGCTGTATTAAGCTTCCTTTAGTCAATGCAAACTCAAATTTTTGTGGGAAGTCTAGTTTGGACCAACTCTTTGTTCTCATTTTCCACCACAGTGAAACCTGATTTCTTTGGAACCGCGTGGACAGGACTGACCCATTGGCTATCAGAAATAGGATAGATTATCACATTGTCGTCTAAGAGTTTCACAATTTCAGTATAAACAACCTCTTACATTATAGGGTTTAACCTACGCTGCGTGTCTCTTTTCGGTGTCGCTTCTTCATTGAGATGAATGCGATGTTGAACTATGACTGGACTCAATCCCTTTATGTTAGTCAAAGTCCAACCAATAGCTTCCTTCTGTTTTCTAAGAATTGTTTTAAGATATTCTTCTCGCCCGTCATTTAAATGGGAGGCAATTATGACAGAAAAAGTCTCTTGTTCGCCTAGATAGACGTACTTGAGATGTGCAGGTAAGGCTTTCAATTCTAAGAAAAGGGAAGGATCACTGAAAGGAGAAGTCAAATTTATTTGCTCCACATTTGGTGAAATAGGGTTCGAGACCCAATTCACAACAGACTCGACAATCTGATCATGGTTAAAGTCTTTAGACTCTGACTCGAGATCACAATCAGTTTCTAACTCCAATTCTTCTCTAGTTCACTTGTCAAGTTCTTAGTGAGGTTGACTTCAATGTTTGATCCTCAACATTACGGGGTTTCTTTCCTAGATTGAAAATATTGACTTCTCTAGTCATGTCCCCAAAGGTTAACCTCATGAGCCCATTCTTACAGTTGATAATAGCGTTGGCAGTAACAAGGAATGGGTGCCCCAAGATAACATGAGTTTGAGCCCTAGGATTGGACACAGGTTTGTCTCAAGAACTATGAAATCAATGAGGTAGATAAACTCCCCGACCCAAATAAGGACATCATTAATTTTCCCCTTGGGAACTTTCACTGAACAGTTAGCAAGTTGGATTGTGACTCGAGTTGGACTAAGATCGCCCAATCCGAGTTGTTGATAAATGAGAAGGGGGCAAATTGATACTTGCCCCCAAGTCAAGAAGTGCACGACTAATCTTGGCTTGTCCTATAGTGCAGGCAATGGTAGGACAACCCGGATCTATGTACTTGATAGGGATCAGACCCGACAATAGCTCACTAATATTAGTGGCTAAGAAGACTTTCTTGGGAACATTAATCTTTCTCTTCTTGGTGCACATGTCCTTAAGAAATTTCACATAGGATGGGACTTGTTGGAGGTATCAAGAAGTGGCATATTTATTTTAACTTGATTGAAGATCTCAGTTATCTTATCCATGTGTGGATTCTGCTTATTGTTTTTCAGCCTATTAGGAAATAGTACTACAGGCTTATGCATCTGACTGGTTGACTATCCTTTTCAGATTCATCAAATTTGGAAGGATTGGGACTAGATGAGGTGGATGCTTGTATGTTGTTGTGCTGAATGGAATTGGATGGTGTTGACACTTGATTATCAACTATCTTTCCCAACCTCAATGTATGAACAACATTATATTAATTCAACGGTTGATTCTTAGCCAAATGGGCTTGTTGAGAATTCTTAAGATTCGTTACTGGCTGACTGGGCAGGTACCCTTTAGTCTCTCAGTCTGTGCATTAGCCAATTGGCTCATTTGAACCCTTAGCCTCTGTACTGTTTGCATGAGGAACTCTTGGTTCTTCATGCACCTTTCTATGTTTTTCTCAAAATCAGTCATTCTCTTCTCAAGTTGAGGATTTTGGAAAGAAGATTGTGGAGCTTGGTTGGAAAAGTTTTGTTGATAATTTAAAAAATTGGGTGGATGGTTGGAAGAATTGTGATGGTAATTTGAAAAGTTGGGTTGATGATTGGAAGAATTATTGGAATGTTGGAAGTTGTTTGAATGGTTTAACCATGAGTGGTCATTATTGTTTTGGCAACATGAGAAATTCGGGTGATTTCTCCAGTTAGGATTGTAGTTTTGTGCATAAAGATTATTGTTGGGCCTCGAAAAGGCCGCATTCATCGGTTCAGAAAATTATTGTTGAGCTTGGAACAGTGGACAATCCTCAAACACATGATTCATGTCTTGACAGTAAGTACAAAACAGAGTTAAAAATTAGTTTGGACTAACTTAATTGACTGGAACTGGTTTCTTAGTTTTTAAAACTTCTAGTCTTCTTACTAGGTTTGTTATTCTAGCCTCGGCAGCTATGAATGATTCAATTGAATGGAGACTTCCTTTTGAAGACATGGAGTTTGAATTCCTAGAGTTTTGATTAGTTGGTTCCCATTGGGTAGTCTTTTCAGCGAGATTCTCATATAAATCCCATCCTTCATTTTCATCCTTTTGCAAGAATCCCACTTAGCACATGGTTTCTAAGAGGGTCTTGGTTGAGTAGTCTAAACCATCATAGAGAATTTTACATTGTCACCATTTCTCTATTCCATATGAGGATATTGGACAAGGAGGTCTTTGAAGCGTTCAAAGTACCTCCAAAACGGTTCACTAGGTTCTTACTTGAACTGCATGATGTTCTTCCTAATGAGAGTGGTCTTATGAATTGGATAAAATTCTTCAAGAAAATCTTGATGAAACCATCCCATTAGTGATAGAGCTGGCTGCTAAGCTATAAAGCCATTTCTTGGTTAAGTCCTTAAGAGCAAATGGGACCAATCTCAACCTAATAGCATCATCTACAAGGTGTGAAATTTTCATCATTAAGGATACTTTCTCAAATTCTCTTATGAAGAAATAAGCATCTTCAGACTCTAAGCCATAAAACTTAGAGAGTGTGTTGATGAACTGAGGCTTGAGTTCAAAGTTGTGTTCACCAACTGATGCAAGTTGGATGCAAGATGGGAGTGTGGTTCTAATCGGATATAACCTATTCTGCACAGATGTTGGTTGAGTCATAACCGGATCTGCTTTGGATTCTTACTTGGGTGGTGATGTGTTTCTAGGATGTATTTGGGTCTCTCAACCATGATTGCATATACAAACACTCCCACAAACAAGTTTACCAATAGTCAACAAGAAAAAGAGAAAGCAACCAAGCCTAGTCTAAGGTAAATCTTGTCCTAGACAACTTCTAACTGGTTGATTATCCATAGGAAGTACAATGTAGACTCTGACCACAAGCTAATCACCCAGGTCAGGGCAAGATTGGTAGGAGATATTCGCGCAAAAGCGACAGGCCTAATTAAACCAAACCACCAGCCTCGGGGGTTTCGCCCCTCAATTCCTGTCCTTTGACACTGATTTGGCAGGAGTCAAATTCTAACACCTTCCCCATAGGATAATCTCTTAATGAGTTCGAGATGTCTCTAATGTCAACATCGATTAGATTTTAAGTTAGGCTTAGACTGTGCGTGCTTGGAGATTGTTTGTGGGCTAAGGAAGGGTAATGACTTTCCCACCTTATCATGTTCTAGGTTTTTCCCTTAAAACAGATTGAGCAAGTGTGCAAGTATGAAGCAATAGTAACAATCAAAAAGCAAGTAAATCACCCAAGAATGTTTCTATGCTAGATGCTATGCAAACGTACCTTGTCTCCAACTTTCTTCAACAGTAATTGTAAATGAAAAGTAATTAGATAAATGCCTAGAATGCAAGTCTAAACGCTTTTTTTAAGTAATTGGCAATCAATTAGATTACTATTGGATTAAAAATATGGTATGTGAATATTAGATATAGCAGACATAATACAAAAAAAAAAACTATATTTTTGCAAAGCAATATGTCATGGAAAAAATAGTTTTTAGTAGTCCAAAAAATTTTCAAGCTTTTCCGCTGCAATTTCTTGTAATTCTGTTTACTACTTTCTAGATTAGGGGCATAGAATAACAAGTTTTCTCCTGCATTACTTAAGCGCTAAATCTAATTTCTTGATGGCCCCGAAACAAGACCCCAAAATTGTTTAAAAATAATTACACCATTTCTCCCAGCAACAACGCCAAAAATTGATTGGGATTAAATGCAGTGAGAATTACCATGTAGCTTTGGGTTAACGGGTCGTGATCCACGAGGAGGAATGCGATGAAAGCTTTTTGATGTATTGTTTCAAAAGCAAAGAATGGTGTTGATATTTTTTAATGCGAAAAGAGAATGGAGAGTAGAGAGATGATTTAAAGAAAACTTAAAACTTGGAAAGCTTTTTGAGAGAGTGATCTTAAAAGGCTTTAAAAGTGATGGTATTTATTTGTTTTTAATGAAGAAGAATTCGGGCTCACTATTCTATCGTTCAACTATGTGTCATTCTCTTGAAAATTTAAATTGCCTCAATGAGATCATAGGCAAAGATTAGATTTTTAGAAGGATCAAGTAAACACATAAGATGAGTTTTGAAAAAAATTACTTCTTTTTGAAACAGTCCTTAAATGGAATGTTAAATCATCAAGATTTTCTCAAGTATGAAATAAAACTAGTTTAAGGCTTATTTTCAAATTGAAGTTTAAGATAAGTCCAAGCCCATCCTCATGTGCCTTCAAGAACACGCCAATATGCAAGGCTTAGTTTAGGCATTCATATGATTCATTGGGTCCTTTTTATAGAAATCAATCAAGAAGAATACTTATAGAGAAAAAAGAATAGTAAGCCCAGAAAACCAATTTAGCTATTAATACGATGGAAAAGAAAATAAATGAATAAAATGAAAACATAGACATACCAGTAAAGTTGAGCAGAGTTTAAGCAATGGTGAATCTCCTTTGATTGTCACTTCAACGGTCAATTACACACTCTTTTCCTCTCTCACTTATTTTTGGACTGAACTATAAAAATAAATTTGAGATTCAACTGCTCATAAACTATCTAATAATGATCCTAATTCCTAAAAATAAAGAAAAAAACTTAAACTAGTCTTCCATCCCTTCTTCTCTGTAAAATACAGTATTTATAGCCAAAAACCCGAAGGGGAAGAGCGTGAGCAGATAGTGGAAGCAAAGGCTTCCCCTATCTCTCTAACCAAACCACGAATGGCTTTGGCCACGGATCTGTTGCTAGGGCCACAGATCCACGGCCCTGTTGCTAGGGCCACAGATCCACGGCCCTGATGTGGCCATCTGGCCACATCAGGGGTCAGGATCGAGGTGATTTGATTTTCCTTATGTATATCCCAAAAGATATGCTCTTTGATCTTCTGATTTCAACGATTCTTCGTTGATCTTTGGTTAACAAACTGGATCCAAATTTAACTAATTTTCAACCGATTTTATCTCCCTTGATTGCATTGATCTTCAGCCGAAATCGTCTCTATCCTCCTGAATATTTGTTCCCATCTTTATTTAATAAATTAATTAAATCAGAATTAAAGTGGACTTTTTGGCTCAATGTTCTTCCACATCCATTAGTAATGTGCGTGCACATTATTAAATAAAATAAGACTTAACAATAGGGTTTATTAGATAATAAATATAGTAATGTGACAATATATATGCAATATTAGTGACCGATCACTCATATTGTGCCACTAATGCCAGCAAAATCCAAATTGACGAGTGTTTTACGACATATGAGAATGCCTCATTGTAATCAATGTCTTCTCTCTAAGCGTAGTCTTTAACCACCAATCTGACTTTATAGCATACAGTATCACCATCGCTAGATCTCTATTTTTATGCAAACACCCACTTACAACTGATCACCGTCTTTCTCTGGGAAATTCTAATAGTTCTCAAGTGTCATCCTTGTGTAGACAACTCATCTCTTCTATCATGGCATCCTTTCACATCTTGAACTCTGAACTAATTTCAGCTTCTTAATATGTAGACGGGATTGCCTCCTTAATAACTGGGAATCCATAGGCCACAATTATATTTGTAGTGAGCCAACTAGGCTTTCGTAGATTTCTCCGGGTTCTTCCAACTGCAATGAAATTTGAACATCACCCAAAGCCTGTCCTTGATCCTCATCATCAACAGCATCCTGCTCGGCTAAATGACCAGTACCCCGTGTCACCATGGGTATGGTCTCAAATGATCTGATATTTCTAGAAACAGTGAAGTAGCATCAATCTCCACCTTCTGCGATATCCCTTTGGTCGTTTCACTATTCACCTGCTGAGAATTTGTAGGCTTCATAATTGAAGCCTCATCAAATATGGCATCTCTACTCAAGACAAACTTTTTGTCCCTCGGATCTCAAATTTTGTAGCCTTTTACACCTTTTTTGAATCCTATAAACACACCTTTTCTCGATCTCGGGCCCAACTTGTCTTCCTTGATATGATAGTAGGCCGAACACCCAAATACCCATAGCGAATCATAATCCTGAGCAGCTCTTCTTGACCATGCTTCTGAAGGAGTTTTATCTCCTATCGCAGATGAAGACAACCTGTTAACGAGATAGTAAGCATACGTCATTGCCTCAACCACAAAATATTTGTAAACTGGCGTTGGATAACATGCACTAGACCTTCTCTTGCAAGATCATGTACATCCTTTCAGTCACCCCGATTGTTGCGGTGTTTTTCATTCTATGAAGTGCCTTTCTATGCTCTCATTACGACATAGCTGTCTGAAAGGATCACTTGTATACTCTCTTTTGTTGGTCTGAATGGAGTACCTTGATCTTCCTTCATGTACTTTGCTCCATGTTTCTCTTTCACTCAACAAACAACTTCACGACTTCCCCTTTGTGCTTCATGGTATATACCCAACACCGCATAAAGTAAACATCTATACAAGATACAAAGTAGTAGTTGTAGGTCACCTAGAGGGGGGATCAATAGGTGACTGGCTAATCTAATACAAACTAATGTGGAATTTAAAAAAAAACTATTTATGCAAACTAAATAAACACACTTTGTATACCCAAAGAGTGAAGCTGAATTCCTGGTGAAGGGTTGTGGACTATCTTCTCAAGATTCCTATAGATTAAGAGTTGAGGTGCCACTATGGCTCTTTTGGTTAAATACAAGTGTGAGCAAACAATTAACCCAAGCATATATATTAGTAGAGCACAAGTATATCAAGCATATGAAGAGATAAACCGGGAACTGCATTAGACGGGGGACAGACGGGACAGTGCGCGGCTCTAGAAGATCCGTGAAAATGCGGCTATGGCCGCGATTCTGCGGCCGTACGGTTGTGGCCGCGCCCGTACTTTGGGCCAAGGTTTGCCCTGTGGCCTCCCTTTCCCTGGTGCCTATATGTACCCCCCTGGGGTTCTATATTGAGGGATATGCAATGTTTTAGGGTAGTTTCTTCTCCTTGTTGTAGTTTAGGGTAGTTTAGGTTAGTGTTCTTCTTCTTTCTCCTTTGTATTTTTTATTTCTTGTAGATCTTGTAATAGGAGAGAGAGTGGTACATTATTGGGAAGCAAGAGTACTTGTAATAGAAGGTGACAATCTATGAAATGTGCTCTCTTAACTTATTTTTGTTTTCTTCTCAAACTCCTTTTATATGTTTAGATAATTTTCTCTCATGGCAACTAACTACTAACCGCTAACTTGCTAACTTGCTAACTTCTTACTTGATAATCCATATGAATCTAATAGCCTCTACTTGGCCTTGCTCTTGCAAGAGCCATTGATGGCTCATGATGATGGATCTAACACTCTAACATCTAAATCTCTAAAAAGCTAACATTACTTTATTTCATGCTTGCTCTTATTAGGTTTTGATGATTTAATTGTAGCTTGCACTTGTTGGTTAAATTTGGATGTGAAAGTTAACATATGAGCCATGCTATGTAAAACTCTTGAGCCAAGGACTAGCGATGGCTAATGATACATGTGAGGCAACTATCACTAAGAGATTAGCATGTTAGTGGAGTCATTAGTAGTTAGTAGCCATGAGTTTTTTTTTATCTTTTTACTTTATTTTAAAAATATATCAAAAATCACAAATATCTTATCTTCTATGTTTCCCACTTCTTTGTATTTCACCGTACTCTTCTCTTTCCATTCTTTTTTTTTTTTCTTTTGATTATTTCAAACATTGAAGAACTTTTAATACACACGTAAGTCAACTGGTAAATCTTCTATCACCTCCCGTCCCTATGGATTCGACTCGTTTTAGCCTCTATGCTATAACGGAAGTATTGAGGAAGCCAAAGCACACACACTTTAAATCTTGATTTTAAAACATACACTTTTCGTGCGCGATTTTCCCCCGATCACCCCTAAACCCTTAACAAGGCCGCATAAACGCGGCTTGTTGAGTTTGCTACTGATCTGTTTTTGTGCAGGGCTGCTTAATATTGCTTAAATATTTACTGCAGTTGATAATTTCTCTGTTTGGTAACCTTACATATTTCTAATAAATTAACAGTAGCCTATTAGTTGATTAACTTTAAAAAAATTTAGATTCTTGCATCATAGGCATACGTCTATTTAAATTTTTTTAATTTTTGTTAAAGAGTGCTGGAGACCAGGTACGTTTGCATTGCATAGAGAATAGGAAGCACCCTTTGCTGATTTACTGCTTTTGAGTGAATTCTTTTCTATTTGTTTGTACACGTGCACTAATACATCTTAAGGACAAAAGTGCTAAATAACATAAGGTGGGGACGTTATTACCCTTCCTTGGCCTACAACCGTCTTCCTTGCACTTACAACCTAACCTTAATTTAAAATTAACTAGACGTTTGCCCTAGGATTAGTCGGACTCACTAAGAGATTGACTAAAGGAGAAAGTTGTTAAATTAACTCTTGTTAAACTGGTGACTAGGTAGGGGATTGAGAGGCGAAACCTCGAAGGTTGGTGCTTTGATATAATTAGGCCCATCTTGCCGGATACCTCCCACCGATCTTGCCACCTATCTAGTCAATTAACTTGTGGTTAAGGTCTTTAAATAGGATTGATTGCTTTTTGTTTTCTAAAATTAGGAGTCGTCTAAATCTAAGCGTACCTTAAAATAGAATTGATTGCTTTTTGTTTTCTTTTTGATGAATTGGTTTGAATTGATTGGGCATGTAAGTGTGGTTAAGAGACCCAATTACATCTAGATTGATTAGGACTAAGTCAACACCTCAACCTAACGAACAACGAATCATCATTAAATAAAAAAATAAAAAAATATATTCCCCATGGCCTATCCAAATTCATTTGGATACAATTCATTTTATAGGTCAAATCCATCTATTCATCCACCAACCTCTTTTCCGAGTTTTCATCCCCAACCAACCCTCTCATCTTTTACATTCTATCATATCATTTGGTGCAATTATTATAATAATACATCTCATTCTTCGGAACAGCTTCCCTTGATAGGGTATTCGTTAGGACAAGGTCCAAATCAGTTTCACATATTTCAAGAACCTACGAGCGAACCCTATCCATCACATCAATTAGAATTCAACAATAATCATAAGGAGGACCACAACTTCACACCAAATGCTAAGTAACAATGTTTCACACTGGGCCCACCTAGAGATGATGGCTAATAAGTTAGCATTTGAGCAAGACGAGGATTCCTTTTCTACTCAATCTGTTCTTAATCCAAAACCAAATAGACCGATGTCAATTCAGAGATACATTAATCGAGATATATTGAAAAAAGTCCAAAGTGGTAAACCCATGTCAATTCTAGATCATATTCATCTTCATGAAGAACACGAGTTCATAAATGAACCTGATGAGGAAGTATGCGAATTAAATGACTTTCGTTGATATCGAGACAAACTGATTAGAGAGCAGTTGGCCGAATATTCACCTCGTTGGAAGCAAGTTGAGTCGTATAGTGAAGATAAATGTAATGATGAATCTTAAAATGATGAATTTAAGGAAAGAAATGAAATGAACAAGTTGGAGAGAATGAATACAAAGCTGACAAAAAGATTAACCTCTCCAATTTTACCACTAAAAATGATACATTGGAATAATGAAAAGCGAGCTCGAGGCAAGAAACTGCGAAAATTGGTAACATCACCTCTCTTACACTTTATTTCATGCATTCATACATTGAAGACAATACAAGAGATAGGTGTGTGTTGACACTCTAAAAAAGACAAGCTCCTGGGTAGCACTTCAACTGATCTGAACAACATCTACACTAGGCGGTATTTACAAAAGTCAGAGTCATGGACGAGTTGATAACCAGGTTTATCCCCACTTCAGAGGCCACAGCAGGCCTATAAGGCTAGGTCTGTTCAAACACCTAGCCTTGCGTGAGCCCAAAAGGGGGCTAATTTTGCTCATAGCCTTGTCAAAAGGGCCGAACCCACTAGCTTCGTACGAAGCTTCAATCAGGCCCACTGAATGCTAACCTTAGGTTCGCTGGAAGCTTTTTCACCAACTTCGCTGGAAGTGTGGTTTAGCTCCAATGTAAGCTAACCTTCTAGCTTCGCCCGAAGCTTCACTTAGCTCATCAAATGAGCTAACTTCTAGCCTCACTTGAGGTCTTGAATATAGCTTCCTCGGAAGCTTTTATGATGAACTTCGCATGAAGCTCTCCCCTAGCTCCGCCACGAGCTTTTCCAGGTCATCAGTTGATCATTTTAAATCCCACTAGGGATTAATGGGTGAACCCCACAACTTTAATGGGGTTAATGTGACTTTAAGTGGGTGATACACCTACCCACTTCTTCCCATATTAAGTGGAGATAATTAAGCCACAATGGGTCTCAATAGCTCGCGCGAACCTCCCAGCTTCGCCTGAAGCTTGCATTTAGCCTCGTAACAAGGCTATTTCGAGCTTCGCGTGAAGTTAACAGACTGATTCAGCCTTGCTAAATTCAAGGAGCAGTTACACCCTTATTATTGCTATAAATATCCCTTGCAAGGGAGAAGAAGAGCTGGGAAAAGATTCAGAGATCTAAGAGATTTTTAGCCAAAAGTGTTCTCTTGTTTTTAAGCTTTCAAAGCCCCAGACACTCAATTATCTTCCATCCAGGGTCCCAACACGTCTTCTACCTACAGAGGATTTTCAAAATCTGGCGAGAAGAAAATTCTCTTAAGAAGGCTTGAACACCCGACCGATTTCACCGTCAACAGGATAAAGTGATCGCACGCTGATCAGATTCTCATCAGCATACCTTCCTAGAAATCTCAGAGGAGATCTACTTGTAATTTTTTCTTTAAAGAAATACTTGTAATTTTGCTCCTCGATCCTTTTGTAAATTTTCCTACAAATCAATGAAAAATAAGATGGCGACTCCACTGGAGACTAGAGTCTTCTTTCGCAATAAGGAGATGATGTCGCAATGTAACGGTCATAGTACTGAACCTATCACCGTTGAAAATTTGGTCATCCACTTTGACCAAGAGAAATTCGAGGAACTCCTCTCTAGGGTGATCCAGTACCCCATACACGGAAGCACAGAAAGGTCTCCATAGCCAAAGCTCCACCAGTTACAGATCAGAAAGCAGCTCCGACTGAGGCCGTGGCCAAGCCTATGCTAGTCGCGTGCCCGGTTAAGCGAGCCTTGCTCCAATTCCCTTCAGCCTCAACCAAAGCTAAGTTGACATCATGTCAACATGGTGGTCTATGCAAAGCCAAGCAAGTTTCACACGAACCTTGAACTACTCAAAGTAAGCGAATTTGGAGGGCGAAGCCAAGAGCCCCTCTGCACGAGGCTTTAGGCAATGTTGAAGCTTAACCTCGCCTCCCGCGTGAAGAAAAGGGCAAAGTGCCCCTAAGTATTGATGGTGTTGCTTACGCAGCTTCAACACGTAGCACTCAAAGTCCCCTTAGATGTGAGGCTGAATTGGGCACGCGATGCAATGTTAAACACGAAGCCTTGTTGGTTTTGCCTAACCAAACGCTCTTGTTTCCAGCGCTAACTTCGCCCCTTTGAGTGAAGTTAAGGGCGTACCTTCAAGTGCTGATAGCATTACTCATGCAGCTTCAGTACCTAAGGGTACTAATAATGTCCCTAGCCGCAAGGTTAAAACTAAAGCATTGTGTAGTGCTAATTACCTTCGCTGCAATGCGAAGATCAAAGCGTCAATATGCGCTAAAAGTGAAGCTACCATGGCTTTGCTCCCAGTGCTTTCTAGCGCTAAGCTCGCACTTGGGGGGAGCTAAAAGATTAGCTTCGTCGACCGAAGCTAATGTTATAGGTGGAGTTGTTTTAACTTCACCTGTAATTAAAGAGAGAAGCTTCAATGCTAGAGTTCTCCAGCTTGAACAACCTAGTACACGACCTCCTCGAGTCTCTGTACTAGACCACTTAAGTTTGGTTGATCTTAATTTATGAGAGTTCTTAACTAACAAATGAAAGTTCTATTGTGAAGAACTAAGCCATACTTCTCCCTCCTGTTGTGAATAAGAAGGGTGCCAGTTGGTGCCAGTCCATTCAGTCCATTGCCGAATAGGGCCTGTCCCCGCCATTCATCCATATTAACAGTCAATTTTCAACTGACTATCGATTCAAGCCCCTGTGAAATCTCAGAAAAAGAACAAAGCACAAACATGCCAGATCTTCCCTGAGCATCCGTCAACATGATAGGGAGCGGCGAACCGCTCAGGGCCAGACGAGGGAGACGTGATACTAACTCTCCTTCATTCAGTTCTCCAGATTCAGACTATAGTCCTAATTTGGGCCAAGTCTTAGTAGGACAAGAGGGCTCATTCTGAGGCACAAGGTCCAGTGTAACAATCCGCTATAATTATGAACAACCGTCCTCTTCAACAGGGGTGATGTCACCAGAACCACTAAAAAGTCTCTTCCAATGGTCCGATGATGAGGGAGAAACTAGTGGA
Source organism: Agave tequilana (assembly GCA_038442645.1). Lineage (NCBI taxonomy): Eukaryota > Viridiplantae > Streptophyta > Magnoliopsida > Asparagales > Asparagaceae > Agave > Agave tequilana. The sequence goes on from JAVJIF010002683.1 coordinate 324,444, forward strand.
TATACCTCTTTAGTAACAGTCAGCTCTGTGCAAACAGGCATAGTGTCAGTTAATATGGCCGACAACAACAATGATGACCTTCGCCAACGGATAAAGGCTCAAGAAGAAACTTCCAGGGCACTACAAGAAGCTTTAGACAATATTCAACAGATGCTAGCTCAGCTCCTGACCAACTGGAATAACAATGACACCGAGAGCAATCATAATGAGGAGGAACATAATGATGATGAACAGCCTAAAACTGAGAAGTCGAAGGAAAGTTCTTCAATTGACACCGAGGTCATTAAAGGCATCTAGGCTCAAATTGCATCCCTAGTCCAGAGGGACGAGCTGAAGAAGATAGGTATGACTTACCCTTACCCACTTGAATGGGATTCAGTACCATACCTGCCAAAATTCAAGCCACTTATGTTAGATATGTATGATGGTAAGAGCTCACCGAACCAGCATATCTATTACTTTCGGTCCCAGACTGGTAATGTAATAGATAATAATGCCATCATGGTCAGATTGTTTATAGGTACTCTCAAGAGAGTGGCCTTCAACTGGTTCAGAAGCCTTCCACCAGGTTCCATCAATTCTTGAATCGATTTGGAGACGCGGTTCCTCTCTCGCTTCTATGAGGATGACACCGAGGTAGCCGTGGATAAACTTCTTTCCATAGTGCAAAGAAAGGAGAATCGGTCCGTGATTATATATTGAAAGATTCAGAAATCTATCTCTGATGTATCCAGCAGGGATGTGATTGTGAAATGAAAGTAATAAGAATTACCGTGTAGCTTTGGGCTAACGGGTCGTGTCCACGAGGAGGAATGTGATAGAAGCTTTTTGGTGCTTTTGTTAAGTAACAAAGAATGGAGTTGGTATCTTTCTTTTTTTTATAAATTGAAAAAGAGAATGGAGAGAAGAGAAATGATTAAAAGAAAATTTGTAAACTTTGAGAAGGCTTCGGAAAAGGTGATTTAAAAGCTTGAAGAGTGATTTGTTTTTTTTAATATAAGAAGAAGATCTGGGCTCAGTATCTCACTACTCAACGATGTGTTCTTCTCTTGAAATTCTTAGTGCCTCAACTTGATCATAGGCAAAAACTTAAGCTTGAGTTTTAGAAAGTTTTAAGCAAAGAAAATAAGATAGTTTGGAAAAGTTAACTCTTTTCTTTAAGAAATCATCTTGAATCGAATGTTAAATCATCAAGTATTACAAGTATGAAATAAAAACAAGTTCAAAAGATGTTTTTAAAGGAAGTAGAAGTTTAGAAATCCAAACCCATCCTCATGTGCCTTCAATAACACTTTCAACGAAGAAAGGCTTAATTTAGGCATGCATATGATTCATTGGGTCTTTTCATCAAAAATAATTCAAAAAGAAGAGGGATCGAAGAGAAGAACAATAGTGAGCCCAGAAAATGAATTTAGCTACTTATAGAAGATGAAAAATAACACATAAAAATAAAGCACGACATACCCTTGAATTGGAGTGGAAGAAGAGAATGCTTGATCCTTTTATTGATGTCACTTCAATCATCAGATTTCAATCACTCTATTCCTCTCTCTCACTGGTATTTGAACTGAACTACAAATTATGAAAATAGAGATGCAAGTTCTATACTATCTAACAAAGAGCCTAAACCTTAAAAATAAAGAGAAAATCTTAAACTAACTTCCGGTCCCTTTTTCTCTGAAAAATACAGTATTTATAGGTAAAAACCAAACAGGGAAGATCGTATGAAGATAGGGGGAGCGTTTACGAAGATAGGGGAGCAAACGCTCCCCAAAAACCCTAAACGGCCGCAAAAACGTGACTTTTGTCACGTTTCTGCGGCCGTGGTGTGGCCAGGTGGCCACACCAGGTTGGAGGGACTCCTTCGTTTGGCGATTCTCTTTTATCTTCTGCTGGTTTCCCGTTTCAGCTTCCAGATGTGTCGAAACAGCCTTTGATCTTTTGGCTTTAACCACTTGATTTGAGAAGATTCATTTTAATCAATTTTTAACCTCTCTGATTTGCCATGACCTGCCCTGATTTCCTGATTTTTAATTACTTCTAAATTAAATCAGAACATGATGGACTTTTGGACTCGTTTCTCTTTCCTATCCTTTAGCAATGGGCCTGCATTTTATAAAGAAAAATAGGACTTATTAATATTATTTATTTAGATAATAAACATGGTAATGTGACAATAAATATGTAATATATATGACCGATCACACCCCTACACTTATTTTTTGCTCGCCCTCGAGCAGAACATCAAAACTAATCCTAATCAATTATTAGACCACTTTCGCAGGTCACTCGATTGCACTGAGCATGTGCAACAAGCCGTTAAACCTCTAGGTTACCCCTAGAGGACGAGTTTTATCTCGTGAAGGTTTTCAGTGGATTGCACCCACAAAATCCATAAAGAAAGAGAAAAAATGTTAGTATTTTCGAAAGGCATTTTGAAAAGAGAAAATATTTGAACTATATTTGTGAGCGTTTAAGTAATTTATAAGTTATAGGAATATCAAATTTTTCATCCCTAAACTTAGTCTCTATTCAAAAACATGTCATCAATCAAAGTAAGGAGTCAAATTGTATTTCTCATCTAGTCTATTACTTTACCCTAAGTCATATGCACCATTGTGACCGTGAAGTTTGACTAAGGGTTCTTTAACATTAACTCCTATGCCTTATTTTTATTTATTTTGGGTGGTATTTATTCCTCAATTCCATTAGGCTTTTTAATTTGCCCATGTAACGAACCTAAAGTCGGTGACACCCAAACCGGACAGTCTTAGGGCACCAGGTGAGAAAGCACCCCTAAGGACTTAAACACTCTAGCAGACAAGGCCACGAAACCAAGGGTTTTTATTTACAAAATGTACCCCTTTTATGCGTGAATACTTATGCTTTATCAGGCACAAATACCCAGCTTAATCAGAGGATTTATATATATAATTTTTTTCAAACTTATCTAATTATCTTTTGCATACTAAGGCTTGCTTAGCCTAAGCACCTAGCTAATCAATAATCAGATTTGCATACATACATACATACATACATACATACATACATACATACATACACACATATATATATATATATATATATATATATATATATATATATATATATATATATATATATTATATATATATATAGTAGTCTTCGTGTGAGAAACTTTCTCACACGAAGACCGTGAGAAAACTATATAGGAGCTTTTATGTGGATGATCCGAACCGTTCATCTTGATCTATATACTTTATTTAGATTATCAATTAAAAATCACGCGAGTCTGAGCTTTTTTACCCATACAACAAGTAGTTACAAAACATATGTTATATTCACCGTAGAATAAAGATGTCACTTGATGCATCGGTAAAAAAAGTTGGAATCGCGTGATTTTTTATTGGTAGTCTAATTAGAGTATGTAGATCATGATGAACGGTTCGGATCATCCATAAAATCTCTCTTATATGGTTTTCTCACGAAACTTATTATGAGAAAGTTTCTCATTTGAATATTTTCCTATATATATATATATTTTTTATATAAGGCATAAGAAATTTTGTCTTTGAATCCTAAGTGTGTAAGTATATAAAGTGTGCATATTTCTTCAAGGTAATGATCAAGACTAAATTACTTTCATCAATTTTCTTCCTAACCCTAAAAATCAAATAAGTTATCTTATTTTGACTAAGTATAAGAAATCCTAATTATGATTTTCTATTCCTTAAAATTGACTTAATTTCTTACAAAAAATATACCAAAATATTGTTCTTACCTTTCAAAAAGTTATATATATATATTTATTTATACTAGTCATGTTAGAGCCCTCCCCCACACTTATCTCATGCATTGTCCCCAATGTATGAAAAAAATGTATCGATGCATGAAATAAAATAGAAAAGAGGAAAGTTACCGATACACTGGGTCAAAAAGACCCACAGGCGTTTCATTTACCGGGACCGATTCCAAGAAGGTTTAAGGCGTTGATCATTTACCTTAAAGTCATTTCCATTCTTAGTGTCATTGACCTCTACAGCACCGTGTGGAAACACGGTTTTACAACGAATGGCCCAGTCCATCTTGATTTTAATTTTCCTGGAAAAAGATGAATCCTAGAATTATAGAGTAAGACTTTTTGTTCAGGGACAAAAGTTTTTCTTATGATGTGTTTATCATGAAAAATCTTAACTCTATCTTTAGTGATCTTAGCATTTTCATAGGCCTCATTTCTTAATTCCTCTAATTTGAAAATTTGTAATTTTCGAAGGTCACTGGCCTTAGTAAAGTCGAAATTCAACTGCTTGATTGCCCATTAGGCCTGGTGCTCTAGCCCAACGGGGAGGTGGCAAGCTTTATCATAGACTAACCTATGAGGAGACATCTCTAGAATCATCTTGAAAGAGGTCCTGTAGGCCCATAGGGCATCTACAAGTTTGGTGGACCAATCTTTCCGATTTTGGTTCACAGTCTTCTCCAACATAAGCTTGACTTGTCTATTGGAAACCTCAACCTGCCCAATGGTTTGAGGATGATAAGGTGTGGACAACTTGTGAGTTATGGCATACTTTCGCATAAGAGTTTCAAAGGATCTATTGCAAAAGTGAGTGCCATTATCACTGATGATAGCACGAGGGGTTCCGAAGCGTGAGAAAATGTTCTTTTTCAAAAACTTTATGACAACTTTGTTATCATTAGTTCTACTAGGAATAGCTTCTACCCACTTGGACACATGTCCACAGCAACCAATATGTATTGGTTTCTAAATGAATTAGGAAATGGACCCATAAAGTCGATGCCCCAAACATCAAAGAGTTCTATCTCTAGAATTGGGTTGAGGGGCATCATATCTCGTTTTGAGATCCTTCCTACCATCTGGCATCTAAGGCACGTCTTGCAAAATTCATAAGCATCTTTGAATAAAGTGGGCCAATAGAATCCACTTTGTAGAACTTTTTTAGCAGTCTTGTGGGGACCAAAGAGTCCACTGCATGCAAGTTTGTGACAAAAGGATAGAACACTCTTAACCTCCTCATCGGGAATGCATCTCCTAATAATTTGGTCAGAACAGTACTTAAAAATATACGGTTCCTCCCAAAAGAAATATAGGACTTGGGATGAGAACCGGTATATATCATTTTTAGACGAATGAGATGGAGTTTGATTTATGACTAAGTAATTCACTATATCAGCAAGCTAAGGTTCCTTAAAAATAGCTAAGAGATTTTCATCAGGAAAGTCCTCATTTACGGGCAATTCGTTGCATGGAGAATTTGGGATACGAGAAAGATGGTCAGCAATGACATTTTCTACGCCTTTCTTGTCTCGAATCTCGAGATCAAATTCTTGAAGAAGGAGGATCCAATGAATAAGTCGGGCCTTAGCATCCTTCTTCATTATGAGGAACCTAAGCACAGAATGATCGGTGAAAATAGTGGTTTTGGACCCTAGTAAGTAGGGACGAAATTTCTCTAAGGCAAACACTACTGCCAAGAATTCCTTCTCAGTAGTAGTGTTGTTCAATTGAGCATCATTGAGAGTCTTACTAGAGTAATAAATCACGTGCTGCTTGTTATCAATGCGTTGTCCTAGGACAGTGCCTATGGCAAAATCAGAAGCATCGCACATGATTTCGAACGACTTAGACCAATCTGGAGCAGATATGATTGGTGCAGAAATAAGCACTCTCTTAAGCTTCTCCCAAGAATTCATACATTCAACATCGAATCATATCTGCTAACAGATTAGTCAAGGTCTAGCAATCTTGCTAAAATCCTTGATAAATCTTCGGTAAAAACTGGCGTGTCCTAAAAAGGATCGAATATCCTTCACGCTTTTGGGCATGAGAGCTTAGCAATAACCTCAATCTTGGCTCTATCCACTTCAATTCCCTTCTTAGAGATTTCATGACCCAAGACAATTCCATGTTTTACCATGAAGTGGCATTTCTCTCAGTTTACTGTCAAATTTTTCTCAGCACAATGTTGGAGGACAAGTTCTAAATGGTGGAGACATTGAGTGAATGAATCTCCGTAAATAAAGAAATAATCCATGAAGACTCTTAGAATCGTTCTACCATATCAGAAAAAAGACTCAACATGCAACGTTGAAATGTTGCTGGGGCATTGCACAAGCCGAAAGGCATTCGACTATAAGCAAATGTCCCAAATGGACATATGAACGTAGTTTTTTCTTGCTCCTCAGGAGCAATAGGAATCTGATTATACCCCGAGTAACCGTCCAAGAAACAGTAATGCTCGTGGCCCGCCAAACGTTCAAGCATTTGATCATTGAAGGGGAGTGAAAAATGGTCCTTACGAGTTGCAGCATTAAGTTTACTATAGTCAATGCAAACTCGGATCTTCGTGGGAAGTCGAGTTTGGACCAACTCTTTGTTCTCATTTTTCACTACAGTGAAACCGGATTTCTTTGGAACCGCGTGGACAGGACTGACCCATTGGCTATCAGAAATTGGATACATTATCCCATTGTCTAAGAGTTTCACAATTTCAGCGTGAACAGCCTCTTGCATTATAGGGATTAACCTACGATGCGGGTCTCTTTTAGGTGTGGCATCTTCATTGAGATGAATGCGATGTTGAATGATGGTTGGACTTAATCCCTTTATATCAGTCATAGTCCAACCAATGGCTTCCCTATGTTTTCTTAGAATTGCTTTAAGATCTTCTTCTTTCCCGTTATTTAAATGGGAGGCTATGATGACAAGAAATGTCTCTTGTTTGCCTAGATAGACGTACTTGAGATGCGCATGTAAGGCTTTTAATTCTAAGGAAGAGGAAGGCCCACTGGAAGGATGAGTTAATTTAGTTGGCTCCATATTTGGTGAAATAGGGTTCGAGGCCCAATTCACAGCAGACTCAAAACCTGATCAAGATTAAAGTCGTCAGATCTAACTCGAAGTCACACTCAGTTTCTAATTCCAATTCTTCCCTGTGTTCACTTGTTAAGTTCTCTATGAGATTGACTTCAAATGTTTGGTCCTCAACATCATGGGGTTGTTTTCCTAGGTTGAAGACATTGACTTCTCTAATCATGTCCCCAAAGGTTAACCTCATGGATCCATTCCTACAATTGATGATGGCATTGGCAGTAGTAAGGAATGGTCGTCCTAGGATAACAGGAGTTTGAGCCCTAGGATTAGACACAGGTTATGTCTCTAGAACTATGAAATCAACGGGGTAAATAAACTCCTCGACCGAATAAGGACATCATTAATTTTTTCTTTTGAAACTTTAATTGAACGGTCAGCCAGTTGGATAGTGACTCGAGTTGGACTAAGATCACCCAACCCGAGTTGTTGATAAACTGAGAATGGAAGCAAGTTGATACATGCTCCCAAATCAAGAAGTGCACGACTAATCTCGGCTTGTCCTATGGTGCAGGCAATGGTGGGACAACCTAGATCCTTGTACTTGACAAGGATCAGACCCGACAATAGCTCACTAATGTTAGTAGCTAAGAAGACCTTTTTGGGTACATTAGTCTTTCTCTTCTTGGTGCACATGTCCTTAAGAAACTTAGCATAGGATGGGACTTGTTGGATGGCATCAAGAAGTGGCACATTTATCTTCACTTGATTGAAGATCTCAATTATCTTATCCATGTGTGGATTTTGCTTGTTGTTTTTTAGCCTATTAGGAAATGGTATCATAGGCTGGTGCACCTGACTGGTTGACTTATCTTTTTTAGATTCGTCAGATTTAGGAGAAGTGAGATTAGATGAGGTGGATGCTTGATTGTGGTTGTGCTGAATGGGACTGGTTGGTGTTGACACTTGATTATCAACTTTCTTTCCTGACCTCAATGTATGAACAACATTACATTGATTTAATGATTGATCCTCAGCTAAATGAGCTTGTTGAGAATTCCTAGGATTGGTTATTGGCTGACTAGGCAAGGTACTCTTTTGTCTCTCATTCTGTGAAGTGGCTAATTGGCTCATTTGAACCTCTATCCTCTGTATAGTTTGCATGAGAGAATCTTAGTTCTTCATGTATCTTTCCATGTTTCTCTCAAAGTCAGTCATTCTCCTTTCTAATTGAGGATTCTGAAAGGAAGATTGTGGAGTTTGATTGGTTGTTGATAATTTGAAAAATTAGGTGGATGGTTGGGAGAATTATGATGAAAATTGGAAAAGTTGGGTTAATGATTGGAAGAATTATTGGCATGATGGAAGTGGCTCGCATGATTTGACCGTGAGTGGTCATTGTTATTTTGGCTTCATGAGAAATTCAGGTGATTTCTCCAGCCAGGATTGTACGTTGGTGCGTAAGGATTATTGTTCGGCCTTAAAAAGGTCGCATTTATCGGTTCAGGGTATTGTTGCTGAGCCTGAAACACAGGACACTCCTCAAACACATGATTCATGGCTTGACAGTAAGTACAGCCCGGAATTGGAAATTGGTTTGGGCTGACTTGATTGACTGGACTTGGTTTCTTAGTTTCTAAAGCTACCAGTCTTCTCGCTAGATTAGCTAACTTAGCCTCATTAGCTATGGATGATTCAATAGAATGGAGATCTCCTTTTGAAGAGATGGAGTTGGAGTTCCTCGAGGTTTCACTAGTAGGTTCACATTGGATGGTCTTTTCAGCTAGATTCTCATATAAATCCTATCCTTCATTTTCATCCTTCTCCAAGAATTTCCTTGGCACATCCTTTCTAAGAGGGTCTTGGTAGAATAGTCTAAACCGTTATAAAGAATTTGGCATTGTCGCCATTTCTCTATTCCATGATGAAGACGTTGGACAAGGAGGTCTTTAAAACGTTCAAAGTACCTCCAAAACGATTCACTAGGTTCTTGCTTGAATTGCATGATGTTCTTCCTAATGAGAGCGGTGTTTTGAATTGGATAGAATTTCTTCAAGAAGATCTTGATGAAACCATCCCAAGATGTGATAGAGCCCGCCGCTAAGCTGTAAAGCCATTTTTTGGCTATGTTCTTAAGAGAGAAAGGGACAAATCTCAACCTAATAGTATCATCTACAAGGTGTGGGATTTTCATCATTAGACATACTACTTCAAATTCTTTATGCATCTTCGGACTGTAAGCCATGAAACTTGGGGAGTGTGTTAATGAATTGAGGCTTGAGCTCAAAATTGTATTCACCAACCGATGGAAGTTGAATGCAAGATGGAAGTGAGGTTCTAATGGGACAGAACCTATCCTGCAAAGAAGTCAGTTGAGCCATAACTGGATCTGGTCTTGGTTTAAATTTGGGTGGTGATGTGTTTCTAGTCAACCTAAATGAATTAGGGTCTCTTGACCACACTTGCATATACAAACACAATCACAAATAAGTTTACCAATATTCAACAAAAGTAATCAACCAAGCCTAGTGTAAGGTAACCTTGACCTAGACAACTCCTAACTGGTTAATTGTCCACCGGAGGTATAATGCAAACTTTGACCACAAGCTAATCAGCCAGGTCAGGGAAAGATTGGTGGGAGGTATCCGCGTAAAAGCGACGGGCCTAATTAAGCCAAACCACCAGCCTTCAGGGTTTCGCCCCTCAATCCTTTTCCTAGACACTGATTTGGCAGGAGTCAAATTCTAACACCTTCCCCCTTAGGATAATCTCCTAGTAAGTTTGAGATATCCCTAAGGCCAACGTCTATCAGATTTTAAATTAGGCTTAGGCTGTGCGTGCTTGGAGATGGTTTGTGGGCTAAGGAAGGGTAATGACTGTTGGTCCGGATTTGATACCAATTATAGGATCTAAAATATGTCAACACAAATACTCAATCAAAGGATGATTAGCGTTAAAATATAAATAACTTGCATAAAAGGAAACAAATCATAGAAAAGAAAGCAAACGCAAACACAAGTGATTTATGCTGATTCGGTCCTCTTGACCTACATCCAGTCCCCAAGCCATCCGCTTGAGATTTTCCTTTAACCTTTGATTTTGTATACCCAAAATCAACACCTTGTATGCCACTTGACAAATCCCCTTTGCCAAATGTATACAACTGTTCTTACAACCAAGAAGAGCACTACACCTTGTACAACCTCTCTTCAACGTGAAGACACTCTTGTATAATCTGTCTCTTTGAGTGATTACAAGCAATCCTATAAGCCTTGAATCTGTATGTGATCGTGAACAAGGACTCCTTATAGGTGGACTCTCAGAAATCTTCACTAAAGGATTAGAATTTGAGTGAAGAAATGAAAGTGGAAACAGTTTTCTGAAAAATAGATTTTGAACAGAGTTTTTAGGCAGAAAACTATTGATATGAAATTGGTGTTTTAGTCTAGGACAACATCCCTATTTATAGCTGAAATCTATGGTCAGTTAGAGTAGTTATCAGGAAAAATTTGAATATTAAAACGTTGGATAAAACACCAGAAATCAGAAACTGACCAACAGTCAGAAACTACCATTAGTCGACTAGGGCTTGGGGGTTAGTCGACTAGGGTATTGATTTTTGCCTATACAAGTCGACTTAAAAAGGGGGCAAGTCGACTGTAGAATGGCTGATACAAAAGACATGTTTCTAGAAACTGAAATTAGTCGACCATCCGAAGATAATAGTCGACTACAACTGAACTTAGTCGACTAGGAAAAGATTAAGTCGACTATAGTTTGTATGCAGAACAGAAACAGAGAGTTGGTATCTTTTCAGGACAAAGGTTTGTCGACTACATAAAATAACAAGTTGACTATAAGATGTACAAGTCGACTAATCAAGAGTGTAAGTCGACTCATAGGGCTTATGACGTCTGTATATGTTCAAGGCTTTTAACATACTAATCAACATTACAATACACATCCATAGCCATTGTTCTTGAGATGTCTTGAGCATGTAGAAGCATGTAGAACTCTTTTATAAGCTTGTGAGATAGAGCTCCAATGAAATGGCTTCACAAATGTATCATCAGAATCAAGTTTCAACGTTCTCCCCCTTTTTGATGATAACACTTTGTGTGCATGAAAACTTTCCCTGCAGAGAATATGTTATATGTTCTCCCCCTGCGTAGAACAGGTTATAACAGATATAGAAAAACATGTGTTCTCCCCCTGCAAAAAATATATCATAACATATATATACATATGATAAATGTTTGAAATATTTTTCTTATTAAACTTTTTATTTGGTACCTGAAAGATAAACATTAAAATGGTACCATTCATTTATAAGATCAAAACATTAACCTTTAGGAATCCAAACCCAATTTGAATTTGGTTTCCATCTGTTAGTATACATATAATTGCATGAATTACATATAGAATGTATGTATGATGCAATATAAGTATTTTTATCAACAACGCTTAAGTTTTTAGGAGTCTATACGAACTTATTCTAAATTCTTTTTGAAATAATATCAGTATTTCTTTTCACAAAAGAATTATATGGATTATGATTCTTTTTACAAATATGTATAGATTTTCCACTTTGATTTAAGAATCGAAGACCATAATGATTATGTGATATCTTTTTATATGATAACAAATAATTTAACTTTTCTTGTCCTTGATTAAATTTAGTTACATTTTTCAAAATCTCTTCATATTTCATTTTGAAACTTGATATGTCTTTATTTAAAACAGTAATTCTTTCATTTAAAGACAAAGTTTCCTCTTTAAGCATAATATTTTCTTTTATAAAATTCTCATTATCCTTTTTCAACGATGATATCACTTTTTCAAAATCATCTTTTTGAGAATTTATAGAAGAAATTTGAGAAACATAACATGAATTTTTTATGAATTTTTTTCATTTTCCTTTGACAAAACTTATTCTTTATCTTTTCATTCTTAAGATCATTGTATAATTCATGAAATCTATCTAAGAGCTCAATATATTGTACCTCATCTTCTTCTTGAGCCATGAAACAAATGTTGGCATGTTCAGTAGCTTCTTCTTCATCAGAGGATGAGGAATCACTATTTTCCCATGATGCTTGATAGTCTTTCTTTTTGAACTTTTTGCTTTCGAATTTAGCTTTATTTTTTAGCAATGGGCAATCCTTCTTCATATGACCTGTTTTATTACAATTAAAATATTTAAACTTACCTTGCTTCAAGAACTTTCTGAATTTTCTTGAGAGCATTACCATCTTCTCTTCATCGTCATCTGAATTGTTCGTATCTGAGGATGCATGGAAGGCAAGTTCTTTCTTCTTTGAGAAAGGTTGTTGTTAATCCTTATTTCTGTCTTCCAGTTGTACTTCATATGCCATTAAATTAGCAATGAGGTTTTCTAATGAAATAGTGGAGAGATCATTTGCTTCTTCAATTACAGTTGTCTTCTTCTCCCAATCTGATGTAAGTGCACGAAGGATCTTGCGAACTTTTTCGACTTGGGTGTATTCCTTTCCAAGGGATGCTAAGGAATTTGTTATGTCGGTGAACCTTGTAACCATTTCTGAGATGGTTTCATTCTCCTTTATTTTGAATAGTTCAAACCTGTGGACAAGAATAGAAATTTTAGATTTTTTAACCTTATTTGTGCCTTCTTGTGTTACTTGTAGAGTGTGCCATATTTGATTTGCAGATGTGGTTGTTAACACACGATTGAATTCTTCTTTGGTTAAGGCACAACATCACTTTGACATCAAGGTTCGCATTTCTCTTTTGATCATCACTCCAAGCGTTGTAATTGGTAGTCGGTTTGGTGTACGCTGCTTCTACTATATTCCATAGTTCGTAGTTAAGCGAGTGTAAGTAAATCTTCATTCTACACTTCTAGTAGTTATAGTTTGATCTATCAAATAGTGGTAGACGTTGTGTAAAATGTCCTTCTCTGAATTGCGATGAAGAAAACTCCGTTGCCATCCTTGTAGGTTGTTGACTGGGTATGCAGGGCTCTAATAGAGTATGTCGGGCAGGCTCTGATACCAAATGTTGGTCCCAATTTGATACCAATTATAGGATCTAAAATATGTCAACCCAAATACTTAAACAAAAGATGATTAGCGTTAAAATATAAATAACTTGTAAAAAAGGAGACAAATCACAGAAAAGAAGGTAAACGCAAACACAAGTGATTTATCCTGGTTCTGTCCTCTTGACCTACATCCAGTCCCCAAGCCACCCGCTTGAGATTTTCCTTTAACCTTTGATTTTGTACACCCAAAATCAACACCTTGTAACCACTTGACAAATCTCCTTTGCCAAATGTATACAACTCTTCTTACAACCAAGAAGACCACTACACCTTGTACAACCTCTCTTCAACCCGAAGATGCTCTTGTATAATTCTTCTTTTTGAGTGATTAAAATAATCCTATAAGCCTTAAATCTGTATGTGATCGTGAACAAGGACTCCTTATAGGAGGACTCTCAGAAATCTTCACTAAAGGATTAGAATTTGAGTGAAGAAATGAAAGTGAAAATAGTTTTCTGAAAAACAAATTTTTCAACAGAGTTTTTAGGCAGAAAACTATTGATATGAAATTGGTGTTTTTAGCCTAGGACAACATCCCTATTTATAGATGAAATCTATAGTCAGTTAGGGCAGTTATCAGGAAAAATTTGAATATTAAAACGTAGGATAAAACATTAGAAATCAGAAACTGACCAATAGTCAGAAACTGCCGTTAGTCGACTAGGGGTTAGGGGTTAGTCGACTAGGGTATTGATTTTTGCCTATACTAGTTGACTTATAAAGGGGGCAAGTCGACTATAGAATGGCTGACACAAAAGACATGTTTCTGAAAACTAAAATTAGTCGACCATCCGAGGATATTAGTCGACTACAACTGAAATTAGTCGACTAGGAAAAGAATAAGTTGACTATAGTTTGTATGTAGAATAGAAACAGAGAGTTGGTATCTTTTCAAGACAAAGGTTAGTCAACTACATAAAATAACAAGTCGACTATAAGATGTACAAGTCGACTAATCAAGAGTGTAAGTCGACTCATAGGGCTTATGATGTGTGTATGTGTTCAAGGCTTTTAAAATACTAATAAACATTACAATACACATCCATTGCCATTGTCCTTGAGATGTCTTGAGCATGTAGAAGCATGTCGAACTCTTGTATAAGCTTGTGAGATAGAGCTCCAATGAAATGGCTTCACAAATGTATCATCAGAATCAAGTTCCAACAATGATTTTCCCACATTATCTTGATTTGGGTTTTGCCCTTAGAATTGATTGTGCAAAGTGTGCAAGATATAGGAAAGTAACATTCAAAAGCAAATATCACCCAAGAATGTTTCCTAAATTATATGCTACGCATATGTACCTTGTCTCCAGCTATCTTCAACAGTAATTGTAAAATAAACGTAATTAGACAAATGCCTAAATGCAAGTCTAAACGTTTTTTTTAAGCAATTAACAATCACACAGATTACTGTTAGATTAAAAACAGGGAGTGTGAACATCAAATATAGCAAGAATAATAACACACAAAAACTTTATTTTTTGCAAGTAATATGCCCTGCAAAAAAGAGTTTTTAGTAGTCCAACAAAATTTCAACTTTTGAACTGTAATTTCTTAAAATTCTGTTTCCTACTTTCGAGAGTAGGGGCACAGAATAGCAAGTCTTCTCTTGCAAAGCTTGAATGCTAAATCTGAATCTTGACTTCCCTGAAACAAGACAACAAACTTGTTAGAAAATAATTACACCGTTCCCTCCCCGACAACGGCGCCAAAATTGATTGTGAAATGAAAGTGATAAGAATTACTGTGTACCTTTGGGCTAACGGGTCGTGTCCACGAGGATCGATAGAAGGTTTTCGGTGCTTTTGTTAAGTAACAAAGAATTGAGTTGGTATCTTTCTTTCTTTCTTTTTTTTATAAATTGAAAAAGAGAATGGAGAGAAGAAAAATGATTAAAAGAAAATTTGTAAACTTAGAGAAGGCTTTGGAAAAGCTGATTTAAAAGTTTGAAGAGTGATTTGTTGTTTTTAATATAAGAAGAAGATCTGGGCTCACTATCTCACTACTCAACGATGTGTTCTTCTCTTGAAAATCTTAGTACCTCAACTTAATCATAGGCAAAAACTTAATCTTGAGTTTTAGAAAGTTTTAAGCAAAGCAAATGTGATACTTTGGAAAAGTTAACTCTTTTCTTTGAGAAATCATCTTGAATCGAATGTTAAATCATCAAGTATTATAAGTATGAAATAAAAACAAGTTCAAGGGATGTTTTTAAAGGAAGTAGAAGTTTAGAAATTCAAACCCATCCTCATGTGCCTTCAAGAACACTTTCAACGAAGAAAGGTTTAGTTTAGGCATGCATATGATTCATTGGGTCTTTTCATCAAAAACCATTCAAAAAGAAGAGGGATCAAAGAGAGGAACAATAGTGAGCCCAGAAAATGAATTTAGCTACTCATGGGAGATGAAAAATAACACATGAAAATAAAGCAAGACATACCCGTGAATTGGAGTGGAAGAAGAGAAAGCTTGATCCTTTTATTGATGTCACTTCAATTTTCAGATTACAATCACTCTATTCCTCTCTCTCACTAGTATTTGAACTGAACTACAAATTATGAAAATAGAGATACAAGTTCTATACTATCTAACAAAGATCCAAAACCTTAAAAATAAAGGGAAATCTTAAACTAACTTCCGGTCCCTTTTTCTCTGAAAAATACAGTATTTATGGCAAAAACAAAACAGGGAAGGTCGTACGAAGATAGGGAGAGCAAACGCTCTCCCAAAAACCCTAAACGGTCGCGAAAACGCGGGTTTTGCCGCATTTCCGCAGCCTTGGTGTGGCCAAGTGGCCACACCAAGTTGGAGGGACTCCTTCGTTGGCGATTCTCTTTTATCTCCTGCTGGTTTTCCCGTTTCAGCTCCCGGATGTGTCGAAACAGCCTTTGATCTTTTGGCTTTAACCACTTGATTTGGGAAGATTCATTTTAATCGATTTTCAACCTCTCTGATTTGCCATGACCTGCCCTGATTTCCTGATTTTGAATTAATTCTAAATTAAATCAGAACTTAATGGGCTTTTTGGCTCGTTTCTCTTTCCTATCCTTTAGCAATGGGCCTGCATTTTATAAAGAAAAATAGGACTTATTAATATGATTTATTTAGATAATAAATATGGTAATGTGACAATAAATATGCAATATATATGACCGATCAGGATGCCATTACTTATGTTATTGTAGACATGTAGGCATAACTTCATGGACCATGTAAAGATTCGCATAGGGGCTGTTAAGGCCCATACTTGAAAAGTGCTTGTTGAGCAAGCTGAAATAGCTGAGAAGTCGGCTAAAAAGTTTGAGCCTTCCACGCCTAAAGGTAAATGGGGTGTGAACAACAAAGGACGCGGCAAAATGGCACAGTCTTCCCAATTAAAAGGGAAAGAAACCATGTGTGTGGAGTTGTCATGGAAAACTCCTCCGAAAATCAAGAAGAGTGGCGCCAGTAATCAGGAGTTCAAGATTCCTCTGAAACAATACTCCTTCAAAGATGAGAAGGTGGTTACAATATTCCATTTGCTCCATAAGGGTAATAAGTTGAAGCTTCCAGAGGTTCGACGCCCTAATGAAGTGGGACACACAAATGATCCCAGCCTCTTCCATAGGATGGGTCACCATCCTACCAACAAATGTTTTGTCCTCAAGGACAAAATTCATACTTTGATCGACGTTAGAGTTCTGAGTTTAAAGTAAGAACAGAAGAAAGTCACTGCAAACATGGTGACTCTTGAGTTTGGCACCTTTTTGAAGGTTAATGTCCCCGACAGACATACTCCAGCATCAAAGGCACGACTGGAGGTAAGTAATCCTTCAGTAAAGCAACATGAGGCTAAAAGTCTTCTTTCACTGACATCGAAGACTGAAAAAATCATATGGGTGCACCCTGCTCTTGCCAAAGGTGAACAATGGGACTCAAAGAAATCCATGCCAAAGGGAAAATCCTGCAACGTCGTCTTTATCTTACCAGATGATGACAACATAACAGTAGTTTCTCTCAGTGACTCTGATGATGAGAAGCATATTTTTGCAGCACAGTTTGCTGCACCCTAACCCATAGGTACTCGGTCTGGGAAATCATGCCTGAGGTAATATGAGAAGACCACTGACGAGACACAACAACCAACGACGTCAGGGGAAATTCCTATTCTGGATTCAGTTCTAACACAAAGAAAAGAAAGCAGAAAGAACTCTGATTTGACTGAATATTGAAGAAAACTTTGGGTCCGGGACTTGATGTCCCTTTTTGCTCTGATATATTGGCAGAACTAGCCAATATTCTAGCTCGGATCACTATACATGAGTTGCTTCGCCTCTCAAAAGAGTCAAGAGAGGCACTCAGGGACGCGCTGGCTAATTCAGAATCATTTCAGATACATATACTGGAGGCCTCTAAAGATGATAGTCAGCCCTTGTGCACTGAATATCATCATGTACAGCTGAATCACTTTCACTACTGAGAACATGCTCCTCAAACACAATAAACACGATCGACCCTTATATTATACTGGATACATAGGCTCGACGTGCATTAAGAGGGTACATGTCGATCCAGGGTCTGCACTCATCATCATCCCTAAAAGGCTCCTCTACTTTCTTGGGATACCGCTGAACAGATTATCAACAACGACTACTACAATATATGGCTTCAATGCAGGAAGTAGTTACCGATTGGGAAATATTCAATGTCGCTGTCAATTGGGGACCTAAAATCAGAAGTGACATGTTACGTCATTAATGCTGACCCGTCATACAATCTATTGCTTGGGCGGCCTTGGATTCACACTATTTGGATCGTTCCTTCCACTCTACACTAGTGCTTTAAGTACGTGGAAGATAATGCAATAGTACAAACAGTGTTGCTGAAAAACAATCATTCAAGGGAGTTTAAAACTACTTTACTGATCCTCCCTTCTATCAGGAAGCTAACGAAGTAGCAAAATAACCATTTCTTGAAGATGATAATAGCGGCAATGAAGCAAATTCAGAGTCAGAGGAAGACACGCCAGCTACTTTTGATTTCAAACCAGTTGTAGCATATTTTAACAATGCTAAATGTAACAGTCCCATTGAGGATGATGGTGAATGGATGATCAATGAGAATGTCACTTTTGATTATCCTGTGAGTCTTGATTTATTTAAATCTATAGATGATACTTCCCTGCTCATGCCCTTGTCCATGTTAAGCGTGACAAGTACGCCTGTAGAGAATGGAGAAGGGCCTATCTTTGTGATCCCTCCATCCAAAAGGAGTCAATCGCAGATAATATTTGATAGGGTCCATCCCTGAATGTCTGCAGTTATAGACTCGGGTTCGAACTCAGAGCCCCAGCAATTTTTTCATTATGCACGATCTGCGAACATATGATGAGAAAAATGGGGTATAATCTATAGCGTGAGAATGGCTTGAATTTCGAAAGGGAAAGATGTGGTCTTCTATGGACTTTCGTGCCGAAAGGGAAGCCAACAAATATTATGATAAAACATGCTGGGGCTTGGGATATGTTACACCTCCCGCACTGTTTCAGTCCGAAGGAGACGAATCTCTCCCGTCACATTCCGCTATTTCATCTGAGTGGGAATCAGATGTCTGTGTGGGGGTGTTCTTCAAAACCCGCTTCGTTAATATGACTTCAATCAATCAATTGGAGCATGAGGAGGCTATTGAAATGTTTGATGCTGAGCCATGGGCTCAGCAACTCGATCTCCAGTGGGAGAAATGATTTGAATAACGTGAACCTCCCACTGAGGATAGATTGATGTGGGTAGTCGAGATCACCCTAAACCCATCTTTATAAGTGAAAGTTTATCACTTACAGAAAGAGAAGAATTGATAGCTCTTATACGAGAGTATATCGATGTCTTTGCATGGAATTATGAAGATATGCCCATTCTTGATCCGTAAATAGCCATGCATCAATTAAACATTAAATCTGACGTCAAGCCAGTGAAACAACAACAATGATGGTTTCGTCCTAATATCATGGAAGCTATTAAAGCTGAAGTCTATAAACTCATCGAATATGGTTTCATACGGGAGGAGTAGCACCCGGATTGGGTTGCTAATATTATCCCCATTCTTAAAAAGAATGAAAAAATCTGAATCTATATTGACTACCGTATTCTTAATGCAGCCTGCCCTAAAGACAAGTTTTCACTACCCATCATTGACGTCATGATTAAAAAATGAAAGTGAAAGGAATTACCGTGTAGCTTTGGGCTAACGGGTCGTGTCCACAAGGAGGAATGCGATAGAAGCTTTTCAGTGTTTTTGTTAAGTAACAAAGAATGAAGTTGGTGTCTTTCTTTTAAGTTGAAAAAGAGAACGGAGAGAAGGGAGATGATTAAAAGAAAAATTGCAAATTTAGAGAGGGCTTTGGAAAAGGTGATTTTTTTATAAAGCTTGAAGAATGATTTGTTATTTTTAATATACGAAGAAGATCTGAGCTCACTATCTCACTACTCAATGATGTGTTCTTCTCTTGAAATCCCTAGTGCCTCAACTTGATCATAGGCAAAAACATAAGATTGAGTTTAGAAAGTTTTAAGCAAAGCACATAAGATAGTTTGAAAAAGTTTACTGTTTTCTTTAAGAAATCATTTTGAATTGAATGTTAAATCATCAAGTAGTTCAAGTAGGAGATAAAAATAAGTTCAAGAAACGTTTTTAAAAGAAGTAGAAGTTTAAAAATCCAAACCCATCCTCATGTGCCTTCAAGAATACTTTCAACAAGAAAGGCTTAGTTTTTGGCATGCAAATGATTCATTGGGTCTTTTCATCAAAAACCATTAAAAAAGAAGAGGGATAGGAGAGAGGAATAATAGTGAGCCAAAAAAACTAATTTAGCTACTCGTGGAAGACGAAAAATAATGCAAGCAAATAAAGCAAGACATACCGTGAAATGGAGTGGAAGATGAGAAAGTTTGACCCTTTTATTGATGTCACTTCATCTTTAGAATACAATCACTCAATTCCTCTCTCTCACTGGTATTTGAAATGAACTACAAATTATAAAACAGAGTTACTGTTTTTCATCAATTTTGCAAAGGGGAAAACTCACAAAAAAGGAGTCGAGGAGCTAAATTACAAGTAATTCTTTGCAAGAAGAAGATTACAGGAAGATCTCCTCTGAGATTTATGGGGAAGTGTGCCGGTAGGAATCTGATCAGCGCGCGATCACTTTATCCCTCTGACGATGCGATCGATTAAACAATCGGACTGCTGCTTGATGGGATTCCCTTCTCGCCTGGTTCGGGGAATCGGACAACAGAAGGTTGGTGGAACCCTATTGTTACTTCTTAAACTGTCTCCACTTGGGAATTCCTTCTCACCTGGTTCCGGAAATTCCTTGAAAGGGAGGAAGATCTTAGGGTATTAGCACCCTGATTAGAGAAGTAGTTCTATGAATTCTTAGAAGTAAGAGAGTAGGTCTCTACCTTTAGCCGTCTCCACTCCTTTTCTCGTGTGCCTTTGGTGCGCTATTTATAGAGAGGGCAGGGGTACAATTGTCCCATGAAAATCTGGAAACAGATTGAGTCAATATGTTTTACATCTGAAAAGTAGCCTTGCCGTAAGGCTAGAGATAGCTTTTACGAAGCTAGGAATAGCAAGTAGTGCTGATCCCTTGATCTGCTCTGCTAAATGAGGGATGCGCCCTTGATTCTTTCCAAATAACTGAAGGATTTCTCCTGATCTTCTTACCTGATTGGGAGAGTCAAAAGATTATGACAAGCAACTGCCAAATTTGATCTCAATTATATTTGATCTCAATTAGATTTGATCTCATCTAGAGATTTGATTAGTCAAAGGTGACCATAAAAGATTCGCAGCAGAGCTGCCGCGTTGAGCTCACAGCGGAGCTTGGAGAAGCATCTGGCGAAGTTAGAAGAAAGCTCTTCAGCGGAGCTGAATAAACTTTGTGGCGAAGTTACCAATCAGCCTTTTGCATGGCTGCGCTGAGCTAATTTTCTGCGGAGTTAGCTGAGCGTTTGCAGGCGGAACTGCAAGTCAGCTCGCAGCGAAGTTATGAAGGATCTTTCTGCGATGCTAAGCAATTTTAGCTTCTCATGCGAGACTTATCTTGTGGGCTCGTGCGAGACTAAGTGTTGAGGTCCCTGGACCTGCCTGGACCTTCTCACGAGCTTTTTTTGGCTTACTGTCTACTTCACTGGATCAGTAGAGTCCAAGTTGCTGATTCGTCCCCTTTAAGATGGGTGAAGAACTGGCCATCGGCTTGTCTGTCACTTGTCTTTTTTAGGTGTCAACAAGTTAGACCTCGTTCAGGCCAGTTAGGAATCTTGTCTTTTTTAGAGTGTCAACAAGACCCCCTTCAAAGTTTTCGCAAGTTTGCAATGGAATGGTTCAAACTCCGAAATACTTTGAACTGCTTCGATTGATGATATGTGAAATGCGAACGTCGTCATAGTGGTTGAGTTCAGCTCCGCTTTCATTCCTGCTTCCGGATTGGAATAAGTTCACCGAGGAATTGTGTAGCTTCGCGTCTGGGTAGCTTCGCGTTTGGATAGCTTCGTGTTAACTCGGTGTTTGGAACGACGTTCTTTCTCGAGGCTAACTGCTTTTCAGCTAGTTACGAGAGGGATTATTCTCTTTTCCGAGGTTGAAATAACCTCTCTTGCTTTTGACGAGGGAGATTGTTCCTTTCTTTGAGGCTAAGCATTTAAATGCTTTAACTTCACCCTCGCTTCTAGGCTTGAAGCGGCAGCGGCGTGGTCAGACCATGAGGCCTATAAATAGGACACTTGAAGTCCTCTTCAGAGAAACAGTCTGTTCATGACATCCCCTTGTTGCCTAGGAAAGGAGACTCAGATCTCTGGAATAGTGGGGGCGCCCACCCTGGTTACTAACCGGCCAATAGCTGGTGAGTTTCAGTCATCCAGAGACTTTACCAATAGACTAGTGACTTTAGGGAGTTTATCTCCCTTAATCTTAGCTTTACCAGCTACTTCAGAGATTGATTTCCCTTATTCTTCATTCTGTATCTGAATGACTTGCAGAGAAGGGCTTCAGCCCTATTTTTCAGCTTCTCGGCGAAGCTATTATTCTCGTTTGATGAGAAAAAGACTTTTCCATGCAGAGTTCTTGTCTTGATCTATTGAATTTGCCTGTTAAATCCGCCACATAGGCAAGAATTGAGACTTAGCCTCTTCACGGTTGAGCCAGTCTTGCCATATAGGTGGGGCTAAGACTGCGTCCTTCTGGACCAGTCTGGCTTAGCCATATAGGCGAGGTTAGGACTTGGTCCTTTTTGAGGCTTTTTCAGCCTAACTGCCTTAGGCGGAGCTAAGACTTGGCTTATGCTGAGCCAGTCCATCATCACTGTGCAAGCGAGGCTATCCTCTGCTTAACTGAAACACCACTGGATCGGATATGAATTGCTTCGCCCCAAGAATTCGACTTAGCATTTCGTCTTTGCAGTTTTCTATTTTATTTAATGCTAACCTGTTTTCAGTTTGCATTGCAGTGAACTGTGCCCGCCAGTCTTTTGTCTTGATGAAAGAGACCAGAAACTTGCCTCTTGATCTTCAAGTTGAAGCTTTGATCACAAGCAGGAGGAACATACTGGAGCAACTGATATGCGTTCCAAGAAGAGGTTCGCAGTCGCTTATCCGAGATGATCCGCTTTGGAAAGGGGCTGGTAATCACTTATCTGAGATGATCCACTTCGGGAAGGCGGACGTCACTTATAAGGTCTTGGATCCTTCCTTTGCCAATTTTGATTACGGAAGATCCAGGTTTCTTGTGGCAACCAGTCCTTTGCCAATTTTAATCAAAGAAGATCCAGCTTCTTGATGGCAAAATCTGCCATTAAGCGAAGGATTACAGCCTTGTGCAGGAGGAAGACCTTTCGTGTCCAGTTGAGATGGTTCATCACCTCAGAAGTAGATAGAATGATTTGTCTGCCATAAGGGCAATGACTCGGTTGTACGAAAGACCACCTTGATGTAGTGTCAATGTATCTTCCCTTTTGAATCAATAAAAATGTTTATTTTCTGCTTATCTGCATTGTTTCCCTCCTTTTTGATTCGGGAACACCTGAAGTAGACTAACTTAGGTAAGTCTTTTCTGTAGGAGGAAATGAAAACTCTTTGCCGAGCTAAGCTTCCAGCGAAGCTGAAGACAGATTTCCAACTAAGTCAGGAGCAAGTTTCTGGCAAAGCTAGCACGGAATTTCCGCGAAGCTAGAGATGTGCTTTTAGCGGAGCTAAGGCACGTTTCTCAGTAAAGTTATTCAAACGTCCGCGAAGTCAATGCTGAACTCACAGCGGAGTTAGCCCTTGGCTGGGCTGAAGTAACGCTTCTAGGGAAGGTGCTTTAGGCGCCTTTTCAAATTAATTTGAAACGACTGCCTGCGCTCCTTTCGAGGAGGCAAAATTTAGGCAATCATCAACCTATAAAAGCCCGATTAGGCTGAAAGAGAAGGAACCACCTCTCTTCAAATTTTCAGAGAACTCCAAATCTCTTCTTCTTCTTTCTTCTTCATTTGGAAATTCAAGAACTCTTCAGTTCTCCGATGGCTCCCAAAAGACGAGCAGGAAAAGAGGTAGCCACCCCTACGACCTATCGCGAGTAGGGATCTTTCCCTCTTACTTAGAGATTTTTATCTCTTTTCGAAGCCAATTTTTGGCTATTTCATGACGAATCTAGAACGATTCATTATGATCCAGTGATCTTAGGGAGTTCAGCTCCCTTAATTTTCTTTGCCGATTTTTTAGGGAATTTAATTTCCCTTAATTTCTCAACTAGAAATTCAGGAGCCGAATGGTTTCTTTTCCAAGCTTTTGTGTGGAGCTAACCCTTAGGCAGTTCACATCCTATCGAATAACAGGATGCGAAGCTAGCCTTTAGAGCGCAGCTAAAAAAGGACTTTAAAGCTCTTAGCATAACTTTAGACATTAATGCCCTTATGGCGAAGTTAGCCCTTGAGGGCTTCTTCGTATTCTGTTTCACGACAGAATGCTAGGAGAAGCTTCTAGGGCGAACATAACACTTGGACATCTCCTGCATTTTGCCCTCGTACAGAATGCGGAGCTAAGCTGCAATTGCGAAACTGAGCTTCGGGGTGAAGCTAATGCTGGGCTAGCTTCGCTCGGAGAGCGAAGCTATGCCTCTGCAAAAATTATATTCTTGCTTTAACTTTCTTTAGCCAATGAACTAATATAATTTCTTCTTACTTTTACAGTGCACTATACTCCGGGTCCTCTGAACAGTCTCTTTGGAACAGCCAGGGGGCTGGACGACAATGTTAGCCTGCAGTTCTAAGGGCAGGCTTCATTATTCAGTGAGCGAAGTGCTCTCGGTCGGAATGCACTTATCTATGCCGGAGATCAGCGCACCATGAGGAGCATCTTAACTACTGCTCCTCTTGAAGATTCTGACCGAAAAGTCTATCGGAAGCCCGGCTTCATGTTTAGAGATGCTGCGCCAGACAACGATCCCCAGCTGCTAGCCAGAGAGGGGCAGTGGATTTTCAAACTGGATGGCGAGAAATATTATCTCCCATCTAGCAAGCGCTACTTTCCCTTGTCCTTCTTTCAATGTGTGACGAGGGCTCGAAAGATGCAGTGGCAAGTGACGCGGACTACTGATTCTGTTCACGTGGGGAAGTTGATAGCTCCGTCCCCGGTTATACAAGGGCGGGTCCTCCTCGCTGCATATTGAGTCTCCACCCTGGGAACGTACTTCCGGACATCCCAGTGGGAGAAAATCTCGCGGTGGCTCAGACTTTTGAAAATCAGTTCTTTAAGGCTCATGGTAATTATCCAGCCACTAATTTCAGGACCCCTGGGTGGATTCATCCCCCCAAGGCATGGTGGAGGGACTTGACTTTATATGTCCTTGCCCATTTTGAAGAGGATCTGGAGAGGCTGGGACTCTACGAGGCCGTCAGGGCAACTTGTTACGGCATTCAGATGAGCGTAGCGAATTTCTACGCCATTTTTGAGTTGTACTACCCAGCTACAGGGACCTTCTTCACCCCTGTTGGCAAATTAGGCATGACTTTGCACGAGATGTGGGAAGCCTCTGCTCTGCCTTTGGGGTCCCTCCCATATGAAGAATATTTCCCGTGCGAAGCGGAATTGGCACTTCTGGAGAAGCAGGAGCCCGCCTTGTTTAAGACTTCTCAGGAGTTGATGTGCTACTTTTACATTTACTCAAGCATGCATGGGAGCCATAAGGGAGCTTCATGCAGTTTGAAGAGCTGGGGAAATTATTTGTTCCCTGACCTGGAAGGTACTCCTGAAGCGGCTCACTGTGGAATTGCAGATGAAGACATCTTTCGCAGGATGCAAGAGCACTCTCAAGGGGATTTGGTTTTGGAAGAAGATGACAGACCCTATTAGAAAGGTGATATTCTTCGGAGTTTCCACCACCAGGCTTGTCGACCGATGTCCCGTAAGGCACTTCTAACTGGCTTTTTAACGGTTTGGCTGAAGAGATGCGTGGTGCCATCTCCGTCTAGCGACGTCATTCATCCAACTACCTTATTACCGGCTGTTCGTCCAGTCCATGGTCGTTCTCTTGGACTTCTTCCAGCAATGGTGTGGTATTCAAAGAGGCCTTCGTACATTGACGGAGGCTTTCTGTAGGCCACCAATGATGAAGTGGGGAAAGGGGACTATCTTGCCTTGCAACGGACCAAACCCCAGAATTGGTTTGCCATATACTTATTTGATGGCATGGTTCGCTCTTCACTGCCCCTCCATCATCCAAGCCGGTGAGGAGCCCCCAGAATGTGTTCGAATGGCACTTCTCCATCGATTCGAGGGTGTTCCTGGTCACGGACTTATGTGGCTGCGGTCCGTAAACTGCTGTGCCGTCATGACGTCTACAGCCTTTTTCGGTGCTTCCCTACATTCGTGATGCAGGCTATGGTGAAGAATTCAAGGATGTAGGGGAAAGGCAGACGTTGTTGAGTTGGGGAGTCTTCGAATGGCTGGTTAGCATCCGGCCATCCTACTTGTTATATAGAAGTGGGGACACCTGTTACTTGGAGCCCTATGTTCTGAGTCGGTTTGCTCGTCAGTTTGGGTATGACCAACTGTACGTAAGTAATCCGAACAGCAGCCTGGCCTTCATGGGGAGCCTCATCGATGGAGCTCGTGCCTGGCGGTTTTATATTGCTTGTTGTACTGAGGCGCAGCTGTGCATGCCGCTAAGGACTCCGAACCTTCTAATGACCCTGGGATTCTGTCAGTGGTATAGAACTTCGAACTCCACACCAACTGGGTTTTCTATTAATTCCTTTGGTGTGAAGTTAATCTCTCAGTGGTTGAAGCGGAAGGTTACTGAGAGAAGCGAGAGTAAGAGGGTCTGCGTGCCAGGCCTCGGGGAATTCATGACTGTTGATGATAGCGAGGCTTCAGACGCAGGAAGTCTCCGCTTTGAAGGGGATACAGGTGCTGAGGCTCCAGCAGCTGCTTCCGGTGGGGTGGGTACAGCCCCCGTGAAAGATGTAGAGGTGGAGGAGTTGGAGGAAGAAGATCTCGATGTCCACTTCAAATGAAAGTGGCAAAGAAGATCTCGCAGGAAGAGGGTAGTGAAGAAGCCTCGTCGCTACGTCCTACTGTTATTGTAGAGGGCGAATCATCTGCAGTGCCTCCTCCTCCTGCTCCATTAGTCATTAAGCTGTCGGCTCCTAGGCAGACCGCTGGTAAAGCTTTTCCGGACCCGAGTAAGATCAGCTTCGTTCTTGCAATACACTCTCATATATTCCATACAGCTCATTGTTTACTTCATGACTCAGGAACCGAGGCGGTAAGAGACCCGAGAACTGAGGTCGCAGGAAGACAAGGGGAGCATTATGATACTCTGTTCACTTATAGAGAAGGCGATGAGGCTAGCTATTTTGCCGTCTCGGAAGAATCTAGAGGTTATGCGGCCGATGTAGGTCCTTCAGGTGCTTGGACCTCAAAGGGAAGTCCCATAGCTTCCAGCTCTTTTGGGTGAACCACAGAGGGTTCGACGAGTGAAGGTAGGCCGGACGTCCGTGTTGATTTTGCCAAAAATTTTCCCATGGAGCTTGAGAGGACTGAAGTCGTTGTCGAGGGATTTCAGAGAGAGACCGCCGCCAAGGCAGTTGAGGCGATACTATCTTTTGATAATATTTTGCCCTTTCGTGAGTAATTTTTCTTGTGATATTCATTACGCCTTGCTTAATCAAAGTTTAACCACAGGTGCCCCGCCCTTGGGCACATCGACTTCAAGATGACCAACCAGTTTCCCTGAGGGACTCAGGGGTGAAATAAGTACTTCGACCGCGGCGGATGCTGCTGAGTTGGATGTTTTGTATTACGACCTGCCCTCTTATCAGCCCGAACCGACCACAGTAGTCACGGAACCAACCTCACTTCCAACTATATTAGTAAGTGAGATGCCATTGGTTTTTCCAATGCAGCCTATCTTGCCAAGCGTGGACTGAAGGTGATTACCAGTCCTACTTCTCCAACACTGGTGGTTGAGCCAGCTCACTCAAAAATAGTCACTAGCCCTACTTCGGTTGTGGCTATAGTGTACTGGTTTCAATGAGGAGTCCTCCGAGATCACTAGCGATCCCTCATATTGCTCCACCCAGTGCTTCTACTATTCCTTCCACAGCTATGTCAGTGAAAACGGTGGAAGCTTTGTCTTCAGAGGTTGCTCATTCGCCGGGAGTAGTCGAGGCCGAGAATGAATTCGTGGCTGAGTTAGTCGACAGCTTTTATAAGGGCTTAAAACGATCCGTTGCTTTGGTCTTGAAGGGCTCGACTACCTCATTCTTTGCTTTAAAGGTGGTCCTCTCCCGAAGCATTGACAGTATCCGAGACTTTGGAGGGCACGACCAGGCCGCCGCATTGGAGCTTCTGGTGGACAGGCTTGAGAGGGATGTGGACGAATGGCGCCACCTTAGCCTTCAGATCTGGAGTCTTTAGTTAATGAACAGCTTGCGCACCTTGCTGCTCAAATGCATGAAGACCATCTCGCCGCTCAAGAAGCAGCTAAGGCAATTTCCTCCGACTTGAAATCCTTGGAGATGAGGAGAGTAGAACTTGGGGACGCCATAGATGCTTCTAAAAGCGCTTTTCTTGATGCTGAGGACAAGATTGAAAAGGCCAAGGAAATGATCAGGAAGGCTAATATTCTTTTGTCCAAGGCTGAATCGGTGCGTCTTGAAGAGATTGCTCGGATAGAGCAGCTTAAGGCTCAGAATGACGAAGTCTTGCAGCAAGAGCTAGCACAGAGGGCAACTTGGTTGAAATTGAGGCTCGCTTATCCCAAACGGCGAGCTTTAACGAGGCCGAGTTGAGGTCGCAGGCACTTCTCAGAGCTGTTAAGGAGAGGAAGAATAGGCTGGCTACTCTTGAAGAAGAGGATAAGTCCTACGAAGCGCCCTCGTAGCTTGTAATCCGAGCATCTATGTATCCCTCTTTTAAAATCTATAAAAGTAATTTTATTTGATTCCTCTGTTATATTTCCACTTGTTTTATTCTTCTGAAATTTCAATCCTTATTTTCAAGTTGTTGTTACAATCCTCAAAAGGAAGCGGAATAACAGTATAACTAATCTAATCAGTGGCGATAACTGATAGTGTTAGCCACACATTAAAATAAATATTCTTACTGGACTAAAAGATGAGACTTGGCTATCTGTCGGTTCAGAGGTCGCGCAGGGACGTAACCGATTGAGAAGCCACCAAGCTCAAATTTTGTCATTCAGCGGTGACGAACTGGACATGATGACAAAGAAATAGTCTGATTGGTCGCTAATGTTACATATTTAATATCATATGTCCATACTTATTATAGAATAAAAGCCTGCATTGTCCTAATTAATTGTTTAATTTATTTGCAGCCCAATCTTTAAGGAGTTGAAGAGAAATGAGCCCAAAGCCCACCAAAATTCTGAATTAAATCAGAATTAATTCGCACTCAGTAAATCAGGCAAAATCAAGAGGTTGAAACCGGTTGAAAAGAATCGATCGGTTAAAGCCAAGAATCAAGGCCATTTCGACAGAATCCGGGACTCAAACTGAAAACCAACTCCAGATAAAGTCAGAGGACGAAACCGGGGAGACCCACCAACAGGGTGTGCCCACCTGGCCACACCCTGGCCACGAAAACGCGGCCAAAGCCGCGTTTTCGTGGCAAAGTTGGGGAGTTAGGGCGAGCGTTTGCTCCCCCGATCTCCCCGGAATCCTATAGATTGGGTTTTTACCTATAAAAGGCCTGTACTTGAGCTGAAAATGGACGACCATGCAGAGTTAGGATTTAGACTAGTTTCATTTCTTAGTTTAGGTTTTTCTTTTCTTTTTATGTAACTTGTATGTAAGCTTAGGTTAGATGATGATCATGTAAGTAAGAGAGAGAGGCATATGTTGAGAGTGACACCGATGTACCTCCTCCTTTCTTCCATTGTTTCAAACAATAAAAGGTAACAATTTTATGTTCTTGTTTACTTTCATTTTCTTTTGTTTCGTCTTCTCTTCTACTTTACCTCGTTTGTTTTGTTGAGTTTACAAGTGAATTCCAAAGAACAAGTATAACGATGTTATGTGAGTGCCAACGATAGTTCATGAAGGTTCTCCTCCTTAAGACATATCACTTCATGCTTGTGCTAGACTTGATGAATAATGCGAACGGGGACTGAGCTCGGGCTTATGATCTTGCGTTGAACGCCTCCTGAACAAAGGTAGAACATGCAAGGTTTCTAGGTAATTCATCACTCAATCTAGGTAAGTATTTCTTCAACCTTCTTTCTTTCTTTATTTCTTAGCATAGATCGCAATCACGATTTCTATCACCACTTTTCCAAATCTTCTTTCATTCTTTTCCAACTCATTTGTAC
The DNA here is from genome assembly GCA_038442645.1 of Agave tequilana. Lineage (NCBI taxonomy): Eukaryota > Viridiplantae > Streptophyta > Magnoliopsida > Asparagales > Asparagaceae > Agave > Agave tequilana. Next base: position 354,181 of record JAVJIF010002683.1, read on the forward strand.
ATAGTCGCTTTCGCCGTTTTCTGATTTTCTCCACTTTCTATTCTACCACTTTCTTCTAACTTTAACTATTAACTCTTTTTCATTTTCTTAACTTTAACCAAAGAAGAATCTTCATTTTGTTTCATAACGATTTCAATAAAGAACGTACAAGCTTCTATCGCAAAACCCTCCTTGTGGATCACGACCCGCATAGCCACTTGCTATAGCGGTAAGAATTGAGCACATGCACATTTCCTTTTTAAGTTCTATAATTTTGTATTTTGTGTGCAGGTTTAGCCTCAATCAAATTTGGCGCCGTTGCCGGGAGGGTAACGTTGTTTTTATTGAAATCTGATTTTTCTTGAAATTTTTTTTAGAACTAAAACGAATTTTCTTCTCTGTTGCAGGTTAAAGGGCAAGCAAAGCAGGAAATTAAAGTTGCAGTAACATATAAGTGGCCTTGGGCCTCTGCTCTAGAAAGCAGAGACCAAGTGCCCTCTGCTTTGCCGCGGATCCGCGGCCAACGCCGCGAAAACGCGACAAAAAGGAGTGGACTACTAACGTTCTTTTTGCAGGGCTGCTTGCTTTGCAAATTGTAGTTTTCTACAACTTTACTTTTTCTTATATGCCATCACATAAGCCTGCTAATAATCAACAGTAAAACATTTGTTGAAAAGATAAAAAATTGATTAGACGTTTGCATTTTAGGCACGTGTCTTTTCAATTCATTTATTTTTACTATTGAAGAGTGCTGGAGCAAGGTACGTATGCATCACATTTATCATAGGACTCACTGCTTGGTTGATTTAAATCACTTTGAGTGAATCTTTTTATCTTGTGCACTTGCACAAACTGATCTTAAGGGCACCAACCATTAACAAGATAAGGTGGGGATTAATCACCCTTTTAGCCCAAAAATCAGATTCCAAGCACTCACTAACCCAAGTCTAACTTAAAATGAGTAGACGTTGGCCCTAGGGACATCTCGGACTCATTAGGAGATTATCCTAAGGGAGAAAGGTATTAGAATTTGACTCCTACAAAATCAGTGCTAGGAAAGGGATTAAGGGCCGAAAGCCCGAGGTTGGGGTTATTTAATTAAGGAACGTCTTTGACGGAAAACCTCCCACCAACCTTGCCCTGACCTGGCTGATTAGCATTGTGCCTAATAAAGCATAAGTATTCACGCCTAAAAGTGGTTCATATAATAAAATCCTTAGTTCTGTGGCCTTGTTTGCTCGAGTCCTTAAGTCCTTGGGGTGTCTTCTCAACCGGTGCCCTAAGACCGTTTAGTTTGGGAGTCATCGATTAAAGGCTCGTTACATGGGCAGATTAGAAAGCCTAATAGAACTAAGGAATAATACCACTAAAAATATATATATGTATAAATAAATAAGGCATAAGAGTTAGAGTTAATGAACCCTTAGTCAAAATTTTCACGATCACAAGGTGCATATGACTTAGGGTAAAGTAATAGACTAGATGAGAAGTACAATTTAACTCCTTACCTTGATTGATAACAAATTTTTGAATAGAGACAGTTTTTAGGAATGAAAAATTCAGTCTTCCTATAACTTATAGATTGCTTAAATCTTACAATTATATTTCAAATATTTTTCTCTTTCAAATACTTTTCGAAAATACTAACTCTTTATTTCCCTTTCTTTATGGATTTTGTGGGTGTAATCTGCTGAAAACCCTCACGAGACAAAACCGTCCTCTAGGGGAAACCTAGAGGTTTAACGGCTTGTTGCACATGCTCAGTGCAATCGCTTGACCTGCGAAAGTGGTCTAATAATCCTTAGTATAGTTTAGTTGTTTTGCTCGAGGACGAGCAAAAGATAAGTATGGGGTGTGATTGGTCGCTAATGTTGCATATTTAATATCATATGTCCATAATTATTATAAAATAAAAGCCAGCATTGTCCTAATTAAGTTTAATTTATTTGCAGGCCCAATCTTAAGGAGTTGAAGAGAAATGAGCCCAAAGCCCACCAAAATCTGAATTAAATCAGAATAATTCGCACTCAGTAAATCAGGGTAAAATCAAGAGGTTGAAAACCGGTTGAGAAGAATCCTCTCAGAGAATCGATCGTTAAAACTAAGAATCCAAGGCATTTCGTCAGAATCCGGAACTCAAACTGAAAAATCAACTCAAATAAAGTCAGAGGACGAAAACCGGGGAGACCCACCATCAGGGTGTGGCCATCTGGCCACACCCTGGCCGCGAAAACGCGGCCAAAGCCGCATTTCCGCGGCAAAGTTGGGGAGTTAGGGGGAGCGTTTGCTCCCCCGATCTCCCCGGGATCCTATAGATTGGGTTTTTGCCTATAAAAGGCCTGTACTTGAGCTGAAAATGGACGACCATGCAGACTTAGGATTTAGACTAGTTTTCATTTCTTAGTTTAGGTTTTTCTTTTCTTTTTATGTAACTTGTATGTAAGCTTAGGTTAGATGATGATTCATGTAAGTAAGAGAGAGAGGCATATGTTGAGAGTGACACCGATGTACCCTCCTCCATTCTTCCATTGTTTCAAACAATAAAAGGTAACATTTTATGTTCTTGTTACTTTCATCTTTTGTTTTCGTCTTCCTCTTCTACTTTACCTCGTTTGTTTTTGTTGTTTACAAGTGAATTCCAAAGCACAAGTATAACGATGTTATTGTGAGTGCCAACGATAGTTCATGAAGACGTTCTCCTCCTCAGACGTATCACTTCATGCTTGTGCTAGACTTGATGATATAATGCGAACGGGGACTGAGCTCGGGCTTATGATCTATGCGTTGAACGCCTCCTGAACCGAGGTAGAAACATGCAGGGTTTCCAGGTAATTCATCACTCAATCTAGGTAAGTATTTCTTCAACCTTCTTTCTTTTCTTTATTTCTTTAGCATAGATTGCAATCACGATTTCTATCACCACTTCTTCCAAATCTTCTTTCATTCTTTCCAACTCATTTGTACATAGTCGCTTTCGCCGTTTTCTGATTTCTCCACTTTATATTCTACCACTTTCTTCTTAACTTTAACTATCAACTCTTTTTCATTTTCTTAACTTTAACCAAAGAAGAATCTTCATTTTGTTTCATAACGATTTCAATAAAGAACGTAAATGCTTCTATCGCAAAAACCCTCCTTGTGGAACACGACCCGCATAGCCACTTGCTATAGCGGTAAGAATTGAGCACATGCATATTTCCTTTTTAATTTCTATAATTTCGTATTTTGTGTGCAGGTTTAGCCTCAATCATAGTCCCTACTGGACTGAAAGATGAGACTGGTTATCTGTCAATTCAGAGGTCGTAGGGACGTAACCGATTGAGAAGCCACCAAGCTCAAAAATTTTTGTCATTCAGAGGTGACGAACTGGACATGATGACAAAGAAATAGTCCTTACTGGATTGAAAGATGAGACTTGGCTATCTGTCGGTTCAGAGGTCGCAAGGACGTAACCGATTGAGAAGCCACCAAGCTCAAAAATTTTTGTCATTCAGAGGTGACGAACTGGACATGATGACAAAGAAAAATAGTCCCTACTGGACTGAAAGATGAGACTTGGCTATCTGTCGGTTCAGAGGTCGCAGGGACGTAACGATTTAGAAGCCACCAAGCTCAAATTTTTTGTCATTCAGAGGTGACGAACAGGACATGATGACAAATAAAATAGTCTCTACTGGACTGAAAGATGAGACTTGGCTATCTGTCGGTTCAGAGGTCGCAGGGACGTAATCGATTGAGAAGCCACCAAGCTCAAAAATTTTTGTCATTCAGAGGTGACGAACTGGACATGATGACAAGAAAAAGAAATAGTTCCTACTGGACTGAAAATGAGACTTGGCTATCTGTCGGTTCAGAGGTCGCAGGGACATAACCGATTGAGAAGCCGCCAGCTCAAAATTTTTGTCATTCAGAGGTGACGAACTGGACATGATGACAAAGAAAATAGTCCCTATTGGACTGAAAGAGACTTGATTATTAACTCCATGGGGATTTTGATATCTCCTTCGGATGCTATTTGGGAAGAAATTGTCGGAGGTATATTGTTAACGTGACACCAGAAAAGTCTACTGAGGACTGAGTGGGAAACAATAGACTTTGAGGGTCGTCTATCAGAAACTTGTTGGGAGTTTGAAAATGAATCCCATAAGAGATTACATGTCAGAGGTGATCGTTAACGTGACAAAAAGAACTCCGTGGGGATTTGTAAAGCAATTTGTCAGAGGTGTGATGTTAACTTGACAAGGATTCATTTACTGTTAGAGGTACTTGAACATAACAGTAATTCGAGTGGACCTGTCATCCTGCTGAAGAGAATGACACGTGGGTTTATTCACTGGGGATATTGGTTTTATCTGTTGGGGAGTAGATTATAGTCTTACTACCTGAGGTTTAGTGTTAACATGATAGGTTAGACTCATTTTTGCAAGGGATATGAATACCATTATATGTGGTCTCAACATTCCATGATGGGAATTGGTAAGTGATTTTGGAGAGGGAATCAAAGGGAACAGGTCCCTTAGGAATTTTAGCAAATCCTTAGCTGTCAACGGATTTGGCGCCTTTACGAACTACCGTTTGAGTTGGGCTAGCCATGCTATTCCCTCAGCATGATGAGTTGTCGAGGACTTATATGGGCTTAAAGGCCAACATTTTCTTCTATCTTAACTGCGGAATCAAATGGGAACAGGTCCCTTAGGATTTTTAGCAAATCCTCAGCTGCCTTTACCAACTATCGTTTGGGTCGGCTAGCCATACTATTCCCATCAGCATGATGAGTTGTCGAGAACTTATGTTGGGCTTAAAGGAAACATTTTCCTCTATCCTTAACCGTTAGAGTGTTGGATTATTTGGTTACTGTATTTGAAACCTTGATTCTTCTTTGAGACAACCAGTGTATGATCAGCTCGATACTGGTTTATGGTTATATGATCTCGTTTAGAGAAAGAGAGGAGCACTCTTTCTGCATATCTTGGATCTGAAGGTCTTGATCAGAGGTAATGTTAACTGATCATGAGAATGATCCTATCAAGGATAATACTTCTTTAAGAAACCTGCCATTAATCGCATCATGAGTAAATCACCATCGGAAGTCATAAGGTGATATGCCCCGTTTGAATAGATTGTTTCTATTACAACGGTCTTTCCCATGGGCTGAAATTGCCTTGTTTTGTGAGTCATGATCATCGGTCATCTGACGGCTAAAACAAAATCTCCTTTCTAGAAGACTCTGAAATCACCTAGAGGGGGGTGAATAGGTGATGGCTATATGTAATTGCACAAAATGCTGAATTAAAAATTTAACTAACACAAATAGCTAATAGAAGACTTGCAATAAATGAAACAATTAATAGTGCAAGAATTAAAGAGTTTAGGGTTTAGAGAAATTGAGCAAACGCACAACACGCCGATAGTTTCCGAGGTTCGAGCCACGCTCTACGTCCCCCGCCTTCACACTTGAAGGATTTCCACTATTGAAGATCCCACTGGATCACCATACAAGGACACACTTGTCCGTCTCTCGTGATGCCGCAACACCACCTGAGCACACTAGCTCGCCTTGAGGCCGATGCCTCTACAATTCACTCAAAGAAAGATGATCACACTTGATCGAAAATATGCCACTTGCACAATCCTAGAAACAATTTGTAGATGTAGACTTATGAGTATTGTGTAGTGCAAAATCTAGTGAGGAGTAGAGGTAAAGACTTCAAGTAGGTGTCTAAAACTTTGGGGTTTGGAGAGAAATTTTGTCTAAAAGAATCTTTTTGAAGACTTGTAAATCCTTTGAAAAACTCTTGTAAAAAATTCTTGATAGTTGTCTAATAATATAGAAGTGACCTCCTATTTATAGGGGCCAAAAACTACACCACAAATCCGTTGGGATCAAAAACAAAAAGAAATCTGTCAGAAAAACTAGCTGTTGGAGTCTGTCAGAAATTCTGACAGAGTCCGGCGACGGGTCGGCGACCGCCAACGGTCAAAAATCCGACCGTTGGGGCTCTGCGGTCGACGCCCGGTCGACCGATTTTAAACCGAGAGCACTGCACGTTCTCGGTCGACCGGGTCGGTCGACTGATACGCACTTGCACAGAAAATGCGCATCGGTCGACCGTACGGTCGACGGATACTGTCAGTTCTGAAAAATCAGAACTGTCAGAATCCAGAAAAAACTTGGTTTGGTTTTAGGTCTAAGATATAAAGTTTTGGATCTTGTAAACACTAGAGTGTGAGCATATGTCACTACTCTAATAGGTTAAAACATTTTGATAGAAATTCTTTTGATAAAAACTTGTTTTTCCCAAAATATTATGTTTTTTCAAAACTTTAAACTATTTTTCCAAAACTTGATCTAAACATGTTTATCTTTAACTCAAACTTGGAAATAGATTTTGAAACTTACTTGAAGTCTAGAACCAATATAAAAGTGTGTGTGTAATGTAAATCCCATAACTCTACTTCTATCAACTAGGTTTTGACGAAATATCTAAAAATGAAAAATACAAATACAAATCTTGGTATTCTTCTTGGTCTTGATCTTGACTTGATCTTTTCTTCATCGTCGGTCCCGAAGCTTCCTATGTGCGGACTTGGGAATGCAAATCTTTGGCGAACTCCAAACTGTGAGTCTTGATGTGAGCCGTCAAATCAACCTTTTTTATCTGAAATTCTTTTCAACAAACATTGTTAAATACATAACTAGATATGGTTGTTATCATCAAAATATCCAACAAGATATAGGGCTAATGCCTTTGGGCCAACAATCTCCCCCTTTTTTGATGATGACAAAACATATTAGTTATCACAAATAATTTGGGTAGAGACTTCAAATGAAGCTCCCCCTCAACACATGCATATAATAAAACATCATACTCAGGCATATATAAATGTTTTGCAAAAGATAACAATCCATGTCAACACATTTTCATGACATAAAAGAGATGAAAAACACATGTTTATAAAAGAAAATACTACCACAAACTAGTAGATAACATAACCAAGAGTAGTCACACAAAGTACATGTCCAAACAAATACATGTCCAGCCACAAAAGATAAAGTCAAGAAAAGTCAATACATAAAAAAATACAGCAAAAAGTCTCTCCACAAATACTCTCCCCCTTTTGACATCATCAAAATAGGGGAAAGTTACTCTCATCACTTGGCAGCATCATCGTCCTAATCGTCTTCCTCTTCTTCCTCGTACTCAGATGAAGATGAGCTTTTTTACGTCCATCTTCTTATCACCGTCGTCGTCTTCGTCCGAAGAAGAAGAAGAAGAAGTGGAAGGAGCTACCTCCGTCGGATCAACGCCGAGCAACTTTGGCCGAGGTGGTGGAACGGATGAAGGGGCTCTGGTAGGAAAGGAGGACCGGTGGCAGGAAGTGAACGAGCAAAAGTAGTGGGATCAGGAGGAAACATGGCGAACTTCGTAAAGAGAGCCTCAAATTGCATATCCATGAATCTCATGAATCGGCAAAATAAGACATATCGTTACGAATCCACGAATCTGAGAGTTTGTCTCCTCACGGGAAGCTGCCTCTTGCTTGAAACGGGCGTCCAACTCAGCCCGAAAAGCTGTCTCCCGCTGCTAATCCAGGACTGGTGTTCCTGAATCTGAGATGAAATCATGGCCTGAAGATCTGAAGGTGAAACATAGCCAGGAGCAGAAGAAGATCCAGGAGCAGATGAAGATCCAGGAAAAGTAGGAGGGGGAACAGGAGGTTGCACAGGTGCGTGACGACGCACCTGAGCTTCCATCCTTTTCAGCAGAACTCCATCAATATCGATTTGAGGATCATCAGAAGTCTC